>JAEBUT010000011.1:104115-154713 GCA_020011035.1 Amanita subjunquillea | reverse complement strand
AAATACTACCTTAACTGAAGAGAAGTCTACTTTTCTACCACAAACAAAGGGTGGTATTCCATAACAATGAATTACCAGGGGAAATTTGAATTCACTGGTACAACAAAAAATATGAGGAAGAAAACCAATTATTTCTACCTCCAAGCACTGAACCAGAACTCACCTGGTGGCACAAATTCCGAGTTGACAAAAAACTAGGAGACTTCGCCTTCTTTGCATTTGACAAACAAACAATTACCAAGTGGAACAAATACAGAGAACAGCAACAGATTTAGCTGGATTTAGCTTTTGGAGACGAACTGAAATGAGGAGAAAACTTGAAACAAGGCACAGAACCAAAACACAAACCTGGAACACAGGATCAGAGACCTGAAACACCAGAACCAAAACAGAACCAGAAAAGGAAATGTCAGATGACAAGAAACATCCTCAAAAGGAATAAAGGAATCTCTGTAAGGAATTCAAAGGACAGTGCTCTAAGGCGAAACACTTCATCAATACATTTGATGACATCTTTGATCTTGATGAGAAACACTGTGAAACATCAGAGAAGCGAATTAAATATGTTCTCCTTCATCTAGGGGAAGAACTAGATGATTGGAAAGCCAATCTTCAAGGAGAATTAGAGGCAGCAGAGGCAGCCAAAGGAAAATCAACAGAAAGTGCATACACACTCTCTTGGGATAGCTATACTAGCTTCAAGTGATTCTTGAATGATTGGGAGAATCTGATAGTGCAGCAAGGACCCTGAATGATCTAGATAAAGTCAAAGTGGGCAGAGACATCAACATCCCTGTCTACATTCAGAAGTTCAGATTGCTCATACACTCCACCAGAATTACAGGGTTCATGGCACAGCACATTTACTTCTGTAAAGGACTCCCTGCATCTGTAGCAGCAAAAATCATTGAAAACCCCACAGTTGTCAATATGGAAACGGCCTATGATGCTGTGGAGTGCCTGCATAACGCTTGGGAGACCCTTAAATTGATGAACCAATCTTCTGGATCAGGAGACACAAAGGGGCATTTCAAATTTAACCAAAACCAGAGGCCAGGATCAAAAGGGATCAATGCTGTAAGCACAGGACACCTTTCAGATGCCCAAAAAGAGGAATACCAGAAAACCAGCAAGTGTTTTAGATGTGGAACACAGGGGCACATATCTGTCCAAACAAAGGGAACACCCAACCATTGTTCTATAAGCCCTCCCCTCCACAGAATCGTGCAATTAGGAAAGTAGAGGAAATGACCTCAAATGAATCGGCCGCCCAACACGTTAGGGCCTTGTGTTATGGACAATGCCCTTGTCGTGGTTCGTTCTAAGTCTACAGTGACAAGCAGGGTCTCAGTTTGCTCCCAGCCACTGCACAAAGGGTTTGGTCACTAAGTCAAATGATGACAAAGGTCCAAAGAACAATGAGAAAAGAGAGTGTTGAGATCAATCAGGGTTGAGAGCAAAACTTGTCTAAGTTGGAACTGGAGTTACTCTACTGTACATGAGGTTTATATATAACTGGAGAACAAAGAAAACCATAAAGGGAATGAGGCTATGACTACCTAAGAAAGGAAATGTGAAGGTAGCTATAAAAGGAGATAGCGTCCAGGCTGTGTAAAGCACAGTTATATGAGTAATGATAATAGTTGTGAAACGGTCCATTGAGACAAAGAGATGAAACAAAAAGAGAACTGTAACATTACCCCCTTTGTATGCGAGAAGTCACCAACTTCTACCAAGAGTTATGGTCCTGCCTCAACTCCAACCATTCAATGACATTCTTGATGTCCTTTTCTGCGGTTTCCATCTGCCACTGTACTGTTTGAATGGCTCGCTGTAGTTGTTTGGCCTGAGCAAGCATTGGGTCTCGTTCATTGTATGTGAGCAAGTGAGGATTGGTAGTAAGGGTGAGGGCGGTGACAAAGTTGAGCAGTTCAGAGAACATGTTGAAGTATGTGACAAGGGTGGTGAGGTTTTCGCTGATGTTATTGAGCATGGTATTGCGAGTTTGGACAATTGGTATATGAGTAGGGGAAGCAGGGGTGATGGCAAGTTCTTCAGGGTGTTCATGAAGAATGGGGAGGTTGGAAAACTCAAAGTCGTCAAGGGTGGTGGTGGTGGTGACAAAGACCTTGAGGGGGAAGTTGTGGGCAGTGGTGGTGAAGGAAGAGAAGCCGAGGTCAGCAGCATCAACATAATAATTGTTGAGCAGCAATCATATGTCTGTCAGACATAGTTTGTCTCAGTGGTCATCACTGTTATGAACAATGAGCTCATATGTCCATTAGACACAGAGTCATACGTTCATGATGACAAGAGTATTGTATCACTGTCATAGACAGTGACCAGACACCTCTCCAGGTGTTTTGAGTATTGTATCACTGTCAGAGACAGTGACCAGAGACCTCTCCAGGTCTTTACTCTCATAGAGAGGAGATACTCACATGCTGGTAAGCAAGAAAGAGCAACTGAACATATATTTTCTATCTACAGGTCTTATATACACCTTTTAGTGTATGTACATATTTGTGTATAGAACTGTAATTAAATATATGTAAATAAAAGAGATATAATAAAAGAAATACCCTCTAAGGGTCAAACTGGTAATAGCCATGTTGAGGGCTATGCTTAGGGGGTATTTGGGGTGAAGATTGTTCAACACCCCCCCCATAATCTGTACAGTCATGTACTAATTAGTAATGATCTTCTCACAAGTCTGCAAGAAGAGATACATATATTCTTTCAAAAATCTTCAAAAGAAATGTGTCTGGAGACTCCCTCACATCTCCATCTCTCTTTTAGTTGCCAAGCCCAAAAAGCTTTCAGAGGAAATGTTTAAGGATCGCGTCCTTGTAGGGCTTGATCCATCCACATGGCAACAGCTGGCGTCATTGTGATCAGAGGCTGTGGTTTTTTAGGAGGTGGAGGTGGGGATTGCTTGAATTGGCAGCGAGATGAGCACTTGCATTCATGTCCAACATTGGAATGTCCTCCAATTGTTAGTATTGGTTGTTTTTTACTGTGGGGTTTTTTATTTTTGCCCATGGTGATACAGCTGTTCAACAGTCTTTGGGTTAACTGGAGTTGTTACGGACAATGCCCTCGTCGTGGTTCGTTCTAAGTCAACAGTGACAAGCAGAGTCTCGGTCCGCTCCCAGTCACTGGACAAAGAGTTCAGACGCTAAGTCAAACGATGACGAAGGTCTTGAGAGCGACGAGAAAGAAAAGCGTCGAAGTCAATCGAAGTTGAGAGCAAAACTCGTCTAAGTTGGAACTGGAGTTACTCTACAGTACATGGGGTTTATATACGATTTGGGGAACAAAGGAAACTATAAAGGGAATGAAACGACAGCTACCTGAGAAAGGAAATATGAAGGTAACTATGAAAGGAGATAGCGTCCAAGCTATACAGTGCGCAGTTGAGGGGAAATGATGAGTATGAAACAGTCCACTGAGACAGGAGGCCGAAACGAAGAGGAAACTGTAACATTACCCCCTTCGTATGCGAGAAGTCACCGACTTCTACCATGCAGATGTCCATGCGTGATCCTGCCGCGACTCGAGCCAAGTGACAACATTGCCTAGGTCCGCTGCTGCCGTCTCAGCTCGCCATTGAAGACTTCGGACTGCTAGCTGCAGTTGCTTTGCTTGCGCTAGCGCTGAATCCCTTTCTTCGAGAGTGAGGGGGAATGCGGGTCGGTGGTGATGGTGAGCCCTGTGACAAAGTCTAAAGGTTCGGCGAACTGGTTGTAGAGGACCAGTATCTCCGCAAGGCTATCGCTGACGTTTTGAAGCATTGCATTGCGAGGGCGAACAACGATGGGAGGCGTAGTGATTGCAGCGGTTGGTTCGATAAGTTCTGCAGGGTGTTCGTGCAGCTCGGGGAGGTCGGCGAAATCGAAGTCGTCGATGGTAACGGTGGTCTCGACAAAGACCTCGAGGGGAAAGTCGTGGGCGGCGGCGATGAAAGGTGATAAGAAGTCGACTGGTTCAATATAATAATGGCCACATGCGGTGACCAACAAGGCGAAGACGAGGGCGGGCGAAGTAGGCGATGGCGGTGAAGAAGGACATTGTGCGAGTGTATGAAATTGGGGATCTGGCACTGCCAAAGGCGTCCTTTTATGTTCAATTGAAGACTTCGTCATCCCAACTGACAGTTCGGAGTTCTCCATCCGGGGCCCGGTAAGTGAATGTGGACGCTCTGATGTTGGGAACATATTCGAGTTCTTCATCAGATTCTTCTGATTCGCTTAGCTCGTTCCTGGTAGTGATGGAGATTTCATTCTCAAGGTCTGTGTCTGGTTCAGGAGCGATGTCCTGTGGCGCAATACTCTCTGGTGAATTGGGTATAGTAGGTCCGCCCGTGCTGTCAGATGCGTCTAAGAAGTCGAGGCTCTCCAGTACTCTGTTGAGGTTTGAGATTACGTCTGGGAATCGTCGAGCAGCAGCCCATCTGGCGATTTCCATTTCTTTGCTAGCGTTGCTTAACCGTTCTGCAAAGTCAAATAGTATAGGGTCTTCTCGGCGAAGGGCCGCTTTGGCGTATATATCGTTGGTGTGGTTTAAAGGTCTGTTGGGCGACGGGAGGTAGGGTGACATTGCATCTGGATAGTATGGTAATTCTTCCGGATCGAATGTGAGATCCATATATTTCGGAAGGTAATGTAATCGGGCATTGAATGGGATTTCAACATGTCCTTGTGGGTGCGTCGCATGTCCGTTAGAAAGTCTGGGAGTCTTGTAGGCAATTAATCGGGTTGCTAGGTTCGAACGAAGTTAACTAATCGAGGTGGTTCTAAGGTGTTGATCGAGGATAAGGAATGGGAAACGTAATGATTCGTCCTTTGAAGCTTTCGTATGGTTTCGGAGAGTATCGTCCTCGAGTGGAACAGTATTTCTTCGTGTATCTGATGTTTTGTTTGAGAGTTTGGCGGTTGCGATAGCGAGACATGGGGTTTCATAGCTGTCTTCTGAGCTTATATGCTTTTAACACGTCCGCAGCATTGCTTAGATTGCGCTCGGGTTCCCAGGAGTTGTCATTCGGACCGTAGCCCTTCCATCTAACCAGATATTGATATCCTGCTCCGCGTTTTCGATGTGTGAGAATCGCTTCCACCTCAAACTCCTCTTGGCCGTTTACGAGATCAGGGGGTGGAGTAGTATAATTTGGTCCATGCGTTTCAGTTTCTCTATATGGCATAAGGAGTGACGTGTGAAAGACTGGGTGAATGCGCCATTGTTTTGGTAGTCTGAGCCTGTACGTTACTGGTCCTAGGACTTGTTCGATTATAAAGGGTCCTTCTCGTTTAGGCGCCAGTTTCCTAGACTGATATGGTATGTTGAGATTTCTATTTTCGAGCCATACTTTATCTCCTTGTACGAATTTGATTGCTTTATCCCTGACTCGTCGCGCAACCATCTGCCTTGCTAGTTCGTGTGCGGCTAGCGCTTCTTCTCTAGCTTTTCGTAGTAGCTGTAGGCGTTCTTCGGCAGCGGGTGTTGTCATTTTTTGTACAGCGGTTGGTAATGCGACGGGTTTGTTCCGTACATGAGTTGGAATGGGGAGGCTTTAACTGAGTCATGATGTCGATTGTTGTGAGCAAATTCGGCGATTGGGAGTAGTTGTTTCCATCTGTGGGGTTCGTTTGCACAAAATATTCGAAGGTATACTTCTAGTTCTTGATTAACGCGTTCTGTTTCTCCCTCGCTTCTTTTTTGTGCCCTCTTTTTATTCTTGATGCGATTTTCTAGCGTCTTTCTATTTCTTTGCCTTTTTGTTATCTCGATTTTTTTCTTCTTATCCGTTTTCTTTTTTTTTCTTGTATTTGTCCTGGAAGATTTTCTTTTTTTTAGTTTTTTCCGGACTTTATCATGTGTTTTTTGTTTTTTTTTTTTTTTTTTTTTTTTTTTTTTTTTTCGTTTTCCTTTTTCTTTCGGTATTTTTTTTTTTCCTCTTTTATTAAGGCATTCTTCATTTTGGTTACTCCCTATTTATAGTTTTCTTTTTTTGTGTTTATCATTATTTTTATTTTTTCCTAGGAGCTGGAGTCCAGCTCGGCGATGCCAGCTGAATTCAAATTTCCCCTGGTAATTCATTGTTATGGAATACCACCCTTTGTTTGTGGTAGAAAAGTAGACTTCTCTTCAGTTAAGGTAGTATTTCTGTCTGTAACAAACAGAGTCATTTGGTGGTCTGATCTGGGAAGTCCTGGTATCTATGGTGCTGGCTAGTGACAATGCACTGAGCGGTTCCTGAGTTCCAACTTGTGTTACAGATGATGCCCTTGTTGTGGTTTGTTCTAAGTCAACAGTGACAAGCAGAAACTTGGTCTGCTCCCAGCCACTGGACAAAAGGTTTGGTCACTAAGTCAAACAATGACAAAGGTCCAAAGAATGATGAGAGAGAAGAGCATTGAGATTGATCGAGGTTGAGAGCAAAACTTGCCTAAGTTGGAACTGGAGTTACTCTACAGTACATTGAGTTTATATACAGTGACTCAAAAGTGATTCAATGTTTAGTGCTTTTGGACTGTTTGTAAAATATCTCAAAAACAAAGCCAAACAAGGGTAAACCATGAGGGGCTGAATAAGAGCAGTACATCAGGGCTACATACTGATAAACAAATTATGTAACTAGGTACAGTATCCATGGAGATATGGGCAATTTGATATGATGACTCATTGAATCACTTTTTTGAGTGTGAATAAGAAATATAGGAAATGGTTGTTCTGGTACTTTGTATTACCCCCCTTTGCTTTTATCACTGCTTCCACCCTTCTAGGCATGCTTTCAATTCAGTTCTGACACACATCTAGCTCTATATCATTCCACACCTCTCTGCCACTCTCCCAAATCTGCCAAACTCCTTTCCAACTGCATTCTGATATGATACCAGAGGTGTTAAATGGGATCAAGGTCTGGAGACTGGAAGTCAGTCTAGAAGCATGATATTATTCTCTTCCATCTAATTTTTGGCCTTTCTGGAGGTGTGCTTTGGGTCATTGTCTTGCTGGAAAATGACTTCATCTTCAGCAATACCAGATTCTTCCAAGCTGGGCAGCAAGTGACTGTCCAAAATCTCCACCTACTGATCAGCATCCATCCTCCCTTAACCTCTGCAAGCTCCTCCACACTATTCCAGCCCATACAGTTCCATACCATGATATCTCCACCCCCAAATTTCACTGTTCCTTGTACCTCCCTTTCAATTGACCCCTCCCCCACCTGTTTCCACACCCACTACTTACCATCTGACCAAATTATTCTCTTCCAGTCCTCCACTGTCCACTCCCTGTGCTTCACAGCAAACGCCAACCATCTCCTCCTGTGCACTGTGGTGAGCAGTGGCTTTTCTTCTTTGTTACAACCTTGAATGAGTGTTTCTTGAGGACATTCCTGACTGTCTGGGTGCAATAATTGCGTTGTAGCAGTTTGAGAGTTTTCATGCATCCTGGGTGTCCTGAGGTGAGCAATTCATGAATCACCTCGACAACCTGTGTCCTGAGCATTCCAACATCTGGGATGTATGCTCTGTCAATATATCTGATGATTCCATCAACCAACGAGCGCTTTACTCTCCCCCACCTAAGATGCTCAGAGTCTGAGCTCAATCCGAGCTCAGTACTCGGACTGCTCAGACTCTGCTTGGATTCCGAGCTCCAATTCCGAGCTGCATAAGTTGGCAGATGGACCACCAAATGTGCAACTCGGATTCTGAGCTCAATCCGAGCTCAGGCTGAACTGAGTCCGAACTGAGTCCAAGCCAAGCTTGGAAAAATCCAGGCAGTCCTCGGACTGGCCTACTCAGACTGAACTCGGACTCCAAATGGAGTAAGAGTGTCCGAGCTCAGGTGGGTTGGGCTGTGTGTTGCTGCCATATATATACAGCATGTTATATAAGCACATGTGATGCCTGCATGACATGCAACACAATGTGCGACACACACATTTGTTGATTGTCACGTGTTGGTCATGTGACCATCAGCACAGCAGCTGTGCGTTATCGCGTTATTGATCACACATCACTCTAGCACTAACCTCGTCACTATGCCCAGCACGCGCTCGTCCCAGAAGCCTGCCACCCAACCGCCCAGCTGTTATGGACAATGCCCTCGTCGTGGTTCATTCTAAGTCAACAGCGACAAGCAGAGTCTCAGTCCGCTCCCAGCCACTGGACAAAGGTCTAGACGCTAAGTCAAACGATGACAGAGGTCTTTGAGAACGATGAGAGAAAAGAGCGTCTTAAGTCGATCGTTGTTGAGAGCAAAACTCATCTAAGTTGGAACTAGAGTTACTCTACTGTACATGGGGTTTATATACGTTTAGAGAACAAAGGAAACTTATAAGAGGAATGAAACGATAACTACCTAAGAAAGGAAATGTGAAGGTAGCTACAAAAGGAGATAGCGTCCAGGCTGTACGGTGCACAGTTAAGGAGAATTGATGGATATGAATCAGTCCACTGAGACAGGAAGACGAAACAAAGAAGAAACTGTAACATTACCCCCTTTGTATGCGAGAAGTCACCGACTTCTACCAAGAATTCATCCAACCGTGATCCTGTCTAGACTCTAACCACTTGATGATGTTTTTGGCATCCTTCTCTGCCATCTCCATCCGCCATTGCACCGTTTGAATCGCTCTCTGTATTTGTTTGGCCTGAGCAAGCATTGCATCTTGTTCATTGTAGGTGAGCGAGTGAGGGTCGGTGGTGAGAGTGAGGGTGGTGACAAAATTGAGGGGTTCAGAGAACATATTGAAGTATGTGATGAGGTTGGCAAGATTCTCGCTGACGTTGTTGAGCATGGTGTTGCGAGGTTGGACGATGGGTATATGCGTAGAGGAAGCTGGAGTGATGGCAAGTTCTTCTGGATGCTCATGAAGAGCAGGGAGGTCGACGAAGTCGAAGTCGTCTATGGTGATGGTGGTGGAAATGAAGACCTCTAGTGGGAGATCATGGGCGGTGGCAGCAAGGGAGGCAGTGTCGACATAATAGTGGCCACAGGCAGTGACCAGCAGGGCAAATAGGAGGGTGGCGGTGTAGGCGATGGCGACAAAGAAGAACATTGTGCAAGTGTATGAAATTGGGGATCTAACGCTGCCAGAGGCGTCCTTTTATGTTCAATTGAATACTTTGTCATCCCAATTGACAGTTCGGAGTTCTCCATCCAGGGACCGATAGGTAAATGTGGATGCACTGATGCTGGGAACATATTCGAGTTCTTCATCAGATTCTTCTGATTCGCTTAGCTCATCCCTGGTGGTGGTAGAAATTTTGTTTTCGGGGTCTGTATCTGTTTCCAGGGCAATGCTCTGTGGCGCAATACTTTCGGGTGAATTAGGTATAGTGGGTCCGCCTGTGCTGTCAAATGCGTCTAAGAAATCAAGGCTCTCGAATACTCTATTGAGGTTTGAGATTGCATCTGGGAGTCGTCGAGCAGCAGCCCATCTGGCAATTTCCATTTCTTTGCTAGCGTTTCCTAGCTGTTCTGCAAAATCAAATAGTATAGGGTCTTCTCGGCGGAGGGCCACTTTGGTGTATACGTCGTTGGTGTGGTTTAAAGGTCTGTTGGGCGATGGAAGGTAGGGTGACATTGCGTCTGGATAGTATGGTAATTCTTCTGGATCGAAAGTAAGATCCATATATTTCGGAAGGTAATGTAATCGGGCATTGAATGGGATTTCAATGTGTCCCTGTGGGTGCGTCGCATGTCCGTTAGAAAGCCTGGGAGTCTTGTAGGCAATTAATCGGGTTGCTAGGGTTCGAATGAAGTTGACTAATCGAGGTGGTTCTAAAGGGTTGATCGGAGGATGAGGAATGGGAAATGTAATGATTCGTCCTTTGAAGCTTTCGTATGGTTTCAGAGAATATCGTCCTCGAGTGGAGCAATATTTCTTAGTGTATTGGATGTTTTGTTTGAGAGTTTGGCGGTTGCAATAGCGGGACATGGGGTTTTACAATTGTCATCTGAGTTTATATGCTTGTAAAACGTCTGCAGCATTGCTTAGATTGCGCTCAGGTTCCCAGGAGTTGTCGTTCGGGCCGTATCCCTTCCATTTAACCAAATATTGATATCCTGCTCCGCGTTTTCGATGTGTGAGAATTGCTTCCACCTCAAACTCTTCTTGTCCATTTATGAGATCAGGGGGCGGAGTAGTATAATTCGGTCTGTGTGTTTCAGTTTCTCTATATGGCATAAGGAGTGATGTGTGAAAGACTGGGTGAATGTGCCATTGTTTCAGTAACTTGAGCTTATATGTTACTGGTCCTAGAACTTGTTCCACTACAAAGGGTCCTTCTCGTTTAGGCACTAGTTTCCTAGATTGATATGGTATGTTGAGGTTTCTGTTTTTGAGCCATACTTTGTCTCCTTGTTCGAATTTGATTGCTTTGTCCCTGACTTGCCGTGCAACCATCTGTCTTGCTAATTCGTGTGCAGCCAGCGCTTCTTCCCTAGCTTTTCGTAATAGCTGTAGGCATTCTTCAGCGGTGGGTGTTGTCATCTTTTGTACGGCGGTTGGTAATGCAACGGGATCCGTTCCATACATGAGTTGGAATGGAGAGGCTTTAACTGAGTCATGATGTCGGTTATTGTGAGCAAATTCGGCGATTGGGAGTAGTTGTTTCCATTTATGAGGTTCGTTTGTGCAGAATATTCGGAGGTATACTTCTAATTCTTGATTAACACATTCTGTTTCTCTGTCGGTCTGTGGGTGATAGGCCGTGCTCATTCTGTGATTGATCCCTAGCATCTTTCTAATTTCCTGGAAGACCTTAGCTGAAAATTGTGGCCCTCGATCCGAGATGAGTATATCAGGTAATCCAAAGCGTTTGAATATTTCTGAGATGTAAAGATCAGCTGTTCCTAATGCGTCGATGGTTTTCTTGCAAGGAGTAAGAATTACCCCCTTCGTAAGACCATGGTCCACCGTGACCAGGATCGAATCATATCCATCTGCGATAGGAAGATCAGTAATGAAATCTAAAGTGACTTGTTGAAAAGGACGAGTCGCTTTGGATCCAATAGGTAGAAGGGCCGGAGTGTTTGGGTGAGTATTTACTTTCATCTGTTGGCAAGTGGCGCAACCAGTAATCCATTCTTTGACGTGTCTATACATTCCTGACCACAAGTAATCGCGTTGTAGAAGTTCAAGGGTTTTCATGTGTCCTGGGTGTCCAGACGTGAGCGATTCATGCACTGTCTTGACGATTTGTGTCCTGAGCATCCCAGCATCTGGGATGTACGCTCTATCGATATATCGAATGATTCCATCAACAAATGCCCAGTCCTGGAGTTTGGATTTAATCGGTGGAGTGCATTGAGTTTCAATTACTTCAATGATTGTTCGTCCAAAGCTGTCGAGTGATGTAGTGTTCTTAATTTCCTGGGCAAGGTCTGTGGCGATGCATGCAAAATAAATCCACATGGATGAAGTATTCCGGTTGTATCCGCTTGTTTAAGCACTGCTCCAGTAGCTTTGTTCGAGGCGTCCGTCTGAAGGATAAATGGTCGAGTGGGGTTGGGCATGCGTAAAACGGGCATGGAGGAGAACTTGTTTTTAAGCTCCTCAAACGCTGTCTGACAAGTGGTTGTCCAGTCAAAGAGTAAACCTTTCTTTGTTAGATCTGTCAGTGGTTTCGCAATGGCGGCAAAGTTGCCAATAAACCTCCGATAAAAGTTTCCAAATCCAAGAAAGGATCTGACTTGTTTAACCATTGTTAGTGTTGGCCAGTCGCAAATTCCTGTAAGTTTAACAGGATCCATCTGAATGTGTCCGGGTGTAATGATCATGCCAAGAAATTCAACTTCTTGAACACAAAATTTGCATTTCTTGAGTTTCAAGAATAAGTCATTTTCCTGTAGGCGATTCAAAACGCGTTCTGTATGCTCCCGCATTTCTTCTTTTGTTTTTGCACAGATCAAGATGTCATCCATATAGATGATGAGCCATCCTTCATTTATCATATCCTGGAAATATTCGTTCATCATCATTTGGAACGTTGATGGGGAGTTGCAAAGACCAAAGAACATGACTGTTGGTTTGTATAATCCTTGATTGGTTACGAACGCCACTTTCCACTCGTCACCCTCTTTGATTCGGACGTTGTTATATCCCCAGCGCAGATCGAGCTTGGTAAAATAATTTGCGCCTTCTAGCTTTGTCATTAAATCGGAGACTAAGGGTAATGGGTAGGCGTTCTTAATCGTCCATTCATTCAGGTATCGGTAATCCTGGCAAGGTTGAAGTGCACCGCTTTCCTTCTTAGAAACAAAGAAAAATGGCAATGCTTGTGGTGATTTAGACGGTCGAATGTATCCCTTATCGAGTTGTTCCTTAATCCATTCATTGAGGGTTGACTGTTCCTTTAATGATAGCGGGTAGATTTTGTTGACTTTTGGCGTGAATCCTGTTTTGAGTTTGATCGCATGATCCCATGGGCAAGAAGATGGAAAATGCTCTGATGCTTTCTTCTCAAAGGTGGCATGCCAGGGTGTGTATTCGGAAGGTAGAACTATGGGCGCTTCATCTCTTTTTGCTTGATGTTCAAGTACTTGTGATGCCGATGTTTTCACCCTGATCCAATATTCGTCTTCTCCCCATTGTCGGTTGTCTAATGCCATGCGCCAAATAGGTTTGGTGTCTTCTGAATCATTGTCCATTTGGAGGGTTTTCTTTTGCCAATTGATCGTAGGATTATGCTGTTCTAACCATGGTATTCCAAAGATTATCACCTGATCTCCTAGATTGGTGATCCATAACCAGTTGTTGTACGTTTTCCCTTCAATAGAGTAGGTGAGACAAGTGTGATGAGTGATTAATCCATTCTGATTGATTGTCCCATCAGTGTTCTTGACTCTAATTGGTTGCTTTAAGGGTTCCTTAGGTAGATCTTTTGATATTCGTTTGTCAATGAAGTTTCCTTCTGCTCCACAATCAATGAGAGCAGATATTTCAGCGGGTTTATGGGTTGTTTGCACAGTAATGGAAATTTGTTTGTTATTATTTGAATTTACAATTACAGAGTTGAGTGCTAACTGTTCAATGGTACTGGAGGTGTCAACCGCTTTCTGGTGTCTCCTTCTTAAAAACCCTTGGATTCGAGTTCCTGGAGGGTAGTTTCGCGTTCTTCATCAGGGAGTTCTTTTAACAGCGCCCTAATGCATTGGGCGGCTGATTCATCTGAGGTTGTTTTCTCTACTGCTCTGATTGAGCGATTCTGTGGGGAGGAGGACTTGTAGGACGACGTTTGGGTATTCCCCTTGTTTGGGCAGTCCCTGGATATGTGTCCCTGTGTTCCACATCTGAAACACTTGCCAGTCTTTCGGTATTCCTCCTTTTGGGCATCTGAAAGATGTCCTGTGCTTACAGCATTGATTCCCCTTGATCCTGATGCAGAGGGCTTCTGGTTTCGATTAAATTTGAAATGCCCCTTTGTGTCTCCTGATCCAGATGATCGGTTCATCAATTTCATGGTCTCCCAAGCATTGTGCAGGCGTTCTGCAGTGTTGTAAGCTGTTTCCATGCTGATGACTGCAGGGTTTTCGATGATCTTAGCTGCTACTGATGCAGGGAGTCCTTTACAGAAGTAAATGTGTTGCGCCATGAACCCTGTAATTCCGGTAGAGTGTATGAGCAATCGGAATTTCTGAATGTAGGCAGGGATGTCGATGTCTCCACCCACTTTGACTTTATCTAGATCATTCAGGGTCCTGGCTGCGCTGTCAGATTCTCCTCAGTCGCTCAAGAATCATTGCCTGAAGCTGGTGTATTATCCCAAGAGAGTGCATATGCGCTTCCTGCTGATTTTCCTTTGGTTGCTTCTGCTACCTCTAATTCTCCTCGAAGATTGGCTTTCCAATTGTCTAGTTCTTCCCCTAGGTGAAGGAGAACATATTTGATTCGCTTTTTTGATGTTTCAAAGTGCCCTTCATCAAGATCGAAGATGTCATCAAATGTATTGATGAAGTGTTTCGCCTTAGAGCGCTGTCCTTTGAATTCCTTAATGGAGATTCCCTTTATCCCTTTCGAGGATGTTTCCTTGTCATCTGACATGTCCTTCTTTGGTTTCTGTTTCGGTTCTGGTGTTTCAGGTTTTGGGTCCCGTGTTCTGGGTTTGTGTTTCGATTCTGTGCCTTGTTTTGAGCTTTCTCCTTGTTTCAATTTGTCCCCAAAGGCTAGATCTATCTCGATCTGTTGTTGTTCTTTGTATTCATTCCACCTGGCTAGTGTCTGTTCATCTAGTGCGAGGAAGGCGAAATCTCCGAGTTTTTCATTGACTCAAAACTCGTGCCACCAGGTGAGTTCAGGTTTGGTGTTTGGGGCTAGGAATAACTGATTGTTTTCCTCGTTTGTTTTGTTGTACCAGTGAATCCAAATTTCTCCTGGTAATTTGCTGTTAGGGTCTCCCTCCTGGTATTCTCCTTTGAAGAGTTCCTCTGGGACCAGTAGGTTCTTTCTTTTTGTTCCTGAGATGTAGCACCAGACCTTGTGTGTCATAGAAAAGTAGACTTCTCTTTAACTAAGGTAGTACTTCTGTTTGTAATGAACAGAGTCATTTGGGGGGTCTGATCTGAGAGTTCCTGGTATCAATGGTGTCTGGCTAGTGATGATGCACTGAGCGGTTCCTGAGTTCCAACTTGTGTTACGGACGATGCCCTCGTTGTGGTTTGTTCTAAGTCGACAGTGACAAGCAGAGTCTTGGTCCACTCCCAGCCACTGGACAAAGAGTTCAGACGCTAAGTCAAACAATGACGAAGGTCTAGAGAGCAACAATGAAAGAGAGCGTTGAGGTCAAGTGATGTTGAGAGCAATACTTGTCTAAGTTGGAACTGAGGTTACTCTACAGTACAGGGGTTTATATACATCAGAGAACAATGAGAATTGCAAAAGGAAACGAGGCTGTAGCTACCTGAGAAAGGAAATGTGAAAGTAACTACAAAAGGAGATAATGTCCAGGCTGTACAGTGCGCAGTCAATTGAATGATAATGATGAATGTGAAATGGTCCACTGAGACAGAAAGGTGAAACAAAAGGAAACTGTAACAACACTGAAGATAGCAAGAATGATCAAGTCATCACCAAAGTTACCTTGAAGCTGGATGCATTGGCTAAGCTGCTAAAACTGTCACCTTACAATAAGAAAGGGAAATTCACAGGGAAGCTGTTGCCAGTTTCACATGCTGAGATTTCTCCAGTGCATGTTATCTGCCCAGATTCAATTGTGTGTGAATCTATGAGCTGCAATCCAAGGTCATTGATTCAGAATACCAAACAAAAGGTCATAGACACTGATAAAAGATTTTGTTACCTATGACCAAGTGCCTGTACTCAGTGGTCAATGTCCAGATTGCAAGACAGTCTACTATACTGATCATGAATCAGTACCCAATCCAATACACAACAGGCATGACAGAGTCTACCTAAACTCTGCTACATACATAAAAATTGGACAGAGTCTATGGGTTGACAGACACTTTACTTCAGCTGTCATGAGTGGCATTTATAATTTCCATGCATCAACAGCCACTTATGCAGAATTTTGGAACATGTCATTTAGGCCTGAAAAAGAATTGACAAGAAGGCAGATATGGCAGGCATTTGTACAAGAATCATTACGTGTTCAGGCTGCAGCATCTAACCTAAACTTCACACTAGAAGATGGGCTGCCAATAGATGAAGTAACAAGACAGGCTTTCCACCTTCTAGGGAATGGTGGTGTTATTCAAGGATCAATTCAACACAGTTGTGATGAGTGCACACAAAAGTACAGGGAGCAGTCTGCTTTGGCACAGGTAGAATTGATCCATCAGCTATTGTTGGCATGGAGGATGCAGGTATTGCACAAACATTTCAGAGTAACATCATTGAGGATTGTGCACCTGTGAAAATGATTGTCATGGATGGAATTATAACAGGACATACAGTAAGTTGTTTATCCAGGCCTATTAATTGGCATTCAAGTTCTCTTCCAGTATTGTGGATATGAAGGTTGCACTTCAGACTTGTTAAATGCTCATGGTGGAGTATACTGTGCTTTTCATGAAAATCTAGTTGGAAGGGTTTGCCATGTTGGTGGTTGCACCAATGTAAAGATCCAAGGCACTCAAGCCTGTGAGCAGCATATGGACAGGTGGCAAAGGCATGTCATCAATCATAAGACTAATGTACTGGGAGGATATAGAAGGGCCATGAGAAGAGCAGATCAGACAATGCCTTGGGTGTCAGCTTTTGCTCCTTCACAACAGGCACATGATACTGAGGAGGGGGAGGAGGAAGATCAGGTGACACATGAGGAACTCTTCACACCTCAAAGAACTTACTGTGTTGAGACTATCTGTGCACCATGTGGTGTTGTAATAGCATGGGCAAAGTTTTCAAATTCTGAATCACCAAGAAACATATTGAACTTCCTCAATCTGGTATATCCAAGTGTTGAAAGCAGACCTTCATATATATGTATTGACAAGGCTTGCTTGGTACTCAAGAGGTGTGTTAACAGTGGCTTATGGGAAAGCTGGAAAAATACAAGCAGATTCATTGTTGACTCTTATCATTATGTCAATCATCGTGCATCAGATCAGTTATGTCGTACATGGTGCAATCCTGCACCATTGGATGGATCAGCTCCCAACCTGGTAATTGTGGCAATAGATGCAAAAGGGCAGCCTTACCTCAAGTGTGCATTTAATACACAAGCCTGTGAACAATTGAATGCTTGGTTGGGTGGCTTTGATAATATCTTGAGGAGAATGAAATCCTGGAATTTTAACTGGTTCTTACATACCATGCTTTATTATCACACAAAGCAAGTAATCAGAAAGCAAGGGGTGAATATCGATAAGGAGAGGGATTCAGCTGATGATATGTAGTGATACAGTTAATTACAACTTATCTTATATACAGGTTACACTTTTCTTTTAAAATTATGTAATTTGAACTGTTGCAATGGAGATATGGCCAATTTAATGTCTTTTGTTTGTTAATAGCATAGAATAACATGAAGCCCCAAAAAAGCCAAAGTGTATATATAGAAATTATGAGCATAAGTAGGGGTACATACTGAATAAAGAATTATGTAATTTGAAGGTGTTTCTGTGTAGATATAGTCAAATAGATGATTTTTCTTGCTGGTAACACAGAATTCTATCTAGACCAGACAAGGCCAAACAATCAGTGCAAATAATATTGACCAAAGTAGAGGCTACACGGGGAATCAAGAATAATGTAATTTGAAGGTGTTATCATGGAGATATAGGCAACTTAATGTGATACTGCATTGGGACAGTTAGTTAAGAATGGGCTCGGATTGAGCTCGGATTGAATGGTAAAAGTTCCCAACTCGGACTGAGCTCGGATTGAACTCGGAGTCTACTTGGACTTTATCACTTTTTATCACTTCCTCAGACTGGACTTGGATTCTACTTGGAGTCCTCGGACTGAGCTCGGATTCCACTTGTTTGGGGGGGGGAGTGTAAATTGCTGCAGATTTTGCATTAGGATCAATATTATCTCAACAACAAAATGGTATATGGAGACCAGTTGCATTTATCTCAAGAGTGTTAAATGAAGCTGAGAGAAATTATGAAATATGTGATAAAGAGATGCTTGCTATCATGCACTCTTTATATGAATGGTCTCAATACTTGAAAAGGGCAAAGGAGATAATTGAGATTCTAACCAATCACCAAAATTTGACATACTTCTGTAAACCCCAAAACTTAAATCACAGACAGTGTCATGACTCATATTGAAAACTCCATTTCACTAAGACATTTCAATTTCTTTTCTTTGTATTTTACATATGCTATAGCCAAACACTTAGTCAGGTCAGTGTCTATCTTATCTAGTCAGCACTAAGATTAGATTAGATTACAGACTACCAGGCTGATGACACAGCCACAATGACTAATCTGCAATCAATGCACAGTTGTGGCTGTCCAGTATGACTCACATGGGACTATTATTAGTGCAGGGTTCTACAGCCTTTAGGGTTGTAGGGGTTAGCACACAGACCATGTAATTATGTATATAAACCATGCAACAAACACCCAGAGTCCTCAGTCAAGTTCTCTTGGGTTTCTTCCTACCCTCATCTCCTCTCTATAAGTTTTCTGTTGGGCCCTAAGCTGTCACAGCAAGGGTAGTCCTGACTTCTTACACACTTACTGCCCCAATGCTTGCACTAGAGCATCACGCTTGTGCCCAGACCCTTGGGCTAAGGGGTACCTTTGATAACTGGGGGTTCACACAGTCTTCCACAGACTTAAAAGTGTTTATTTGTAGTTGGACAATAAAACTGTCACCCTATAGTTCTGTGGAGCATCTATAAAAGCTTCATCTTATGTTCCCAGTCTATGCAAACTGAAGAACCTAACCTGGTTTATAGGGTCTCCTGTGCCAGTGCTGGAGTAGTGACATGTTACATCACTTGCATTGTAGGACCAGCCTCACCAGCCCCTACACATGTTAAATTGCCCTGGTCTAGGCCTCTGAAGGCTATACATGTATATACTTAGTTACCCATATTTCTGTAGTCCTTGGAAGTAGCCACTGCTTGGTCACACACTTCTGAGAAAGGCTGTACTCATTAGGAGTATAGTGCTATCTGGACAACCATTCAGCCCCAGATTAGTAATAGTTTCTTTTGAATACCAAATCCATAAATAGCATACCTATATTGTACCACACGGTGAGGGTTGAGGACCCTGAGTGCACATCCCAAACAAGTGACAGGTTAAACCCTTCCTCACTTTGTACATACAATAGAAGATCAGGAGATTCAGGATATTCTTAGGCAACACAGTCTTACTGAAAACAAAATAGACACATTTTGGGATGAAGTATTTGGGGATCTTGACCCTAATGATAATGGGTTTCAGGACAATCTGTTCTCACCATCATCATCATCATCATCATCATCATCCACCTCCACCCCCTCACTCACAGAGGAACAACACACCTGGGAACCAGCACCATTCCAGGTTCATGTACCAAACCCAGCAACTTTATATATCCATAACCTTTTCAACTCTGACACAGATTTCATCAGAGAAGTTGCACCACCGTTCTCACCACCACCACCACCATTTAGATCTCCATTGGTATCACAACTGTTGAGATCCCTTTCCCCATTTACACCACCCCCGCTTTACCTCACAATGTTGGATCATGGAGAAAATGATTTGACCTCTGTGCAACTATTACAGTTGATGAATAATCAGGATCACACTATTCAGCAGTTGCAGGCACAACTACAAACACTCCAAGCTAACAATGCTGCCACAGCACAGCAGGCAGCATTAGCACCACCAGTTGCCCCAACCCCCATCATTAACATACTGGAAGGGACAGTATTCAATATTCCCGCACCCACAGGAGGAATGGGACATCTAAAAGAGATGTCACCAAGCCACCAGTGGTCTCAGGCAAGATGTCCAAGGTCACAAATTTTATAAATGCCTGTTGGCTGTACATACAGCTGAAAATGGCTAATGCCAAAGAAGAAGACAAGATCCTATTGGTCTTGTCATATATGTCAGATGGATTTGCAGTAGACAATCTACTAGATTTAATTGCTGAAGATCATATAACTGTTCCTGAAACAGTGGAACAGCTATACAGGCAAATACGGAGGGATTTTGGTGACACAGATGAACAGTCATTGAAGATATTGGAATTGTGCATGATGTCACAAGGCACACACATGTGTGGGGAACACATGCAGAAATTTAAAAAAGTAGCACAAGGAACAGGCTATGAAGGACAAGCTCTTATTGAAGAGTTCAAAAGAAGTTTGAATGCTGGCCTCTGTAAAAGGATAATGGAAGCTGATGAGTGCTGGAAACCATAGGCAAATGGTACTGGAGATTGGTCCATCTTGACTGCCAATGGAGACAGGCAAAGGCAGAAGAGCAGTATTACTCTTTGAGGAACAGTAACTCTACACAAGAGTTAGAAAAGGCAAAATCAACAGCTGCGGGATCGAAGGAGCACCTTGATGGCACAAAAGAGGTTAATGGCTCGGCTGCCATTGGTCAAGGGAGCGGGACGAAGCATGACGAAAATGGTGAAGTGCACAACACCATAGAAACGAGTGGTGATGGAGAAAACGGAGATACGCATACTGCAGAATCCAAGAAGCAAAGTGATCGAGCCAGCGGAGGGACAAGTAATCGAGACAGCGGGGCGCTTACTGCTGGATCGAAGGAGGACGGCGGCGATCAAGAGAATACGGAGGAGGCAGCAGCCACCTCCAAGAAGACTGGTGAAGCGCACGACACCGTAGAGACGAGTGGCGATGGAGAAAACGGAGATACGCGTACTGCGGAATCCAAGAAGCACAGTGATTGAGTCAGCGGAGGGACAAGTAATCGAGACAGTGGGGCGCTTACTGCTGGATCGAAGGAGGACGGCAGCAATCAAGAGAATACGGAGGAAGCAGCAGCCACCTCCAAGAATACTGGGATTCTGTCCGAAAAACCCGTTGCTCAGGCAAGTAGCAAAGGTGCCGATATGGATGAAGGTGACAGGTCGGGGCTGGTCACCACTGCGTCCAACGTGGATGGGGAAAGCGGTGCTTCTGGGGTTGGAGCCAAGCATGGTATGGTTAAGGACACTCCTGCATCTGAGAAAAAAAGCGGTGTCAATCAGGAGGTCGAGGAGGAGGTCGAGGGGTCGCACCTTAACGTGGCCGAGAAAAATGACAATCAAGAGAGCAGGGAGACTCGCGCTCCCACATCCGAGAAGGAGGGTGATCAGAAGTGCGAGGGTCTCAACGGGTCAGAACTCTCTGCACCAAGTGAACCCAATACGAAAAAAAGGAAGCTCAATGACAGAGATGAAGAGGCTGAGGGCGCCGAAGGGCATATGGGACCCAGTGAGTTATGACCTTGAATATGAGTATCTGGTAGTTGAAAGACGTGTAGGTCCTCGAAAGATATTCAAGAAGAAGACGAATGGGGAGGAAATCGATGAAAGTGAGCAATGTGTTGAAGTGGCGATGTGTTACTGGCTGACGCACTGCACAGAGAAAATCCTTTCCGAGGTTAATGAGTCCATTCGAAATCCATACATATCACAACTGAGCGTCGGGACACGATCGGCAATACGCACACATCAAGCCCTTGCTCCTACTGCTGCAACAACGTTCCGGTCTTTAGCGCTGGATGTCTTGACAACGAACCGTGGCAACGTCCTTTGTCCATACCATCAAGAAATGGATAAGAGAGGAGCAACGGACTCCAAATACTTGGTTAACGGAGTGCCACAGCCTCGGATGGTTGCAGATAAGAAGAGATCAGCCAAATCCGCGGAACATAAAAAATGCCTCGAGGAGGGCTTCCTTCATTGCGGTTGCCCGATGGATGCGGCATTGTGGGACTTCTTTTTCTGGAAGTCGCTGACACTCACAGCCACAATCAATGATACAGAAGTAATGGAACACGTGCCACAATGGACGCCGAGGGACCGCGTGTTCTTTTTGAAGATTTTTGAGCAGTATACGTTCTTGAAGGTTGATGATTTATACACAAGAAACAGAAGCCAAGAAGACCACGAGCTAAGGATGGTCCTTACTCAGCTCCATCGCATTCTGGAGCGTGTCAACAAGCTGCGTGAGAAGTGAGGTGAGGGACCAAAGTACGTCATAGTACTAGACAATGAAGATGGAGATGACTCCGAGGTGTCCCCCGAAAAGTGAGACATAGTGTCGAGTTAAAGTAGCTTTTACAGTATCTTTGTATTTCCACACTGAGCCTAACGTTGAATGGCCGGTGATCAATTGCCAGAGAACCGAGCCGCGGCTTGCCATGCAAGGCCAAACATTGCCACAGCCCCCTTCGGAATGTGTGCTGCAAATGAATTGTGTGGTGAACACCAATTGAATGGATGCACCAATAGCATCGGGTTTCAGCAGTGATCATGTGCAAAACATCATATTAAATGTCAGGCAGAATAGTGCACAAAACCCCATACCTAATTTAATTCAAGTTGTCTTGCAAGACAGTGTACAGAACACCATCAGCAATTTTCAGCTAGCATAGTGTGCAGGACACCATATCTAAATGTCAGCCAGAAGAGGGTGCATGACACCATAGGTAAAACTTGGCCCATAGTGTGGTGTGCAGGACACCATACCAAATTGTTAGCTAGGATAGTGGGCAATTTAAATGTCAGGTAGAATAGTGTGCACAACACTGTAGGTAAGTTTTGGCTAGTTTGGTGTGCAGGACACCATACCAAATTGTCAGCCAGAACAGTGTGCAAGATACCATGCCCAAATACCAGGCAGGATGGTGTACATAACACCATAGGTAAGTTCCAGCCAGAACAGTGTGCAAGACACCATATCCAAATACCAGGTGGGATGGTGTACATAACACCATAGGTAAATTCTAGCTAGGATAGTGTGCACAACACTGTAGGTAAGTCTTGGCTAGTGTGGTGTGCAGGACACCAAACCAAATTGTCAGCCAGAACAGTGTGCAAGATACCATATCCAAATACCAGGCAGGATGGTGTATATAACACCATAGGTAAGTTCCAGCTAGGAGAGTGTGGAAAACACCATATGCAAATACCAGGCAGGATGGTGTACATAACACCATAGGTAAGTTCCAGCTAGGATAGTGTGCACAGCACTGTAGGTTAGTTTTAGCTAGTGTGGTGTGCAGGACACCAAACCAAATTGTCTGCTAGAACAGTGTGCAAGACACCATATCCAAATACCAGACAGGACGGTGTATATAACACCATAGGTAAGTTCCAGCTAGGAGAGTGTGGAAAACACCATATCCAAATACCAGGCAGGATGGTGTACATAACACCATAGGTAAGTTCCAGCTAGGATAGTGTGCAGGACACCAAACCAAATTGTCAGCTAGAACAGTGTGCAAGACACCATATGCAAATACCAGACAGGACAGTGTATATAACACCATAGGTAAGTTCCAGCTAGGAGAGTGTGGAAAACACCATATGCAAATGCCAGGCAGGATGGTGTACATAACACCATAGGTAAGTTCCAGCTAGGATAGTTTGCAAAACACCATATCTAAATACCAGGCAGAACGGTGTACATAACACCATAGGTAAATTTTAGCTTCAATGGTGCGCACAGGACCATACAGCACTGTTGGGATTGATACATAACTTTTCTACATATGGATGTCACGTGACATGAGTACAGTGGGCTGTAACCGTTTATTTGCAGTAGACTGTTACCGCTTGGCACATATTGCACATTGCTACCTGTTACAGTTTCCCTTCGTTTCACCCTCCTGTCTCAGCGGACTGTTTCATATCCATCATTTTCCTTTACCTGCGCATTGTACAGCTTGGACGCTATCTCCTTTCGTGGCCACCTTCACATTTCCTTTCTTAGGTAGTTACCATTTCATTCCTCTTATAGTTTCCTTTGTTCTCTTATTGTATATAAACCCCATGTACTGTAGAGTAACTCTAGTTCCAACTTAGACGAGTTTTGCTCTCAACAACGATCGACTTCAGCGCTCTCTTCTCTCATCGTTCTCCAAGACCTTTGTCATCGTTTGACTTAGCGTCTAGACCCTTGTCCAGTGGCTGGGAGCGGACCGAGACTCTGCTTGTCACTGTTGACTTAGAACGAACAACGACGAGGGCATCGTCCGTAACACTACCTGCCCCGAAGGAAAGTATAAACTTAAAAAAGGTCTTATATGGACTCAAACAAGCTTCATCAACTTGGGGTAAAAAAGCAAATTGGCACTTATTAGGATCAGGCTTTGGCAGATGTCTGTCTGACATGGGAGTTTATGTTTCAATAAAAATTAATCCATAATTGTCTGCATTCTATACAGTGGGCAACAAAACTGTTGCAATGATTGCCAATTTTAGAAAGATTGACACTGTGTGCTACAGAGTAAATAACAAAAAATGGTCAGATAGCCTTACTTCTTGACTTCAATTTGACATATATATTAACTTCATTTGGATGTTTGTTTATGATCAGATATATATTCATTTCCAAGGCAATATCATTGCAACAGTTTTGTTGCTGACATGGAGGACTGTTACAGTTTCTCTTTGTTTGTCTCTCATTTCAGCAGACTGCTTCTTTTCATTGTTACTATTCATTGACTGCGCATTGTACAGCCTGGACACTATCTCCTTTTGTAGTTACCTTCATGTTTCCTTTCTTGGGTAACCACAGCCTCTTTGTCCAGTGGCTGGGAGCGGACCAAAACTCTGCTTGTCACTGTTGACTTAGAATGAACCACAACGAGGGCATTGTCCATAACACAAGTTGGAACTCAGAAATCACTCAGTGCATTGTCACTAGCCAGACACCATTGATACCTGAACCTCCCAAATCAGACCACCGAATGACTCTGTTCATTACAAACAGAAGTACTACCTTAATCGGAGAGAAGTCTATTTTTCTACAACACACAAAGCCTGGTACTACATTTCAGGAACAAAGAAAAGGAACCAGCTGGTTCCAGAAGAATCCTTGAAGGAGAATACCAGGAAGGAGACCATAACAACAAATTACCTGGAGAAACTTGGATACACTGGTACAATGAGGAAAACGAGATGGAAGATCAGCTGTTTCTACCCCCAAACACCTGGTACTACGTTTCAGGAACAAAGAAAAGGAACCAGCTGGTTCCAGAAGAATCCTTTGAAGGAGAATACCAGGAAGGAGACCATAACAATGAATTACCTGGAGAGACTTGGATACACTGGTACAATGAGGAAAACGAGATGGAAGATCAACTGTTTCTACCCCCAAACACCAAACCAGAACTCACTTGGTGGCATGAGTTTCAAGTTAACAAAGGATTAAGGGATTACTCCTTCTTCACATTCAACAAACAAACAATCACCAGGTGGAACAAATACAGAGAACAACAACAGATCAAGATAGATCTAGCCTTTGGGGACAAACTGAAACAAGGAGAAAACTTGAAACAAGGCACAGAACTGAAACACAAACCCAGAACACAGGATCCAAAACCTGAAATACCAGAACTGAAACAGGAACCAGAAAAAGGAAAGTCAGACAACAAGGAAACATCCTCAAAAGGGATAAAGGGAATCTCCATTAAGGAATTCAAAGGACAGCACTCTAAGGCAAAACACTTCATCAATACATTTGATGACATATTTGATCTTGATGAAGGGTGCTTTGAAACATCAAAAAAGCGAATTAAATATGTTCTCCTTCATCTAGGGGAGGAACTAGACAATTGGAAAGCCAATCTTCAAGGAGAATTAGAAGCAGCAGAGGCAGCTAAAGGAAAGTCAGCAGAAAGTGCATATGCACTCTCTTGGGATAACTATCCTAGCTTCAGGAGACAATTCCTGAATGATTGGGGAGAATCTGACAGCACAGCAAAAACCCTGAATGATCTAGACAAAGTCAAAGTGGGCAGAGATATTGACATCCCTGCCTACATTCAGAAGTTCTGATCACTCATACACTCCACTGGAATTACAGGATTCATGGCGCAGCACATCTATTTTTGTAAAGGACTCCCTGCATCAGTCGCAGCAAAAATCATCGAAAACCCTGCAGTTGTCAATATGGAAACAGCTTATGACGCTGCAGAGCACCTGCACAACACTTGGGAAACCCTGAAACTGATGAACTGATCTTCTGGATCAGGAGATACAAAGGGGCATTTCAAATTTAACTGAAACCAGAGGCCCTCTACACCCAGATCAAAAGGGATCAATGCTGTGAGCACAGGACATCTTTCAGATGCCCAAAAGGAGGAATACCAAAAAACTGGCAAATGTTTCAGATATGGAACACAGGGACATATATCCAGGGACTGCCCAAACAAGGGGAACACCCAAATGTCATCCTACAAGTCCTCCTCCCCACAGAATCACACAATCAGGGCAATAGAGGAAACTACCTCAAATGAATCAGCTGCCCAATGCATCAGAGCCTTGTTAAAAGAACTCCCTGATGAAGAACAAGAAAACACCCTCCAAGAACTTGAATCAGAGGGTTTTTGAGAAGGAGACACCAGAAAGTGGTTGACACCTCCAGTACCATTGAACAGTTAGCACTCAACTCTGTGATTGTAAATTCCAATAATAACAAACAAATTTCCATTACTGTGAAAAGACCCATAAACCTGCTGAAATATCTGCTCTCATTGATTGTGGAGAAGGAAACTTCATTGATGAACAAATATTGAAAGATCTACCAAAGGAATTTTTAAAACAGCCAATTAGAGTCAAAAATGCTGATGGAACAATCAAGATCACCAATCTAGGAGATCAGGTGATAATCTTTGGGATACCTTGGTTAGAACAACATAATCCTACTATTGACTGGCAAAAGAAAACCCTCCAAATGGACAATGATTCAGAAGATGCCAAACCTATTTGGCACATGGCATTAGATACACAACAAGATGAAGCACCCACTGTTTTACCTTCTGAATACACACCTTGGCAAGCCACCTTTGAGAAGAAAGCGCCAGAATGCTTCCTGTCTTCTCGCCCATGGGACCATGCAATTGAACTCAAAACAGGATTTACACCAAAAGTCAGCAAGATATATCCACTATCTCTAAAAGAACAGTCAACCCTCAATGAATGGATTAAAGAACAACTCGATAAAGGATACATTCAACCATCTAAATCACCACAGGCATCACCATTCTTCTTCATCTCTAAAAAAGAGAGTGGAACACTTTGGCCTTGTCAGGATTATTGATACCTAAATGAATGGACAATCAAGAATGCCTACCCACTACCCTTAGTCTCTGATTTAATGACGAAACTAGAAGGTGCAAATTACTTCACTAAACTTGATTTGTGCTGGGGATACAACAATGTCCGAATCAAGGAAGGAGACAAATGGAAGGCAGCATTCATAATCAATCAAGGATTATATGAACCAACAGTCATGTTCTTTGGTCTTTGCAATTCTCTGTCAACGTTCCAGACAATGATGAACAAGTATTTCCAAGACATGATAAACAAAGGATGGCTTATCATTTACATGGACAACATCTTGATTGGTGCAAAAACAAAAGAAGAAATGTGAGAGCATACAGAGTGCATCTTGAAATGTCTACAGGAAAACAATTTGTTCTTAAAACTTGAAAAGTGCAAATTTTGTGTCCAGGGAGTTGAATTTCTTGGCATGATCATCACACCTGGACATATCCAGATGGACCCTGTTAAACTTGCAGGAATTTGTGACTGGCCAACACCAATAACAGTCAAACAAGTCAGATCTTTCCTTGGCTTTGGAAACTTTTATCAAAGATTCATTGGCAATTTCACTGCCATAGCAAAGCCGCTAACAGATTTGACAAAGAAGGGTTTGCTTTTTGAATGGATGCCCACTTGTCAGACTGCGTTTGAAGAACTCAAGTGTAAATTCTCCTCCATGCCCGTTTTATGCATGCCAGATCCTACCCAACCATTTATTCTTCAGACAGATGCCTCAAACAAAGCTACTGGAGCAGTACTAAAACAAGCAGATGCTACTGGAATGCTTCACCCATGCAGATTCATTTCCCATGCCTTGACACTTACAGAACAGAATTACCAGATTTATGACCAAGAATTACTTGCAATCATTAAAGGACTACAGGCATGGTGACATTTACTCCATGGGTCACTGCATCCAATAGTGGTTCACTGCAATCATAAAAATCTTTTATTCTATCAATCACCTCAACGGTTAACTCCTTGACAAGCATGATGGTCCATGATGCTCTCGGAATTTGACCTGAAAATTGAACATGTACCTGGCACCAAAATGTTTGAAGCAGACACTTTATCCCACTGACACAATCATATGAAAGATGATGATACCCCAGATGATGTAACCATGTTACCAGATAACAAGTTCATTTGTCTTATCACTACAGACCTAGCTCAAAAAATTAGAGATGCTACATCTCCTGATGGCTTTGGACGCACAATTATTGAAGTTATCAAAACTCAATGTGCTCCACTGATTAAGTCTAAGCTCCAGGACTGGGCATTTGTTGATGGGATCATTTGATATATTGACAGAGCATACATCCTGGATATTGGAACACTCAGGACACAGATTGTCAAAACAATTCATGAATTGCTCACCTCAGGACACCCAGGATGCATGAAAACCCTTGAACTTCTACAACATGATTATTGGTGGCCAGGAATGTATAAACACATCAAAGAATGGATTACAGGTTGCGCAACTTGCCAACAGATGAAAGTGAATACTCATCCAAACACCCTGGCTCTTCTACCTATTGGATCCAAAGCGACTTGCCCCTTCCAACAAGCCACACTGGATTTTATTACAGATCTTCCTGTTGCAGATGGATATGACTCGATTCTGGTCACGGTGGACCATGGTCTTCCAAAGGGGGTAATTCTTACTCCTTGCAAGAAAACCATTGATGCTCTAGGAACAGCTGACCTTTACATCTCTGAGATATTCAAACACTTTGGACTACCTGATATACTCATCTTGGATCAAGGACCGCAGTTTTCAGCTAAGGTCTTCCAGGAAATCAGAAAGACGCTAGGAATCGATCACAGAATGAGCACAGCCTATCATCCACAGACCAACAGAGAAACAGAACATGTTAATCAAGAATTAGAAGTGTATCTTTGAATATTTTGTGCAAATGAACCCCATTGATGGAAACAATTACTCCCAATTGCTGAATTTGCTCACAATAATTGACACCATGACTCTGTTAAGGCCTCCCTGTTTCAACTCATGTATGGAACAAACCCTGTTGCACTACCAACTGCTGTACAGAAAATGACAACACCTACTGCTGAGAAACACCTACAGCTATTACAAAAAGCCAGATCCTACGAACTTGCCATCCAGTTTCTTTGTAATGTGAAGTGTGGGGAGATTGGTGGTACTCAGGTAAACTTTATTGCCAGGTTGATATTGACACGCCAGTGCCTTTGATTTGTCATATTTCCACTTCATGGTTTCAGCAGCTTTTTCAAGAGCAGTGGTTGCATTGGCATGAATTCCCTCAACCTGTTTAGCCAAGTCCTCAATGGCCACCACTTTTGGAATGTAGGTTGGATTCAGTCCTTTGTATGGATGTCACCTGTAATTCATAAAGAAGGGAGAATACCCTGTGGCCAAATGTGCTTGATCATTATGACAAAATTGTGCCACCACTAACCAGTCGCTCCAATTGTTCTGCCTGTGATTGACAAACATGGTGAGGAATTCTTTGACTGTCTGATTTATGCACTCCGTTTGGCTGTCCATCTGTGGGTGATACACTGTTGAGTGGTTGGCTTTAATTCCCAACATTCCATATATGTCATGCATGAATTTGGATACAAATTGCGGCCCTTGATCACTGATGACCTTTTTAGGTAATCCATGTTCCCTGAAGACATTATCATATCATTGCCTTTAGACTCCAAAAGTGGACCTATCAAATCCATTGAGATGACTTCTCATGGTGCCTTGGGTACTTCATTGGGGTGCAATGGCACTGCTCGAGCCTGCCTATCAGGTTTGACTTTCTGGCAGGTTTCACATCCAGCAATGTAATTCTGAATGTCTTTCTGCATCTGGGGGCCACCAAGAATCTCTGGTTACTAGTTTGATGGTCTTGCCTACCCCTGGATGTCCCCAGGAGTGGTAAATTGCCAACAAGGACTTGCAGGTATGTATGTTCACCAGCACATAAACTTGTCCTTTCCATTCAACTAATCCACTGACAACCTTGAAGTCTCTGTTGTTTTCCTCAAGACCTTTTCGCACCTGAGTTTCCCATTGTCAGTCAGGAATTTTCTGGATATCCTTGATGATGTCCTCAATTGCCCTATCATTGTTGTAGACCCTGACAAATAGATTGTCTTTGAGTAAAATAACTCCTTAATTGTCTGGGCCTCCCCAGGTGATGGTCTGTCCTTTGTGACAGAATATCTGCCTTGGAAATAGATTTTCCTGACCGATGCTTAATGATGAAGTTGTACTCCTGCAGATCTGTGACCCATTGCACTTGCCTTCGGTTGAGATTCTGCAGTTTCTGGAAGTATGTCAGATTCTGATGATCCATCAGTACTTCAACAATCTCTTTGGTGTTCTTGAGGTAGTGCAACCACTCATAGAAGGCATGCATTACTGCAAGCATTTCCTTGTCATAGATTTCATAGTTTCTTTCAGTGTCATTCAGGGCTTTTGAAATGAACACAACCAGTCTCCAGGATTGGTCCTTTCCTTGCTGTGACAAAATTCCACCAATTGCAAAATCTGATGTGTTGACTTTGATGCGAAATTGACCTTCATCATCAGGAATTTTGAGTACAACCTCCTTCACCACAAGGTCTTTCAGTCCCTGAAAGGCTGTGTCCTGTAGTTTGGTCCAGTGCCATTCATCCTTTCCAGTCAATTTTGTCAGTGGCTTTGCTGTTGATGCAAACCCTTCCACAAAACATCAGTAAAAATTCACAAATCCCAGAGACTGCTGTAATTCTTGCTTGCAGGTGGGCGTTGGCCATTCTGCAATTGCCTTGACTTTGCCCATTTCCATTCAAATTGAATCTTCAGTGATGACTAGACCCATCTCTGGTTTTAACAATAGTTTATGATTTTCCAATTTTGCCAGGATGCGGTTGACATGTTTTGTGTGTTCTTCTTGTGTTAACAAAAACACCAAAATATCATCCATATAAATAACAACCCATCCTTCTGCAATTTCTTGTTGGAATATGTCGTTCATCATGGTTTGGAAGGTTGCCAGAGAATTCATTAACCTGAAGAACATAACTAGTGGTTCAAAAAGGCCCCTGTTGGTCCTGAATGCCACTTTCCACTCATCACCCTGCTTGATTTGGACATTGTTGTATCCCCAACGGATATTCATCTTAGAGAATATCTTGGCTTTAGACAACTTGTCCACTAACTCCCCAATGAGAGGTAATGGATAACAATTCTTGATGGTCATTTCATTCAGCCATTGGTAATCCTGTACTGGTCGTAATTTTCCGTCCTTTTTCTTTACAAAGAAGAAGGGTGATGCCATTGGTGACTTGCTGGGCTGGATTTGTCCTGACTCCAAGGTTTCTTTTAAGAATTCATCCAGCTGTGCCTGTTCATCCCAATTGAGCGGATATATTTTACAATCCACTGGCTTAGATCTGGGTATCAATTCTATGGCATGATCCCATGGCCATTGTGGTGGTAGTTTGTCAAAGGTTTCTTTCTCAAAAACCTTCTGGTGGCCTAAGTAGTGCTTGGGCACCACTTCCTCTAATGTGCACTTTTGAGTGGCTTCTGATTCCTTGGCAGCTATATTGGTTGCTACTGATCGTAGTCATAGCTCTGGTTCTCCAATTTTAATAGCCAATAATCGTTTGCCTTCTTGCAACAGCTCCATTGGGTCTGACTCATCCTCTGGTTCTTCTACTTGTGACACTGTCCAACAAGTTCCTGGACACCACATGAACTGAACTTCCTTTTGCTTCCAGTTGATAGCTGGATTATGGTGTTTAAGCCAGTCATGACCCAAGAACAGATCCGTTTTTCCTAAGTGTGCCATGCTGCATTCAATTATTTCCTCATAATCCCCAATTTGCAGCTTGAATTGTGTCATGTATTCAATGCTTCCCATCACATTCTGGGACCCATCTGCATTGTAGACTGGTAATGGCCTTATCAGCTGTCATTTATTCAATTTGTGTTGTTCCACAAATTCCTCATTAATACAAGAGCCTGTACATCCTGAATCCACCAACACTAGTATGTTAATTGTTGCACCTGTGTCCATTGTAGTTAATACACAGTGTAAGTCTACCTCTTGTTTGCCTGTTGCATGGACCAGCTGCTGTTGTAGTTGTGTCAAGTTCCACAGTGCCTCTTGTTATTGAGATCATTTACTAGTTTAGCATTGACCTCCTTGATTCATTTATCCGGGACCCATTCTTTTAAGCACTGAATTGCAGTGTTGCTATCTTCCTGCTAAATTCATTGTAGTACCCACTCAGGAGTCCAGGTGCTTAATCGCTTTTTTCAGTTTACACTCATGCTTAGGTTTTGTATCCAGTGAATGAAAGGTGAACATTCATATAATAATTCTGGTACTTTTACACAAGAATCATTGTCCAATACTGAAACTCTATTAGCCAGCAGCATGGAGTGTGTGCCTACTGGGTGTTGCCAAAACCCTTTTCTTTTCCCCATTCTTTCCACTGCTCCTCAGTGAGCTCTTCAATTTTTATTTCCCTTACATGGCCTTTTCCTTTCTCGTTCCATGTGTATTTCTTTGGTTCCTTACAGTCCCTTGCAAAGTGGCCCATTTTTCCACAATTAAAACAGGTTACTGATTTTCATTTGACCTTATCAACATCCATGGCATTAGAATCATGAGTTGATGAAGATGCTTGTGCCAGTTTATACGTCTGCAAGGTAGGCTGTGACTTGGGATAATCTTCTTTGAATGGTGTCTTTTTCTGTTGATCACCATATGTGTCTCAAGCTCTTTGATATGCCCACACTAGTTCTGTGACCCTTTCCATAATACATTTGAGCTTGTCTCCTTCATCTAAATCCCCCAACTTGGATTAATTTGAATCCCCAGGTTTGGATTTAACCCTTTCTGGAAGTGATCTTTTGTGGCACTGGCATTCCATCCTGTTAATGGTAACAATGCTTTGAATTTGATGATGTAATCTTCCACCACCCAACTTCCCTGCTGTAACTTTTGTATTTGTTCTACAGCGTGTTCCTGAGTTTCTTTAGACATAAAGAAATCATGCATTTGTTGCTTCAGATCCAACCATCCCAAAAATGGAGGTTTCAAAGTTAGAGGGTGACATAGATAATGCCCTGCAACTCCTATTGTGGTGGGAACATAATGTCCTTCCCTTCATTCCTGATAGGATAACCTTGAAGACCAACCCTCCTCAGCTACCTTTTGGTTGAAGTTGGTATCGCTGTCAATCTGTTCTTATAATTTGACAGCAGCCCATGTTCCCTCCCAATCACCTTTTCCTTTTCAGATCCGTCCCAGTGTGATGTAGATATGCCTGCTGTAATTGTTTTTTGAGCCAGCTCAAAATATACATCCATGGCTTGGCACCATGCGTCTACTTGAGCTGTGTCACCTTCGAAGTGATTTGGTAGCTTGAGTTTACCAGTGACCTGTTAGCTGGAGGTGGTTGGGTATTTTGGTACTCAGTCACCGCTTGTTGTACTAGGCTGCCCATATGCGCCACCATCTGAGTGGTTCCAGTGGTCCATTGTTGTATCTTGGCTTCCTGTTCAGTTACTTGTTGTGGCATTGCTCCCGCGGCTACTGACAGTGGTTCTGGCCTTGCTTCTGCATTCGGACCGAAATAGTAATTGATTGCTGCATGTATATATGCCATCATTTGATCAGACCACCCAAACCCTACCTTGATGTGTCCCAGATCCCCATCCACAATTGCCTGAATCATTGGCCATCCATTGGTGCTGTTAAAACTTGATTGCACATGCTTGATTGCACATGAAACCCAACCCATTTATTTTGTCAAACCACTTTGAATTTTACCAACTGGTTTGATTGGTACTCCAGGTTGACTTGGTTTATCCAATGTGCAGTAGGGAATGTGGGCCACTTGTAGCAATTCCAATCCCCACTTGCTCACCTATAACAAACAAGATGCAATGCTCGCTCAGGCTAAGCAACTACAATGAGCCATTCAAACTGTGCAGTGGTGGATGGAAACAGCAGAGAAAGATGTCAAGAACATCGTTGAATGGTTGGAATCTAGACAAGATCATGGCTGGACAAATTCTTGGTAGAAGTTGGTGACTTCTCACATACAAAGGGGGTAATGTTACAGTTCTCTTTTTGTTTCGTCTTCCTGTCTCAGTAGAGCGTTTCATATCCATCATTATTCATCAACTGCACATTGTACAGCCTGGATGCTATCTCCTTTCATTACTACCTTCACATTTCCTTTCTCAGGTAGTCATTGTTCCGTTCCCTTTATGGATTCCTTGTTCTCTAGATCGTATATGTATTGTAGAGTAACTCCAGTTCCAACTTAGACGAGTTTTGCTCTCAACCTTGCTTGATCTTGACGCTCTCTATCTTCATCACTCTTCAGACCTTTTTCATTGTTTGACTTAGTGTCTAGACTCTTTGTCCAGTGGCTGGGAGCGGACTGAGACTCTGCTTGTCACTGTTGACTTAGAACGAACCACGACAAGGGCATTGTCCATAACAGAATTCAAGACAGAACTGGCAACAAGAAATGAACTACCAGTGGTAATAGCATTAGTTCAACAATTGGGAAGGCTAGTTTCTTATGCTGAATGTCAGGATGGGATCCGGAGTGCAGATGGAACATGGGGGTTAGAACCATTTCAAAATCCACCACTGTTTGACAACTGGGATGATGTTAAGATAAAGATGAAAGACTTCTTTTTGACAACTGAAACCCAAGACAATGCAATGCAAAAAATCAGCACACTCAAACAAGGTTCTCAAAAAGTTGAGGACCATATTATTGAGTTCAGAAGTGTTGCCATGCTCACAGGGTATAACAGAATTGCATTGGTCATGCACTTCCATCAAGGTCTTAACCCAGCATTGGGACAGCGAGTAGTGGAAATTGGAATGTTGGACAGAGCAAGAAGTATTGACAGATCTCAGCCAGGGGATTTACAGTGGTGGTATGATTGGGTGTTGGCAATTGAGAAGAGTTGGAGGGATGCATAGCAACTGTATCCAAAAACTACAATGACACAGAGTGGAAGCAGGCTGACACAGAATATGCAAAATAGGCAAAGTAAGCCTTGGCAGCAGAATCGACCAGTTCAAAACCAAAACTCACCAGCAACAGTGTCTACATCAAAAGACCCAAATGCAATGGATGTAGATCATTGACAAGCATCAATGACTTGTTACAACTGCGGGAAAGTGGGACACATGAAGCAGGATTGCAGGGCACTGCCAAAAGATAAGGAAAGCAGGTGGAGAAGAGATGGAACTCAGTGAGGGAATATGTCAGAGATCTGACAGAAGAGGAAAAGAAGGAAGTAGTGGAAGAGTTGGGTTTTCAAAACAACTTGTGAATAAGCATTTCGATTCACAAGTTACAGACATTGTAAAGTATGAGGATTCACATGTAAAATTACCTGAAATTTTATATGAATGTTGTTCACTTGTACATTGTCTGAGAAATGCACCAATAAGCGCAACCAAACAAAGACTGACCACATGGTCAGGTCCATGGATGGTGAGATGTATTTGGGATCAACTGATGGAAGTAGCCATCAAAGATGTAAAAGCATGGGTTAAGAAAAACCAGGAGGAAGAAGTAGATGAGACATTGATTCAGGAACTAAATTGAATGTTGGAAAAGGATGCATTGTGGTATTTAAACCACATGAGAATGAAACCATGTCTTGTCAGAACAACAGGACAAAGACAGATGGATATAGGAGTCATAGTACAAACAAAGTGTTAGGACGGATCCAACACAACCACAGGTCTCAATGAGTAAAGGAGAGAGAAAGAGTTTATTGACACAGTAGACCAGTAAGCTGGGTTAGAGCAAACTATCTAGAGTCTTAGGACTCCTACCTATGGATACGCCCTCCTTATATATCTTTGGTCCTGGTCTGTGCGCACAGACTACACTGCCTCCGAGGCTGTGTACACACAGCAATGTTCCAGATCCCTCCATAGCCAGACTCGCCCGGACCCCTATGCCTAGACCTTCATACAGCCACCCATGGCTTACCTAACCGGTCCTTCCATAACGGATCCCCTCAAGCCCCTATGCGTATTGGTATCGCGTCCAGTGTCCGTAGGTCTCCAGATAAAATATAGAAAAATATAGAAAAATACGAGGAAACGTCCAGAGTCGTAACATGACCCCCCCTTTAAGGCTTCACGTCCCGGGAAGCCATGCGTGTCGTAAAAATTCATTTTGAGTTCCTAACGAACTCATGCTGCATGTCTTCTTCAGCATATATGTCGCGCCAGTCGCCTTTCCAACGCTGCCAATTTCGTTTGAGCTTTTCTAAGTATTTGCACTCAAACTTGCCATCCTCCCACCCATACAGCCGCTTTGCTATAGGGATCGCCATGTGATTTTGCCATTTCTGAAAGCTAGCGCTAATGTCGCGCACATTGACCATCCGACGCGGTGCACTGGGATTTGCTTTATGGAAATTTTGAACTTCCTTCTTAGCATTACCCAGATTTTCCGCTGGTTCCCAGGTTGACTCCTCAACTGGGTAGTTTTTCCACTTGACGAGGTATTCCAAATGCCCACTGACGCGGCTGTCCATTACTTCCTCTACTTCATATTCGTCATCCTGCGACTCCTCTACCATTTGCGCTTCTTTGCACAAGGCCGCTTTTTCCTTTTGACCAGGAAATACCGGTTCCTTATACGGTTTGAGGTGGATTTCGTTAAATATGTTGTAAACTTTCCAGGACACTGGAATTTTCAACTGGTATGCCGATTGTCCAATTTTCTTAACCACCTCCAATGGCCCCACAAACTTGCCATCCAGTTTTTTGGTGACACGCAGAGTGGGAAGGTTGGCCGTGCTCAAGTAGACTTTGTCGCCCGGTTGATATTGGCGTGCGGGAGCTTTTGACCCATCGTATTTCCACTTCATTGTTTCCGCGGCTTTCTCCAATGCAGCAGTCGCATTAGCATGAATCCCTTTGACCTGCTTTGCCAAGTCCTCTACTGCTACCTACCACCTTGGGAACATATGTTGGATTTAACCCCTTATACGGATGTCGCCCGTAGTTCATGAAAAAGGGGGAGTATCCTGTCGCCGAATGTACCCGATCATTATGGCAAAATTGCGCCACCGCTATCCAGTCGCTCCAGTTGTTCTGTCTGTGATTGATGAACATTGTGAGGAATTCTTTGACAGTTTGGTTAACCCGTTCTGTTTGTCCATCCGTCTGCGGGTGATATGCCGTTGAGCAATTGGCTTTAATCCCAAGCATCCCATACAAGTCGTCCATAAATTTGGACACAAACTGTGGTCCCCCAGTCGCTGATAACCTTTTTTGGCAATCCGTGTTCCCTAAACACATTATCCCGGAATAACGTGGCGACTCCTTGCGAAGTGACAGTGGATGTTGTGGGTAGGAAGTACGATTTCTTGGTAAACCGATCCACGATTACAAGGATCATGTCATTTCCCTTAGATTCCGGTAGTGGACCTATTAAATCCATGGAGATTATCTCCCATGGTCCTTCTGGTACCTCATTAGGGTGTAATGGCGCCGCCCGAGTCTGTCTGTCCGGTTTGACCTTTTGACATGTTTCACATCCAGTAATGTAATTCTGGATGTCCTTTCGCATTTGTGGCCACCAAAAGTCCCTAGTGATTAATTCAATCGTTTTTTCTATCCCTGGATGTCCCCAGGAGTGATAAATCGCCAACAGGGATTTGTGAGTGTGTATATTTGCAGGTACATAAATTCGCCCTTTCCATTCCACTAGTCCGTTGGCCACCTTAAAGTCCTTATTATTGTCGTCCAGCCCTTTCCGTACTTGAGTCTCCCATTGCCAGTTAGGAATCTTCCGGATATCTTAATGATGTCTTCGATGGCTCTATCATTGTCGTACACCCGGACGAACAAGTTGTCTTTGAGCAAAATGACCCCTTCGTTATCTGGGCCTCCCGGGTAAATCCATAACCCATCGCGCTTGTCGCCAGTTAAGGTTTTGTGGTTTTCAGAAGTACGTCAGGTTTTGATGGTCCATCAAAACTTCCACCATCTCTTTAGCGCCTTTAAGGTAGTGTGACCACTCATAAAATGTGTGCATGACGGCAAGCATCTCTTTATTGTAAATCTCATAGTTCCGCTCCGCCTTGTTTAAGGCCTTTGAAATAAAAGCCACTGGTCGCCACGATTGATCTTTTCCTTGCTGTGACAAAATTCCACCAATTGCAAAATCCGATGCATCGACTTCGATGCAAAACTGACCCTCGTCGTTGGGAATTTTGAATACCACCTCCCTCACCACAAGGTCTTTCAGTCCCTGAAAGGCTACGTCTTGTAGTTCGGTCCAGAACCAGTCATTCTTCCCCCGTCAACTTAGTCAACGGCTTTGCTGTAGATGCAAACCCTTCCACAAAGTGCTGGTAAAAGTTTACGAAGCCCAAAAACTGCTGCAACTCCCGTTTGCAGGTAGGCATCGGCCATTCTGCGATTGCCTGAACTTTGCCCTTTTCCATCCGAATAGAATCTTCGCTAATGACAAGTCCTAGGAAATCAATTTCCAGTCGATCAAACCAACATTTCTCCAGTTTCAATGACAATTTGTGGTTTTCTAATTTAGCCAATATACAATTAACATGTTTGGTATGTTCTTCCTGTGTTGATGAAAACACCAATATGTCATCCATATAAATAACCACCCATCCTTCTGCAACCTCTTGTCAAAAGATGTCGTTCATCATTGTTTGGAAGGTTGCTGGAGAATTCGTTAAACCAAAGAACATGACTAGCGGTTCGAAAAGGCCCCTATTAGTCCTAAATGCCGCTTTCCACTCATCACCCTGTTTGATGCGAACATTGTTGTAGCCCCAACGGATATCCATTTTAGAGAATATCTTGGCCTTAGACAATTTGTCCACTAGTTCCCCAATAAGTGGTAATGGATAGCGGTTTTTGATCATCATCTCATTTAATCAGTGGTAATCTTGTACTGGTCGCAATTTTCCATCCTTTTTCTTTACAAAGAAGAATGGCGATGCCATGGGAGATTTACTTGGTTGAATTCGTCCTGATTCCAAATTTTCCTTCAGGAATTCATCCAATTGTGCCTGTTTGTCTCGATTGAGAGGATAGATTTTACAATCCACTGGCTTAGATCCCGGAATTAATTCTATGGTGTGATCCCATGGCCGTCGAGGTGGTAATTCATCAAAGGTCTCTTTTTCAAAGACCTTCCGGTGTCCTAAGAAGTGCTTGGGTACTACTTCTTCTAATGTGCGCTGTTTTGCCTTTTCAGATTCCTTGGCCGCTATGTTGGTTGCTACTGAGCGTAGTTGTAGCTCTGGTTCCCCAATGTCAATAGCCAATAACCGTTCTCCTTCCTTTAGTTGTTCCATTGGATCTGATTCATCTTCTGGTTCTTCTACCTGAGATGCTGTCCAACAAGTTCCTGGACATCGTGTGAATCTTACTTCCTTTTGTTTCCAGTCGATGGCTGGATTATGATGTTTCAGCCAATCGTGACCCAGGAACAGATCTGTTTTGCCTAAGCACGCCATGCTGCATTCAATTATTTATTTTCTCATGATCCCCAATTCGCAGCTTGAATTGTGTCATGTATTCAATGCTTCCCATTGAGTTCCGGGACCCATCCGCATTGTAGACTGGTAGCGGTTTTATCAACCGCCGCTTATTTAATTTGTGCCATTCCACAAATTCCTCATTAACACAAGAGCCTGTGCACCCTGAGTCCACTAGCGCTAGTACATTGATTGTTTCCCCCGTGTCCATTGTTGTAAGCACACAGTGTAAATCAATTTCCTGCTTCCCTGTTGCATGAACCAACTGTTGTCGTAATTTTGTCAGGTTCCACAAGGCCTCTTGCTCCGATAATCTATTGAGATCATTTACCAACTTGGCATTGACCTTGTTGACTCGTTTAGTCGGCACCCATTCCTTTAAACAATGAACTGCAGTTTCGTTATCTTCCTGCCAGATTCGTCTCAACACCCACTCAGGGGTCCATGGATTTAGCCGATTTGTTTTTACACTCACATTCAAGTTTCGTATCTGGTGAATGAGGGGAGAACATTCATATAATAATTCTGGTACTTTTACACAAGAATCATTGTCCAGTACAGAAACTCTATTAGCCAGCAGTGCGGAGCGCATGCCTACTGGCTGTCGCCAAAACCCTTTTCTTTTCCCCATTCCTTCCATTGCTCCTCCATGAGCTCTTCAATCTTTATTTCCCTAACACGGCCTTTTCCTTTCTCGGCCCATGTGTGTTTCTTGGGTTCCTTGCATTCTCTTGCAAAGTGACCCTTCTTTCCGCAGTTAAAACATGCTCCTGGTGCACGTTTGACCTTATCTACATCCATAGCGTTCAAATCGTGTGTAGAGGTTGACGCTTGAGCTGGTTTGTAGGTTTGTGATGTTGTTTGAGGTTTTTGATAATCCTCTTTAAATGGCGTTTTTTTCTGTCTATCGCCATATGCGTCCTGAGCCCGTCGATAAGCCCTTGCTAATTCTGTGACCCTTTCCATGATCCGTTCCAACGTGTCCCCTTCATCAAGATCTCCGACCCGGATCAATTCAAACCCTAAGTTTGGATTTAATCCTTTCTGGAAATGGTCCTTTGCGGTGCTGGCATTCCATCCTGTCAAGGGTAGCAATGCCTTGAATTCGATGATGTAATCTTCGATGGCCCGACTTCCTTGTTGCAGCTTCTGAATTTGCTCCACAGCGTGTTCACGAGTTTCTTTAGACATAAAGAAATCATGCATCTGCCGTTTAAGATCTGTCCATCCCAAAAAGGGGGGTTTCAGGGCCTGGGGGTTGCGAAGATAATGTGCGGCAACTCCTATGGTGGCAGGAACAAAATGTCCTTCCCTTCATTGTTGATAGGATAAATTTGCTGGCCATCCTTCTTCAGCCACCTTCTGATTAAAGTTGGTGTCGCTATCGATCTGTTCCTTGAGCTTAACCGCAGCCCATGTCCCTGCCCGATCACCCTTGCCTTTCCTGATCCGTCCAAGGGTGATATAGATACGTTGGCCATAATCATTCTCATGTGCCAGCTCAAAATATACGTCCATGGCTCGGCACCAAGCATCCACTTGCGCAGCGTCACCTTCAAAATGATCTGGTAAATCTAATTTCACCAACGATCTACTAGGTGGAGGCGGTCGGGTGTTCTGATATTCGGTTACTGCTTGTTGCACCAGATTTCCCATATGAGCCGCCATTTGGGTAGTCCCCTCAGTCCATTCTTGAATGGCTTCGTCCCGCTCAGCTACTTGTTGCGGGGTTGCTCCTCCTGCCACGGTTAATTGTTCCGGTCTTGGATTGGCATTTGGCCCGAAATAGTAGTTATACTGATTGATTGCCACGTGTAAGTAGGCAGTCATTGTATTTGTCCAACCAAATCCTATTTCGACATGCCCGAGATCTCCATTAACGATTGCTTGGATCATTGGCCACCCATTTGTCCCATTGACACTGGTTCGCACGTGGAATCCGACCCATTTATTTTGACGGACTACTTGGAACTTTACAAGCTGTTCTGATCAATAAGCCGGATCAATTTGGTTCACCCAATGTGCTGTAGGGAACGCAGGCCATTCGAACCGATTCCACAGTTCCTCTTTGAATAGGATCAGGTAGCAGTATCTGGGTATTGTGGGTGTTATGCGATCAAAAACTTTGACCACCGTCTGCACCTGTTGTTGGAAACGCCTATTTGGGTGATTCCCTGGAAGGTTGAATCGAATCCGACGGATCTCACAACTCAGGAACCGTGTCAGGTTGTCATTTCTGGATGCGCCCACTGTATAATGCCCAAATCCGTTGCCTCGCAACCGGTACATTTCTTCCCAGCCATGCATTCCATGGTCCCGTTTGGACACATGAATTCGTTTGAGCTCCGGCATCATTGTTGTTTCGATGATAGCAGTGCTCTCTCTGTATGCCGGCTGCCATGACAAGATTTTGTCGATGGTGGGGAATGTGGGCCAATTGAATGCGTCCCAGTACCTATGTTTGATTAGGATTAGGTAACAGTATCCTGGAATTCGGTTATGCAAAAAGGTGGTTCGGGGTCTTTTGAAGTAGCGGTCTGCGCCAGCGTCCCATTCAATTGCGCCTATATGTTTGCGATCATTGCCAGACCGTACTAGTGACGCAATCATATCCCATCCCTTAGGTCCTTTTGGAACTCGTTCAATGTGGTAGCAGTCGTTATATCCATATGTACGTCGGATATTCACACGACCATGGGTGTTGCGAAGGTTATAATCCCACGAATTGATTTCCTGGATCTGAGGAAATGCCGGCCACTTGTACATGTCCCAAAACTGGTTTTTTATTAAAATGAGATAACAATATCCAGGTACATCCAGATGTAGTGCGTGCTTAGTGTGCGCTGGATGAGGGTACGGGTAAGGAATTGCTATTTCCTTTTCGACTTCCTGTTTCCAGTTGTTGATCGTCCTTTGTTTCTCCTCATTAAACCCCTGTTTGGGTTCAGTGTCTGCCGATAGCCAATCCGCTGCACAAGGGATGGTACCGTTGTACCAATTAGCATCTGCCCCTGCGGTTCTGGTTAGCGACTTGCTAGGTCCCGATTGGACAGTTACCACTTGCGCATATGACATGGGCGCTGACGTTGAGCGTGCCACCGAGGATTGTCCTGCGACCCAGGACTGAATTGTGGAGGCTCGTGCCTTCCCTTTCTTGGATTCTTTTTGTCTGCCAAATCGGGCGAACTTGTTGTATTTGCTGCGTCCCTCCATGAGTTTCATGTCCTTCCAAGTATAGGACTTGTCTTCATGTGGGCGCAATGCGGCTTTCTCGATGACATGAAACATGTCATTTTTGTGGTGGTCCTGGAGACTGAATTTGACAGTCTTGTCGTGCATCTCCGGTTCCCAGGACAGTATTTGTGTTACTGTTGGCCATGCCAGCCAGTCAAATGTGTGATAAAATTCTTTCTTGAACAGGTACATATAACAGTACCTGCTCCTTCGCCATGGTTTCTCCTCGTGGATGTCCGTGACGGGTGCACTTGGTAGTTTTAGACGAACCAGGGTGTTAACCCAGTCCTCCATGTATGCGAGATCTTCCCCAACGAGTTTGAGGAAGTTGGCGAGTCCTAGCAGGGGTGACGTGCCAGGGTCGTTTTTCATGACAAGCGGGGATACCAGGAATGGCGTGTTGAACCTGGTCGGCATGTCCTTCCTTTTCAGGCATGCCTTCATATATGGATCGGGTCGTTTCCCATCCAATCGTTCCTGGTTGGCGATCTCTGCGGTTGCTCGGTTATAACTACGGGTTTTGATGTTCCCGTTCTCGGCATGCATGAGCCGATTCCTTTCTTTTGTGGACAGAACCAGACCGTTGTGTCACAAGGTGATGATATTCCAGCCCATCAATAAGAGCCGGATGTTTGACGGCGTGTCAAACAAACGTTGTCGGATCTCCAATTTGAGATCCATATCGTGGAGCAGCCCCTCCAGGGTCTGCCGGTCTTTCTCCATTTGTTCGAGCTCTTGCTCGACCTTTTTCTGATACTGGTGCTCGTCCCGGCATTGCCCGAGTAACTCCTCCCAGGCTTCCTCCTGTTCACGGAGGGATTCCTGTTCCAGCTGCCACAGCTGAAACGCGCGTTGTCGTTGTTGGAGACAACGCTCCTTGTGTTGCGCCTTGCACCATGTGTAGTATGCCCTAACGTGGGCGTCACGTTGCCTGTTGTCAGTAATTACTGTGACCAACCGAGTGATTTCTTCTGCGCACTCCTGTGCCCATTCAATTCCAAATTGTTTGCCTGCCTGTACGAGAGTGAGGCCAGCGCGGGGGATGATGTAGTTGAATAATGAAGCCATGTTTGCTTCCCTGTTGCCGCCTTAGACCTTTTAAGTAAAAAGGCTGTTGACTCTTCTTCAATACTCGCACGTCCTAATGCGAATATTCTTTGATGCGGTCAATAACGCACCCGCACTCAATTCTTGGATTTAGTTCCACCAAATGACCCAAAAGCGTGGTGCCTGGGGCTTCACTCGAGTGTCCTCATGCTCAGATTGTTAGATCTGATACGTAATTGGTATCTCGAGACTGTTCTCCTTGCTACACGGCACGCTAGTGGACTGCTTTCACTCGTTCCTGAGCTTTTCCAAGACAAACGGTGTATTCCGCTGACCAGTGCCTGCCCGCACTTTCAATCACACGGAGATACTCTCGTCCGAATGCCTTTTGTAGACAGTAACCTTTCGGTAGTAGTCCCTGATGACAATCAAGGAGTCTATCTGCTGTCAACGTCAATGGTGATCCTCAAGAGTGGCTCAGTAGTCACGTGGTGTAACGTGTACTGAGGTCTGTCGTGCAGGCTTGAGGGAACTCGTCGAGGACACGCATGACAGCGAGCAAGAGATGCCCGAGGTGGTTGTCAACGACGGCGAGAGGTGTGGTAGTAAAGACTCTAGATTATGTTAGGACGGATCCAACACAACCACAGGTCTCAACAAGTAAAGGAGAGAGAAAGAGTTTATTGACACAGTAGACCAGTAAGCTACGTCAGTAGAAGTTCACGAACCCCAAAAATTGCTGCAATTCCCTCTTGCAAGTGGGAGTCGGCCATTCTGCAATTGCTTTAACCTTGCCCATTTCCATTCAAATGGAATCCTCACTGATGACTAGGCCCAAAAAGTCGATTTCTGGTCAATCAAACCAGCACTTCTCTGGTTTCAATGACAACTTATGATTTTCCAGTTTTGCCAATATACAATTAACATGTTTTGTGTGTTCCTCCTGTGTAGATGAGAACGCCAATATATCATCCATGTAAATGACAACCCATCCTTCAGCAACTTCTTGTCGGAAAATATCATTCATCATTGTTTGAAAAGTTGCCAGGGAATTTGTTAAACCAAAGAACATAACTAACAGTTCAAAAAGGCCCCTGTTGGTCCTGAATGCCACTTTCCACTCATCACCCTGCTTAATTCGGATGTTGTTGTACCCCCAACGGATATCCATTTTGGAGAATATCTTAGCTTTAGACAATTTGTCCACTAACTCCCTGATAAGCAGTAGTGGATACCAATTCTTGATGGTCATTTCATTTAGCCACCTGTAGTCCTGTACTGGTCTTAATTTGCCATCCTTTTTCTTTACAAAGAAGAAGGGTGATGCCATGGGCAATGTGCTAGGTTGAATTCGACCGGATTCAAAGTTTTCTTTCAAGAATTCGTCCAATTGCACCTGTTCATCCCAATTGAGTGGATATATCTTACAATCCACTGGTTTGGATCCTGGTATCAATTCTATGGCATGATCCCATGGCCATCTAGGTGGTAATTTGTCAAAGGTCTCTTTTCCAAAAACCTTCTGGTGTCCCAAGTAATGCTTAGGCACTACTTCTTCCAATGTGCACTTTCACGCAGTTTCAGATTCCTTGGTGGCTATGTTAGTTGTGACAGATCGTAGTCATAACTCAGGTTCTCCTATTTCAAAGCCAATAATTGTTCTCCTTCTTGTAATGGTTCCATTGAATCTGATTCATCCTCTGGTTCTTCTACCTGTGATGCTGTCCAACAGGTTCCTGGGCATTGAGTGAACTGAACTTCCTTTCATTTCCAACCAATGGCTGGATTATGGTGTTTAATCCAGTCATGACCTAGGAACAGATCCATTTTTCCTAAGTGTGCCACACTGCATTCAATTATTTCTTCATGATCCCCCATTCACAGCTTAAATTATGTCATGTATTCAATGCTTCCCATCACGTTCTGGGATCCATCTGCATTGTAGACTGGTAACAGCTTCGTTTATTTAATTTGTGTCTCTCCAGAAATTCTTTGTTAATACAAGAGCCCATGCATCCTGAATCCACTAATGCTAGCACATTAATGGTTTCACCCATGTCCATCATTGTAAGTACACAGTGTAGGTCCACTTCCTGCTTGCCTGTTAAGTTTCATATCTGGTGAATGAGAGGAGAACATTCATATAATAATTCTGGTAATTGTACACAGGAATCATTGTCTGAAACAGAAACCTTTTGAGCCAGCAGTGCGGAGCGCATGCCTACTGGCTGTCGCCAAAACCCTTTTCTTTTCCAAACTCCCTCCACTGCTCCTCTGTGAGCTCTTCTATTTTAACTTCCCAGACATGGCCTTTTCCTTTCTCATTCCATGTGTATTTCTTTGGCTCTTTACAATCTCATGCAAAGTGACCTGTCTTTCCGCAATTAAAGCACATGACTGTTGTGCGTTTGACCTTATCAACGTCCATGGCATTTGAGTCATGTGTGGAGGTTGACACCTGAGTGGGTTTGTATGTCTGCAAGGCTGGTTGTGTTTTTGGGTAATCTTCTTTAAATGGTGTCTTCTTCTGCCAATCACCATATGCATCCCTAGCCCTTTGATAGGCTCGTGCCAATTTGGTAACCCTTCCCATAATCCGCTCGAGTGTATCACCTTCATCTAGATCTCTGACATGGATCAGCTTGAATCCCAAATTGGGATTAAGCCCTTTCCTGAAGTGATCCTTGGCTGTGCTAGCATTCCATCTGGTCAGGGGTAGTAGCACCTTGAATTCAATGATGTAATCTTCCATGGCTCGGCTACCTTGTTGCAGTTTCTGTATCTGTTCTACTGCATCTTCATGAGCCTCCCCTGACATGATGAAATTGTGCATTTGCCGTTTGAGGTCTAACCATCTGAGGAAAGGGAGTTTTACAGTTTGTGGATTGCGTTGATAGTATCCAGGCATTCCAATGGTTGCTGGTACATATAGCCCTTCCCTTTGTTCTTGGTACATTAGGTGGGATGACCATCCCTCAGCTACTTTTTGATTGAAATCCATATCACTGTCAATTTGTTCCTTCAATTTGACAGCTGCCCATGTTCCAGCCTGATCACCCTTTCCTTTTCTGATTTGTCCTAGCGTAATGTAGATCCTCCTGCCATAATCCATTTCATGAGCCAGCTTGAAATATACATCCATGGCTCAGCACCAGGCATCTACTTGTGCTGCATCTCCTTCAAAGTGATCTGGTAACTTGAGTTTTACCAGCAATCTATTGATTGGGGGGGGCCAACTATTCTGATATTCAGTTACCACCTGCTGTATTAGGTTTCCCATATGCACTGCCATTTGAGTAGTGCCTGTATTCCATTCTTGGATCTGTTTGTCTTGTTCAGTTACTTGCTGTGGCATGGCCCCTGTTGCTACAGACAATGGTTCCGGCCTTGGATTAGCGTTGGGACCAAAGTAGTAATTATACTGGTTGATAGCCGAGTGCAGGTATGCGGTCATTGCATCAGACCATCCAAACCCTATTTCAACATGTCCCAGATCTCCGTCTACAATTGCCTGGATCATTGGCCATCCGTTTGTGCCATTGAGACTTGTTTGCACATGAAATCCAACCCATTTATTTTGCCAAACCACTTTAAATTTGACAAGCTGGTTCGACCAGTACTCTGGTGGGAATTGGTTTATGGTATGTATGGACAGAAAAGCTGGCCATTCATACTTGTTCCATAGCTCCTCCCTGAACAGGGCTAGATAGCAATATCTGGGGATGGCAGGTGTCATGCAATCAAAGTGTCATGACCTGTATCAAACGCTCAAATTTCTAAGTCATTTTATATTTCTTTTCTTTGTATTTTTCATAGTTGGTAGCCAAACACTTAGCTAAGTCAGCGTCTATCTTATCTAGTCAGCGCTAAGATTAGATTAGATTAGATTACGATTAGATTACGGACTACCGGACCGATGACTCATGACTGCTGACTAATCCGCAGTCGGTGCGCAGCAGTCTTACTCATACAGGACTATTATTAGTGTAGGGTTCTACAGCCTTTAGGGTTGTAGGGGTTAGCGCACAGACCAGCCTGTAGTGTATATAAACTGAGCAACGAACACCCAGAGTCCTCAGTTGAGTTCTCTTGGGTTTACCTCCTACCCTCACTTCCCTCTACTCTAAGTCTGCTGTTAGGGCCCTAAGTCGTCACGACAAGGGTAGTCCTGATAGTAGAACTTGACTACTTCACACTTACTGCCCCACCGCTTGACTTAGAGCATCACACTCGCGCCCCGGACCCTTGGGCTAAGGGGAACTTTGATATCTGGGGTCTCGTCACAGTCTTCCGCAGACTTAAAAGTGTTTATTTGTTGTCGGACAATAAAACTGTCACACTATAGTTCTTTGGGGCATCTATAAAAGCCTCATCTTACGTTCCCGGTCTATGCAAACCGAAGTACCTAACCCGGTATATAGGGTTACCTGTGCACAGGATACCAGTGCCGGAGTAGTGACACAATACGTCACTCGCATCGTAGGATCAGCCTCACCAGCCCCTGCACACGTTAAATTGCCCTGGTCTAGGCCCCCTGAAGGCTATACTTATATACTTTGTAACCCTTATTTCGTAATCCTTGAGAGTAGCTGCCGCTTGGTCACGCGCTCTTGAGAAAGGCCGTACTCATTAGGAGTACAGTGCTATCAGGACAACCCCGATTAGTATAGTTCTTATTTGAATACCGAATCAATTAGAATATCATACCTATATTGTACTGCAGGGTGAGGGTTGAGGACCCTGACTGCACATCCCAAACAAGTGACAGGTTAACCCCTTCACGTACAATTGAAGACGAGGATCTACGAGGTATTCTTAGGCGACACGGTCTTACCGAAAGCGAAATAGATAACTTTTGGGACGAAGTTTTTGGAGATCTTGATCCAAACGATCACGGTTTCGAGCCACAAGGCGATCCTTTTTCATCATCATCTGAATCAGGATCGGCATCATCATCATCATCCACCCCTTCACTCACCGAAGAACCACACCAGTGGGAACCAGCGCCATTTGAAATCATCCATCCAAACCCCGCTACTATCCATATTGATAATCTTTTTAACTCCGACGCAGATTTCATTGGAGAAGTTGCACCACCTTTCTCACCACCACCGCCACCTTTTAGATCTCCATTGGCATCACAGCCTTCGAGATCTCTTTCCCCATTTACACCACCACCAGTTTATCCAACGATGGCAGATCCCGAACAAGATCTGACGTCCGCACAGCTATTGGAGATTTTAAATAATCAGGAAAACACCATCCAGCAGCTGCAGGAGCAACTGCAATTACTACAAGCAAACAATGCCGCTGCAGCACAGCAGGCAGCATTAGCACCACCGGCCGCACCAGCCCCAATCATCAATATACCGGAAGGGACGGTATTCAATATTCCCGCACCAGCAGGTGGATCCGGCGGATCAAAAATTGATGTCGCCAAACCACCAGTGTTCTCGGGCAAAATGTCCGAGGTCATGAATTTTATAAATGCCTGTCGGCTGTACCTACAGCTGAAAATGGCAAATGCCAACGAAGAAGACAAGATCTTATTGGTCTTGTCATATATGTCAGATGGTTTCGCAGTTGACTGGCGAGACAATCTGTTGGACTTGATCGCCGAGGATCATCAATCAGTTCCTGATACCGTGGAACGATTATTCCGGCAGATCCGGAGAGATTTTGGTGACACAGACGAACAGTCATCAAAAATATCGGAATTGTGCACGATGTCACAAGGTGCACACACATGTGAGGAACACATGCAAAAGTTTAAAAAGGTAGCCCGAGGAACGGGTTATGAGGGACGAGCTCTTATCGAAGAGTTCAAAAGAAGTTTGAATACCGGTCTCCGAAAAAGGATAATGGAGGCTGATGAAGTACCTGAAACCATCGACGAATGGTACAGGAGAGCGGTCCGTCTCGACCGACAATGGAGACAAGCTAAAGCAGAGGAACAATATTATTCCTTGAGGAACAGTAACTCTGCTAAGAGGAGTGAAGGATCCAAAGGCCCGGACACGGCGAAGCCGGTAGGAACTGGCCAGCCTAAACCCTGCTGGAAATTCAACGTGGGATCAGCAAGCCAGAACCGATCAGGAGCTGGAGCCTCCTCAAGTAATAGTACGGCGCCTTGGCCGCAAGACCCAAACGCCATGGATGTCGACAGAACACAGTGCCCCCCAATGCGCTGCTACAAATGTGGAAGAATCGGGCACATCGCAAGAAATTGCTGTTCAGGTTTGGACATCCGAACCATGTCCTTCGACGAAATGAAGGAATACTTCACAAAAGGCGAAGAGTTAAAAGAGGACGAAAGTCAGTAGGTCCCGTACTGAACTCTCATAATAGATATTCTATTCTAGGCAAGGAAACGGACTCGGTAGGTACCATAGTGGACCTAGAGACTTCAACAGTCTCTGGGACCACTCCGCAGGAAGCAGTCTGTAAAGGTTATTGGGTTTCTTTACTTAATCCCATGGTGCGTCTTACACTGGACCAATTTTATTGGCAATGTAACGCACGTACAGGTGTGTGGTAAAGAAAAGTCTGATTACCTAATTATTTGAAAGCGCGACATAAGGTTGCGCGCACAAGCAACAAAAACAAATATATACATTTTTACGAAGATGTGCATACAATTATGCGCATCGAGATAATAGTCAACAAGATAACGAGGAGAGCGAGGTTCCCGCGAAGACGTCAGAGCCCTTACACCCTCCCCAACTAGATTGCCCCGAAGGTGCAATCTATAAATTTGAAAGAAAGGAGAGACAAGCTCTCCTTGGGAAGGTGACGAGGACGATTGTTCAGCCCGGGCCCATGGGTGAGCCCTTGACGTCCATGCCGCCGAGTTGCGCACTCGGGTTGGAGCATAGCTCGTCGCTTGCTGGCGTCGAGTAGGGCAGGGCGTCTCCCGCTGGGGGTCCTTCGTGATAAGGGAGGGCTGGACGGCCAGTCCTCGGTTCGAAATTTCTGCCTCCTTCGAGGCGATCTGCGAGAGGTTTCCCTCTCCTCCCCTTCGGCTTCTTCCTTTGGGACATGGAGGGTCTTG
>JAEBUT010000011.1:0-104105 GCA_020011035.1 Amanita subjunquillea | reverse complement strand
TTACAGGGGTAAACTTAATTTCTACCTTCCCAGAACCTGATATATGTGACATTATAGAAAAACACCACTTTGAATGTATTTGGTGAAAATGAAGGTACTCTAGAATTATTTTAATCATTTGCATCCCATTGACATGTGGAAAGTAGTTCAGAAGGATAGTCTTCCTGTTCTTCAAGGTGCTTCTTGCACCACAGGTGGAACTTCTCGTGGGAGGGCAACTGGAAATGTTTTTAACATTGGGGATTCCAAGGATTTATCAGAAAGAGACATGGGGCCTATGATTGGGAAGTTGAAGGTCTTTAATAGTGGAGAGGATCCATCTGCCAGAAAGCCTCAGATGACATTGAAAGTAAAGGTTAGTGGGAATCTGGCACCAGTCCTAGGTGAATTAGCAAAGTACTATTCACCTGTCAAGAGTAAGTGACACAACCATTCACATTCAGTGACCTATTCATATTTTTGCAGAGAAGAATAAGAGGATCTTTGTCTATGAAGAAGGTGATTGGAGTGTCAAAGGCCGCTTTCAGACAGCCTTGGAGGATAATGACCCAATTTTCTGGGAGAAAGAAAGTGGTGAATATAGCTTGTGTGTAGCCTTGGTGAGTATAATTACACATTTATTTTAGAATGTCACTGAGATGGTTTAGGAGGATGAAGGTCAGCCTAGGACATATGATTTTCATCAGGACAGGTGTCTGGTACCCTGCACTCACTCAGCCTGCTCAACAGCCAGTGGCTGACTACAAGAGTGACCTTGTGCATATTTTTGTTATCCCTAACCACTTACTGAGAGACTATGGCAAGAATGAGGGAGGGCTTCTCTTGTACTACAAAAAATACAAGGCTTGCCTTGCAGCTCTTGCAACTTCTGGGAGGATGGCTGCTGCAGGTGAATGGAATATCAAGAAGCCCTCTGAGACAGAGATAGTTGAATTATTTGTTGGAAAGACAATGTGGCATAGGACCCTCAAGAAAATATTCTCCAGATTGCCAAAATATCCTGAGATGCACAAGTGGTTGAATGAGGAGGAAGATGCACTCACTGCTCTTGACCTTTGGGAGATGAAAAAGCATCATATACCTTCACTGATTTGGAAAAGTGGATGAATGAGAAAGACAAGAAAACTGATGCCAAGGGTAAAGCAAAGGAAATTGTGAAGGGAAAGAAGATGGATGAAAGATGATGCTAGCAATGATGATTCTGATGATTCTGATGAGAAGAAGAAGAAGAAGAAGAAGAAGAAGAAGAAGAAGAAGAAGAAGAAGAAGGAAGGAAGCTCAAAGAAGCATGTTACAAGGGACAAGGGGAAGACCAAGTAAGCACACATGTATAAATCATGAACTTGGAATCATGTAGTTTTAAATTTGATAGTCTTTGGTTCCTTTATGCAATCCACAGCTTGATTTTTATGTTCAAAGGTCTGCATGCAGGATTTGGGATGCTGGTCCTTCTATCATGGCTCCCTTTGGTGTGTGCAGCACCAGTTAATGAGAGACCTTTCCCAGAAATACTCTTCAAAGATTTCAGCATTTTCATAGAGCAGAACTTCAGCTCTTCAATCTCATTGACAAGTGTTCTTGTCATTTTGTTCAGTATGTACAGCTATTGAGTTTGCATGGGCGCCAGCAGAAAGCAAGGTTCCAAGAAGAGAGATCTACATCTGCCACTTCATGGATAAAAGCCCTTGCACGTCCACTCAGAAAAAGGGTTGAAAATAATGATGGTTGCATATTAAATCAGAAAGACCTGCATTTTAGACAAGATGATGATGACCAACTCACAACTGCAGTTGCAATGAAGCTTGATCAGTTAGCCAAATTGCTGAACCTCAAGCCATACAATAAATCAGGACAATTTACTGGCAAATTTAAGCCCATCTCACACAAGGAGATACAACCTATCCATATCATATGTCCAGATGCTGTGGTCTGTGAGACAATGACATGCAAGCCACGTTCCCTACCTATGTCAACAAAGATAAGAGACATACCATTGGTCACTTTGATTAAAGACTTTTGCATTCATGAAAATGTTCAAGTCTTATCAGGATATTGTCAGAGTTGCAAGACAACATACTATGCTGATCATGAGCGCACACCATCTGATCAAGAAGGCCAGTATGAAAAGTGTACTTGAACTCAGCAAAATATATAAAACTTGGTCATCAATTGTGGGTTGATAGGGAATTTACCTCTGCAGTTATGAATGGCATATATCATTTTCATGCATCCATTTCAGCATATACAGCATTCTGGAACAATGCTTTTAGTGACAAAGTCTCATCATCTGGAAAAGTGAGCCACAGACAAATATGGCAAGCTTTTGTACAGGAGTCAATAAGATTCATGGGATCCATGGCTGACTTAAACTTGACTTTGAAAGATAATCTCTCCATTGATGAAGTCACAAAGGAAGCTTATCATGTATTGGGAGAAGGTGGTCTGATCAGATCTGCTAATGGTCATACATGTGATGAATGTACACAGAAGTACAGGAGAACTGCAAATCTAGTAGAGAATGATAACTCAGCTGTTGTGGGATTTGATGAAGTCAATGCTACAGCTGCAGAGGGGCCAACAGTTGAGGAAACTACATCACCAGTAAAAATGGTTGTAGTGGATGGAATTGTAGTTGGACATTCAATATGTGCATTCCCTGACTGTATATCAGAGCTGGTGAATGCCCGTGGAGGGGTATACTGTGCATTCCATGAGGATATGTATGGGACAACATACCATGTTGCCAATTGCTCAAACTTCATTGTACAGGGTACATTGGCTTGTCAGATTCACCAGGAGAGGTGGAACAGATATAGGAGAAATCATAGACAGAGGACCTTGAATGGATATAAGAGAGCCCTTAGGCAGCCTGATGATAGCTGGCCATGGATGCAAGCCAACCAACAGGTGCAACAGCCACATGATCAAGAAGCTGGCACAAGCAGAGACAAAGATGCATTTGTGCCATCAAGGATTTATTGTGTTGAAACTATATGTGCTCCATGTGGAGTTGTAGTGGCATGGGCAAAGTTTCCAAAGGCTGAGTCACCAACTAATATCTTGCAGTTCTTAGATCATGTTTATCCAGTTGAAGAGTCAAGGCCTGATTATATCTGTATTGATAAGGCATGCCTTGTGTTGAAGCATAGCATTGCTGATGGTAGTTGGCAGAGGTGGAGTCAGACAAGCAGATTCATTGTTGACTCTTATCACTACACAAATCATCATGCAACAGATGCCCTTTGCCATAAATGGTTCAGCACCCAACTTGGTCATCACAGGGACAAACAATGATGGAGACCCTTACCAGAAGAATGCATTTAATACTCAGGCATGTGAGCAGTTGAATGCATGGTTGGGTGGCTTTGAATCAATTTTAAAGAGGATGACACCAGGGAATTTTGATTGGTTCCTCCACACAATGTTGTCATATCATACAGTGCAGGTGGTGAAAAGGCAGAATGATAATCAAGATAAACAGGATGACATTGAAAGTGATAGTAGTGATAGTAGTGATAGTAGTAGTGAGTAGTAGCACCCTGTAACAACATTTGAATGTACAAATAGTCCCAATATATGAGAGGACAACCAAGTGCAACCAGGTGTCATAACATTATGCTCAATAACTGCATAACTCATTCATATCTGGTGAAATGCATGAGCAACATTGATTTGTTACTTACTTATTGTAATTCCATGTGGAATCCATGTGGATTCTGTGTGGATTCCACATGGATTCCACATGCTGTTACTTACCTATTGTAATATAGTATGATTCCATGTGAAATCCATGTGGAATCCACACGGAAGGGGGGGGGACCGTGAAGTACTGCACCAATGACATGTCACATACCAGTGAAGATTGTCTTGAGCTCTTCAGCTACCTTGCCGCTGTGTTTTGAGATGCACACAAAGATGCGCCACAGCCGATCGTAGTTCAACGCCACGTACAATTGAAAAATAATTGTCACCATCATTCCTGCTGGTGTCAGCATCTGCTGTTTGCCTAGCAGCTCACTCGTGCAGCAGTTAGCTACTTGACTCCCATATATGTTTGTCCACCCAGACGCCCACTCATCCACTCCCACATTCTTCATGAGCTGACAAGGATGGACACCAGCAGTGTCCATTTGTTGCTCCACCATTGTGTTGAGCTTGGCTGACACCTTTTTCATAAATGCCTTCCACACCGACATCCTGCGCGTTGTCCCAAGCCTCACATCCTCTTTGACTGCCTTATCGGACACATTGGCTAGACTAGACACATATGACTGGAATGCCTCAATATCTGCAGTCTTGACAAAAACGGGTGCATTGTCATGACTGCACGTGCCTGCACAGCGTTGGATCCTGAGTTTTTTGTTGACAGTGAGATTGTAATACAGCCAGAAAATTTCATTCCCATTGGCGAGAGGAGTGAAAAGGAGAGAGCGAAGGAGGAGCCAGGCAGCAGTGGTAGGCATGGAGAGCTGAGAGGGGAGATTTAGTGCAGCCAGCAGATGAGCTCTTTACGGTGCCCCACATAGTCCCACTGGACTCCCGGGACTGGCTGGTGGCTGTCAAAACCAATTTTCGCTGCCAAAAAAACCCGGGACTTGACCAGGACCCTACAGGGAGTCCTGGCCATGCCCCGGGCATTCCCGGGATTCCTGGGAGCCCAAAGTCCCGGGAGTCCTGGGGAGTCCCGTCGCTGAACGAGCCCAGCTATATATGCTGGGCTATTCAGTCACGTGAATGGTCAAACGCGCACACGACGCGCCGTTGATTCAATGTGACGTGTCACACGTGATCTGTCACCTGCCCGACACACTGCTGACGCCCGTCGCCTCCGCCATCTACCAACGCACCTACCACCGCTCCACGCCCATGATGAACCCCCTCCACTCACCACCCAGTCCCTACCTCTCCCGTTCGCCTTGCCCTCTCGCCTCTCGCGCTCTCCCCCTCTCCCCCTCTCGCTCGTTCGCCTTTTCCCCCTCTCGCTCGTTCGCCTTGCCCTCTCTCCTCTCGCCCGTTTGCCCGTTCGCCCTTTCGCCCTCTCCCCCTCTCGCCCATTCGCTCGTCCGCCCGTTCACTCGTCCGCCCATTCGCCCGTTCGCCCTTTCGCCCTCTCCCCCTCTCGCCCGTTCGCCCGTTCGCCTTGCCCTCTCGCCCATTCGCTCCCCCACCCGTTCGCCCATTCGCCTTGCCCTCTCGCCTCTCGCCCGTTCGCCCTCTCCCCCTCTCGCCATTTGCCCTCTCCCCCTCTCGCCATTTGCCCTCTCCCCTCTCCCCTCTCGCCCTCTCCCCTCTCCCCCTCTCGCCCTCTCGCCCTCTCGCCCTCTCGCCGTTCGCCCTCTCGCCATTCGCCCTCCCCTCTCCCCTCTCCCCTCTCGCCCTCTCCCTCTCGCCCTCTTGCCCTCTCGCTGTTTGCCCTCTCGCCATTCGCCTCTCCCCCTCTCGCCGTTCGCCCTCTCCCCCTCTCGCTCGTTCGCCTTGCCCTCTCGCCTCTCATCTGTTCGCCCTCTCCCCTCTCGCTCGTTTGCCTTGCCTCTCGCCTCTCATCTGTTCGCCCTCTCCCCCTCTTGTTCGCCTTGCCCTCTTGCCTCTCGCCCGTTCGCCCATTTGCCCTCTCCCCCTCTTGCTCATTTGCCTTGCCCTCTCGCCTCTTGCCTGTTTGCCATTTGCCCTCTCCCACTCGCCCTCTCGCCGTTTGCCCTCTCTTTTTTTTTTCTTTTTTTTTTTCGCATAGAAAATCTTATTGATCTGCGTAGTGTCAGACTACACAATGTGACTAAACAGCGCTGCCATATAAAGCTGTACATAGGTTATATAAAGTAACCTAAAGAAAACCAAATGAAAAAAGAAAAACATATATGTAATGAGTTGACAACACAACTAATAACAAAAGCTGTTTGCCCTCTTGCTGTTTGCCCTCTCCCCCTCTCCCTCTCGCTGTTTGCCCTCTCACCATTCACCCTCTCCCCCTCTTGCCCATTTGCTCTCTCACCCTGCCCTCTCCCCCTCTTGCTTGTTTGCCCTCTTGCCCTGCCCTCTCGCCCGTTTGCCTGTTTGCCCATCCCCTCTCACCTGTCGCCCTCTCACCTATTGCCTGTTTGCCCTCTCGCCCTGCCTCTTGCCCATTTGCCTGTCCCCCTCTCACCTGTTGCCTGTTGCCCTCTTGCCCATTCGCCCTCTTGCCTGTTGCTTTCTCCCCCTCTTGCCTCTTGCCCATTTACCACCCTCTTGCCTGTCACCCTCTTGCCTGTCACCCTCTCACTCTGTTGCCCTGTTGCCTCTCACCCTGTTGCCCTGTTGCCCTGTTGCCCTGTTGCCCTCTCACCCTCTCACCTCTTGCCCTTGTTTCTGCTACCCTACCTCATTGTCCCACAGTGAATAAATGTATCAATAACTGTATAAATACAACTGATTGTACATTATTTAAATAAAATAAAAATAAAAATCCACTTTTACACTACCTTGGCTGAGACTGGCTGAGACTAATCACCTGATCAATTAGTCAGCAATGATATTACCTAGCCACTCACAACACACAACACCTCACCACCATCATGCACTTTTCCACTACCAGCCTTGCCCCAGGACACCCAATGCCCATCCTACCACCTGCCACATTGCCTATGCTGTCCACTCACCACACCATCACTACCATTAGACCACCATGGCTCAGTCATGGTGGAGATAGGAGGCATATTCAGGTTGATATATTTACACTGTCACTTAGTTAACAAAATAGAACACCCCTTTTATTTTTTCTGTGTTGGAAATTGGATGTCAATTGATGAATGAGACAGGAACCCAGAACTCAAACCATGATGATCACCAGAACTCAAACCATGATCACCAGGTGGCTGGTATGGCAATTGTGAAAACCTTTATTGTTTTCTGTGTTGGAAATTGGATGTCAACTGTCAAATGGGCATAAGTAACAATTAACCAATGAGATGGGAACCCAGAACTCAAACCATGATCACCAGATGGCTGGTATGGCAATTGTGAAGACCTTTATTTTTTGTGTTGGAAATTCAAATGGACATAAGTAACAATTGATGAATGAGACAGGAACCCAGAACTCAAATCATGATCACCAGATGGCTGGTATGGCAATTGTGAGGACCTTTCATTTTTCCTGTGTTGGAAGTTGCATGTCTGTTATTGAAAATGGGGTGAGAAGTTGGTTTGGTGTAGGAAGTTAATTTGACTGTGGGAAAATTGAGTCCAGTGTGGGAATTCATACACAAAGTTGGTTTGTGGGGTTAAATTGGCTGTGGGAAAGTTTAGTATAGAGTGGGAACTCATAAAGAAAGTGGTCATTCTGTGGGAAATGAAGGAAGAGTGAGAATATGCACAGGAAGCTATTCTGACTGTGGGAAAATGTAGTAGTGGTTAGTTGACTACTATTTGTCTGATGGGACAGTGTAATGTGCTTATATATTGTGTATTTATTGTTATTTGTATGGTAGTATAATGTAAAGTACTGATATACAGGTTAGTTGACCATGGTAGGCAGTGTAGTTGACCAGGACTGGGCCAGGACAATGGCAATATTTACTGTTATTTGCATCATGGGGCAGTGTAATATAGCTGTTTACTGTTATTTGTATGGTAGGGATGTAAATTATTGAATATCTTCCCTGGTTGACATGACCAGGACTGCACCAGGACCATGCCAGGACTGAGCCAGGAGTCCTGGTAGTGTCCCATTCAAAATGCAGGAAATGCCAGGACTGAGCCAGGAGTCCTGGTAAGTCCCGGGAAGTCCCGGGAGTCCCACGGGACTATGTGGGGCAGTGTAAAGTACTGATGACAAGGGTCAGTTTCACATCAAAGTGGATGCATCGGACTTTGCAATCGGCGGAATTTTATCACAGCAAGGGAAGGATCAATCATGGCGACCGGTGGCCTTCATTTCAAAAGCTCTAAATGACGCTGAGCGGAATTACAAAATCTACAATAAAGAAATGCTTGCGGTAATGCACGCCTTCTACGAGTGGTTGCACTATCTCAAGGGTGCCAAAGAGATCGTGGAAGTATTAACGGATCACCAAAACCTGACATACTTCCGGAAACCGCAAAATCTCAATCGGCGACAAGCGCAATGGGTCACGGATCTGCAGGAGTACAGCTTTGTCATTAAGCATCGATCAGGGAAATCCAATTCCAAGGCAGACATTCTGTCTCGGCGAACAGATCATCACCCAGGAGGCCCAGATAATGAAGGGGTCATCTTGCTCAAGGACGATTTGTTTGTTAGAGTATACAATGATGACCGGGCCATCGAGGACATCATTAAAGACATCCAGAAGATTCCTAACCGGCAATGGGAAACCCAAGTACGGAAAGGGCTGGATGATAATAATGAGGACTTTAAGGTTGCCAACGGACTAGTGGAATGGAAAGGACAGATTTATGTACCAGCGAACATACACACGCGGGAATCGCTACTGGCAATTTACCATTCCTGGGGACATCCAGGAATCGACAAAATGGTGGAACTAGTAACGAGGGATTTTTGGTGGCCACAAATGCACAAGGATATCCAGAACTATGTGGCGGGATGCGAGACCTGCCAGAAGGTCAAACCGGATCGACAAACAAGAGCAGCACCGTTACATCCAAACGAGGTACCAGAGGCGCCGTGGGAAATTATATCAATGGATCTAATTGGGCCACTCCCGGAATCCAAGGGAAATGATATGATTCTGGTTATTGTGGATCGCTTCACAAAGAAGTCATACTTTCTGCCGACCACATCCACTGTTACTTCCCAAGGAGTAGCTACACTCTTTCGAGATAATGTATTCAGAGAACACGGTCTACCAAAGAAGGTTATTAGCGATCGCGGACCACAATTTGTCTCCAAATTCATGGACGACCTTTATGGCATGTTGGGAATTAAAGCAAACCGTTCTACGGCGTATCACCTGCAAACCAATGGACAAACAGAACGCGTTAATCAGACCGTCAAGGAGTTTCTTGCGATGTTCATCAATCACAGACAGAACAATTGGAGTGATTGGCTAGCGGTGGCGCAATTTTGCCACAACAATCGAGTGCATTTGGCAACAGGATATTCGCCGTTCTTCATGAATTACGGGCGACACCCGTACAAGGGGTTAAATCTGACATACGTTCCTAAGGTGGTAGCGGTAGAGGACCTAGCAAAACAAGTAGAGGGCATCCACGCCAATGCAACTGCCACGCTCGAGAAAGCTGCCGAAACCATGAAGCGGAAATATGATGAGTCAAAGGCACCAGCGCGTCAATACCATAAGGGCGACAAGGTCTACTTGAGCACAGCCAACCTTCCAACTCTGCGTGTCACAAAGAAATTGGACGGCAAGTTTGTAGGACCCTTGGAAGTCATAAAGAAAGTCGGGCAATCAGCATACCAGTTGAAAATTCCAGCGTCCTGGAAAATTTACAACGTATTCAACAAAATTCATCTTAAACCATACAAGGAACCAGTTTTTCCTGGTCAAAAGGAGAAAGCCGCTTCGCACAAAGAAGCGCAAATGGTGGAGGAGTCTCAAGACGACAAATACGAAGTAGAGGAAGTAATGGACAGTCGCATCAGTGGACGCAGCGGCGGACAGCTGGAATACCTTGTCAAGTGGAAAAATTACCCGGTCGAGGAGTCAACTTGGGAGCCAGCGGAAAACTTAGGCAACGCCAAGAAGGAAGTACAGAAATTCCACAGGGCAAACCCTAGCGCTCCCCGGCGGATGGTCAATGTGCGCGACATTAGCGCTAGTTTCCGAAAATGGCAGAACCACACGGCGATCCCTATTGCTAAACGGTTGTATGGGTGGGAAGATGGCAAGTTTGAACGCGAATATCTAGAAAAGCTCAAACGAAACTGGCAGCGTTGGAAAGGCAACCAGTGCGATATATATGCTGAAGAAGACATGCGGCATGAGTTCGTTAGGAACTCAAAATAATTTTTACGACACGCGTGGCTTCCCGGGACATGAAGCCTTAAGGGGGGGGTCATGTTACGACTCTGGACATTGTCTCTTATTTTCTACTATTTTTCTATATTTTATCTGGAGGCCTACGGACACTTGGAAGGATACCAATACGCATAGGGGCTTGGGGGATCCGTTATGGAAGGACCGGTTAGGTAAGCCATGGGTGGCTGTATGATGGTCTAGGCATAGGGGTCCGGGCGAGTCTGGCTATGGAGGGGTCTAGGCTGTTGCTGTGCGTTCACAGCCTTGGAGGCAGTGTAGTCTGTGCGCACAGACCAGGACCAAAGGTATATAAGGAGGGCGTATCCGTAGGTAGGAGTCCTAAGACTCTAGATAGTTTGCTCTTACCCAGCTTACTGGTCTACTGTGTCAAATCTATTCTCTTCTCCTCCATCTTCTCGAGTGAGACCTGTGGTTGTGTGGGACTAGTCCTAACACTCTGCCCATGCAGAGATCATGGTGCCATTCATTCAGGAAAAAACCAATCTGAGGGAAGAACTCATACAGAGAACCATACCACCCATTCAGTGAGCAGGACATCACCAAGCACATTGACTAGAAGAGCAGGAGCACATGTGAGCATTGCGTGTCACTATGCTCCTTTCCTGGGAGTGGGACAATGCTCACTTTGCCCCTCATTCCAGCCAGCCAGAGCCCCTCTGGGTCTCACCCATACACTCTATCCATCTCATAGGATGTATTAATAGATATATTCCCTTTCAGGAAACAAAGATCATATTGATCTAATCAAAGAATCTTCCATTATAAGATTCTCACCACACAAAGAAGGACAAACCATATATTGGTTAGATTCCAAAATTCACAATGACTCAATAAATGTTGTAACATGAAAACCAGATTTTCATATATGGCATAAACATTTGGGACATCCACAAGATGAAGTAATCCATAAAGGGAAAATTCATCTAGAAGGATTCCCTAATATTCCTGTTCCTAAATGGAAACAAACTTGTTCAGGATGTGCTAAAGGAAAAATGTGCAGTAAATCACAAATATAAATATTTTGTGACATTTATCAATGATTTCTACGGACATTTATGGATTGGTTTACTAAAGGAGAAATCTGATACAGAATCTTCATTAAAACAATTTGTTGCCTTAGTAAAGAACAAATATCAAAAACTGCCAAAGAAATGGTGATTTGATTGAGGAAGTGAATTCACTAAAAGTGAAAAATACCTCAAAGATCTTGGGATTGAGATCCAAAAATCATTACCATATACATCACAACAAAATGGCAGAGCTGAAAGAATGAATTGCACTATTTGGGAAAAGTCACAATCCCTTAGATTTGATGCCTGCTTTTCACAGTCATGGTGGGAATTTGCACTTGAACATGCAGTATACATATATAATAGGACTCCCATAGCTCGCAATAAATGGCAGACACCATATTTTCTTATTGAAAAGAAAAACCAAATGTATCAGATTTGCGAGTGTTTGGATGCCAAGCTTATGTATATATTCCTGCTGAACACAGACAAAATAAGCTTGAAGCCAGATCTAAGATGATGATCTTTCTGGGATATAAAAATGGAATGAAAGGGTATAAATTTATGAACCCTGAAAATAATACCATTTTTATGGGAATGACAGCAGTATTTGATGAAACAAAATTTCCAAAATGTTGAAACTCTGATCAAATTCCTACATTCCTCAATCCAGAGGAAGAGTTTGAGGATCTCATGCCAGAAATACCTCATGGAATGTCTAAAGAACAAAATACATCAGATGAAGAAGAAGATTCATCAAAGTCAGACAGTGATAACAACTCATCTGATGAATCAAGTATATCTCCCAAAGGAAAGGAATCTGATAGTTCAAAAGATGATTCCAAAAGTGATGAATCAGACAATCAAAGAGAAGATCTATTGGCTCCTTCAAGACCCTCATCTCCAAGACCAACTAGGACTAGACGATCAGTGAATCAACCTGATAATGTCTATGGAGATTTAGATCCAATTGATATCGAAAAAATTGATAGAAGAACAAGATTAAATTGTTATCATGTGCAATTCCTATCAAAGAAACAGCCAATGCGGCTGTACCTGAACATCATCATGAAATATTTTGCTTACCAGTCAGCAAACAAAAAGACTGGATTAATGCCAAAAAGAAAGAATGGGATATGCTCATTAAAAGAGGTGTCATAATAAATCTACAACATCTCCCTGAAGGCCGAAAGGCTATAGGTTGCAGATGGGTTTATGTCCAAAAAGATGATTGATGTAAAAAAGCTCGTCTAGTTGCCCAGGGTTTTTCCCAAATAGATGGCATTGACTACAATAAAATATTCTCACCAGTAGTAAGATATGAGACATGTCATCTCATACTTGCACTTGCAGCACTAGAAAATCTATATATATCATTTCTAGATGTGACTGCTGCTATCCTATATGGAAAACTGGATGAAGGAATATATATGAAACAACCACCTGGTTTTATAAGATAAGAAAAGCATGGTATATCAACTACATTGTGCACTTTATGGATTAAAACAAGCTTCATTAACTTGGTGGAAATCATTAGACAAGTCAATGGAAAAAATGGGCTTTATATGAATACACTCTGATGTGGGTGTATTCATTTTTAAACAAGGAACCAACATAGTCATAGTGATAATCTATGTTGATGACTCAATGTTTTTGGGATCCAACAAAATCATAACATTGCATAAAAAGCAGGAATTTATGAATAGATGGGAATCTAAAGATTTAGGAGATCTTATCGATGGTCAATCAAAAAAATTCTTATCATTTCAGATAAAGAAAAATGGAAATATAATTACCATTAGATCTCAATATCAGTCAGTTATTGGATCATTATTATACCTGATGATTGGAATGAGACCAGACATTTGTTTTGCTGTAATAAACATGTCACAATTTTCAGCAAATCTGTCATCAGATCATTTAAAACATGCAATAGGAATGGCTAGATATCTAGCCAAATCCATAGATCTCTGCATAAAATATGATGGATCATTAAGATCTGGCCTAAGTTATACAGACTCAGATTGGACTTCAGATAAAAATGATTGTCATTCCACATCTGGATTCTTTACTCTCTTATCAGGAGGAGTAGTATCTTGGACATCTAGGAAACAGAAAACAGTGGCTCTATTGTCAACAGAGGCAGAATATATGGCCCTATCCGACTGCGAATTACGATTCATTAAAGGATCTGAAAATCCCGCAGATATTCTGACCAAAAATCTTGGTCAAGTATTATTCCAAAAATTTATACCAATGTTAGGTTTATCAGAATCATTAAATTGATTACTGATGGCCCTGGAGTAGGGCCTTAAACTGCTTCATTTTTACTGCAATAAAGGGAACAGTCTATCACTGTTGAGATTACTCCAGTTAAACCAAAGACTGTTGAACAGCTTTATCATTATGGGCAAAAATAGGAAACCCCACAGTAAAAAACAACAACCTATCCTAACAATTGGAAGACACTCCAATGTTGGACACAAATGTGAGTGCTCATCTTGCTGCCAATTTGAGCAATCCCCACCTCCACCTCCTAAAAAATCACAGCCTCTGATCACAATGACTCTGGCTGTTGCCATGTGGATGGACCAAGCCCTCCAAGGATGAGATCCTTGGACATTTCCTCCTAAAGCCTTTTGGGCTTGGCAACTAAAAGAGAGACGGAGATGTGAGGGAGTCTCAGGACATATTTCTTTCAAAGATTTTTGAAAGAATATACACCTCTTCTTGCAGACTTGTAAGAAGATTGTTACTAATCAGTACACAACTGTACAGATTATGGGGGGGTGTTGAACAACCTTCACCCCAAATACCCCTAAGTATAGCCCTCAATGTGGCTATCACCAGTTTGACCCTTAGAGGGTATTTCTTTTTATATATTTCTTTTATTTATGTATATTAAATTACAGTTCTATACACAAACATGTACATACACTAAAAAGTGTATATAAGACCTGTAGATAGAAAATATACATCCAGTTGCTCTTTCTTGCCTACCAGCATGTGAGTATCTCCACTCTATGAGTGTAAGACCTGGGGAGGTGTCTGGTCACTGTCTATGACAGTGATACAATACTCTTGTCATCACAGATGTATGACTCTGTGTCTAACAGACACATGAGCTCATTGTTCATGACAGTGACAACCACTGAGACAAACTATGTCTAACAGACATATGATTGCTGCTCAACAGGGAGAAACAAAACCTGGAAACCCTGCACATTACAAATGGCTTTGAGAAGTGAATCAACATTTGCAAAGTCAGGTTGGTTATAAAGGATACAACAACAGCAACAGTCTGTTGCCTTGTTGCACTTGAATCCTTTACACTTGGCACACATCTTTGACATGTCACCAAGGCCCCTCTCCTGTAGAATCATGGCCATTCCCTTAAACACCCCTGCCCAAGGATGTCCACCAGGGAAGTACAAGGACTGTGGCTCACCATTGGGAAGCTGAGCATCCTTCATTCATATCTTAATTTTTTCGGGGGTACTGTCAGATCTACAGACCAGTTTGCCTGTTGTCAGGTTGCATTTTGTCACCTCAATCCCCCAGTTAGTGCCTTCTTTGGGGATTTTTTGGGGCATTTGACAGGCAGACAAGGCATCCTTGGTGTGTTTCAGGTGAGTTGTTGCATTATCATAGATGAAAACATGATCAAATTGTGGGTAGAACTCAAACAAGATGTCCATTGCAACTTGTGCCTGCTCTTGGATGTCTTCATTTGTGAAATATCCATCGCAATTCTTGCCAGGCTTAAAGAGCCATGAGCAGTCCACTTCCCATCAGGAGATTGAAGCCAACCAAAATCTGCGGAAACAAAATCTGCAACCATCAGTGAGGTGCCTTCTCCCTTTGTGTAAGGTTTTGCTGGTGCATCCTTATAATACCAGCCTTTTTTGTGATGGTCATGTGCATAGAATATTGACTCATCATGAAACCAGGTAATGCCACAGTGGCCTAAACCACAAGGAGCTGATTCAAACAGGTTTTTATCCCAGGTTGCCATCCTTTCCTGAATGCAATGCCATTGTGGGAGAAATATGATAGAAGACCACATCATCCCACTCATGGCCATCAGCATATTGGCCTTTTGGTGTTGCCTTATATCAGTAACCAAGGGAATTGAGGTCATGACAAGCTGTTTTGTGGCTTATCTTTTTCTCAATTCCATATTTCTCTTTGATGTCTGGCTGATCAAGAAAATCCAGAAGTTTTTTGGCAGAAATTTCATTTCCAATGGAAAGAAGAAAGATGCTGATCTTGTTTCAAAGGTTCTTGTCAGCCAGCATAGATTCATTCCAATCACCATATGGATTGACAGGCAAGATTTTTTGGTCCTCAATGTATGCTCAGCAGAGTTCTCAAAGGTGATGAGCACAGTGGCGACCTCTTCCCATTCTGACAGCTGTAGAACCTTGTGGTGCTTCAGGAGCAGTCCTGGAGCCTTCAATAGAAGTAGGACATGCCTAATCAAATGCTTTTTCATCATGAAAATATTGTTATGAATGAGTAAAATGTACATTCTCTTTGTCTGTGTCCCCTAAATCTGCATTTCCAGTTGTCTTCCACTGCTTTGAAGGGCTGTCACCAGAGCCTCCCCTTGAGATTTTGAATATTAACCAATCTTCTACATTTATGATGTCCCATGGTTTGCAATTGAAGGGCACACAGACAGGATACAGAGGTTGCTGGATGTTTGTTTGGGGGTAGATTGATCTCACTTCGGAAATTTCATATGCAAATCCATCTATTTTGTTACAAAGTTTGTGTTTTTCCCTTGTCTCTAATCTATGACTTGTGGGGGAAGATTTCCGCGAAAATGTTATCTGCTCTTTCAAAAACACGTCTTTTGTTGTAATTAATTGTGTACCTGCTATATTTGGGGCTGTCACATCTTACACGATCTTTGTCGACAATGGATGACATCTACCTTAGTCGTGTACGCATTACAGGCTAGCTATCAAGCTCCCACCCTTTCTCTTCCGATTCTCCCTATTATTTCCTTGATCACAGCCAACGGTGCCCAATGTCTCATTCTATCTGTCCTTGAACTGGTCGATTGGGACCGAGAGGTAGCGCACGTTTCAACAAGCATTCATAATAAGACACGTTCCAATCAAGGTCCGAGCAATCGATGACATGGGGGTGCGAAGTGTGAGCTAATCCTACGCAATCATCCACATCTTCATCGGATAAGTGTGAGTGTTTATAAAGGCGCAAAATCTAAACCAATAGCTTATGAAGGCGACGAGATTGAAGGTTAGTAGAATGTACGTACCATATTTTCCAATTTGCCAAGTTTTAGGATCGGGGCATTCCTACCGTCGAAGCCGGTATGGAGGATATCATCGGGCAGCGTCGACAAACATATATAATAACATAATTTCCATGGCCAGTGCTCATGGATCCAATTTCTGGGCTGATTCTTAGTGTGCGGATAAACTTCATCACAAGGCGCCACGCATGGCGTGATTAAAAGGCCTGCAATCTAGACCAACGACCTTGCTGAGGGAGAGAGCATTGAACGCTATGCTACATACCAGGTTGTTCAAAAGGTTACTGGCATGAGCCTCAGATTTGGCTATATGATGGTCGTTGGCGATACCCCCGACATGAATGATGTTAGTAGCAATTGGTGACTCCGCTTGGACCAGCATCCAGAGGAGGAGAAGGAGGAAATGGTTGCGAATGAACATCTGCTTGCGTCTGGCAGCCTTTGCAACTGATTATTTATACTGCAAAAGTGAAACCGTCGCGATGTCGATACATCGCATCAGTGCATCAAGTGTTGCCATGACTGACCTTCTGTGCTACTACTAGTAAGCCAGTTGCCCTGACGGTCCTGACCTGCCTACTCGACCTGCATGCCAGCCGCTCAACCTACACGTCCGACCATGCCCCCGCCCTGTGTATCTAGTAGGCACTGGATACTGTCGCTCAAGCAACCTCCAATAAGGTGGCACGCATCACTCAGCTTCACACCGCGACCGTTGCCGACTCGATTTCAAACCCGTAATTTCCGACGTTGTGGCACTGATTTCTTATTTCGCACGTTACAACGTCACGGCAAAAATGAATAGATTATATCTAATCCATGCCCTAATATCGTCCTTTCCCCGTAGAGCACCAGCACCAACACCCTCTCGTGATGTTTCCACCCTTCATGCAAGGCTGTGTTGGACGATCGGGTGCGAATGTTAGGTGGGCGTGATCGAAAAAAAGAGCAAGGTCGTCGCTGTCGGTGTATGTACTTTAGTTTACCGTGCCATCGCGTCGCCATAATTGACTTGACAACAAAAAACTACTGTTCAAGGCGGATCAGAACGTATTCCAGGCGGACCCCAGGTGTAACTTCACAACCTCAACGATACACCGCGCATCTCGGCCGCTCCTCATAGCCTCCTCCCAGGCGCTCCACATCACCGCTCATCTCGGCCACTCCACACACCTTTCAATGGCTATTGGGGACGATATGTTCTTTAATGCTTGTAGAAGAAGTGAAGTGAGTGCCTCGTTGGAGGGAATGTGCTTTGTGGCGTTTCTTTAGCTTTACTGCGCATTTGATGCACCGTCTCGATAATATGCCTTATCTTGTGTCTATGTTCCGGTGGAAAATAGATCTCCTACCAAAGACTCTCAAGTCGTGTCACACTCAAGAGTGGAGGGCTTCGTATTCACATACGCAGGAATGTATCTCAACAAGGCTTCTGCAACGTCGCCTGAAGGATAGCGATACAAAACTAGAAGATGAAGACGAGCTCAAGGATCCATTGGTGAACGTCTACCTCGGTACGTACTTTTTTTTTTCAGTTACAGTTGAGACTTGCATTAAATCCGAGTTCATGGCCTTGGCGCTCCATCCTTCTGTACAAAAGCGAGTGCAGGCGGAAATTGGCAGGGTCGTGGGGACTGATCGGTTACCTACATATGAGGACAGGCCTTTGCTGCCTTACATGGAAGCCATGTTAAGAGAAACACAAGTTTGGTGGAGGCTTGTCGTGCCTCTTGCTATTCCCCATGTGACGGCCAAAGATGATGTGTACAAGGGATTCTTTTTCCCGAAAGACAAGCTATATGTGTATCGTTCAAGCGTGTGCCTATTTTATTTATTTTCTTGTATAGGCACGCTTGTTGTACCGAATGGGTGGTAAGTGTCTTTTGACAGCACGCCCGAGTTACTGATACTTGCCTTTTCTTTTTTCAGGGCGATCAGCTGAGATGAAAGGATATATGCGGATTCCGAGTTGTTTAATCCGGACCGGTTCTTTAATTCAGATGGGGCTCTGAATGACAATCGGCTCGACTTTGCTTATGGATATAAACGCCAATGAGGACCGCTTCTTTGATAGGCATGCATGTATTATTAACTGGTAACCCTTCCAGAGTCTGCCCGATTTATGGCTAATGATGTGGTGATATTTTGTTTCTCCAGTACACAACTTGATGATAGAGACACTTCCCCACTCACAGCAGTTAACGAAGAGGGTGCAATTGACACCGCCGAGGCAGGAGAAGACTCGGATGAAGCGAAGTTGAATGCAATGACGAAGCGGCTCAAGGTAAGTTATTTTATGTGTGTTACATCACTCAGTTAACTACGGTTGAAAGGGCCACCAAACTGAGAAGCGGACAAGAGAAGCAGAGAGCGAAGGGGCGAGAAAAAGAGGACGGAAGAGGGGGGGAGTAGGACGCAGGAGGAGGGAGAGGACGGGGGTGGGAGTAGGGCCTATGATGGGTGACCCATGGGTTTTGATGCGATGATTTCATGTCCACACCCGCCGGGTGGATGGCAGATGGGTACGGGTGTGACCACGGGTTGACCTGCAAGCACCCACGGGTACCCGTGGGTAACAATATGAACAAGTCGTTAGCAATAGACTGTAGCTTAGTACTCGGGACAATGTATTAAATAGTATCCAAGTCACTAGCATTGTCAACTGCCACTCTGCTTTTTTCTTACCATTTCTTTGGACTGCATCATTCAATATGTCTATGCTGAGCTCATCTGGTAAGAGTAGTGTGTTGGCCCATGAGCTTAGGGCAACCCGAGCCTTGAATGTTTGTGAACTAGTCCCATGTTGCAAGTATCCAACCTGACTAGCTTCAGTGACCCCCCCTGTGCTTGCAGCATTGTTGATTGGTCTGTTGTAAGTTAGGGCTCCCAAAGTTCGGTTCTGAACTTCGGTTCGAACCGGAACCGGCAGAACCGAACCGATGGTTCGGGTTCAGTTCTGGTTCTGGTTCTGGCAATGGGTGTTGGTTCCGGTTCTGGTTCGGGCAGCTACCAGGATTCGAGAACCGGTTCTGAACCAGAACCGAACCCCGAACCGATTGCGTGCGAGGCTGGAGGCATTCCGGCTGGTGCTCTGGCTGGCGTCACATTGAAATGTGACAGGAGTGTGACAACCATTCCCACACACTCCATATTGACACCAACTCATCATGCCACCATGCCCAGCTGTCATGGCTGCGCTCAACCCAGATGGATCACTCAAGGAGGTCATGGAGATTGACTTTTACCACTCTGAGACCGATGAGCATCCAATCGGCTCATCAAGCCAGGCAGGTAAGTTTTCATTTATCTCACATCATCAAGAGACAGTTTGTGCATGATCTAACCCATCCACCCCCACAGGCATGTTAAAAACAGTATATTTTCCATTCATGTCACATTATGTATAAAAGTTTCCCATGGTTCAAAGAGTCAGAATCATGACTTTGCATTAACCCTGTCTATACTTTTTCTGAAGTTCAATTCTGAACTATGGTTCAAACCTACTATACACAAATTCCTATCATTGCACAGTATATTCCATGGATGTCACATGATTCATTGATTGTTTCCACAGTTCAGGAAGTGAGAATTATGACATTATATTTGTTGTAGCAATTGCCAGTGGTTTAGTTGCTTGCTGCCCACTTATCTGCAGCCTACCTGGCTTGCCATCTGCAAATTAACTGCTTGCTGCAGTATATATGCTTTTATAAAGCCTCCTGTGAGTGTGGCACTGCTGTATAGTAATGGGGATGCAGTTTAATTTTGTTTTTTTGCTCAAATTTCCAAAAATGGGATTTTTCACACGGTTCTTCAGTTCGAACCCGAACCGAACCCGAACCGAACCGACAGAACCGGTTCAAGTAGGTTCAGGTTCAGTTCAGGTTCAGTTCAGGCAAGTACTAGTCAGTTCAGGTTCAGGTTCAGCCAAAAGTGACCCCGAACCGAACTGAACTGAACTTCAGGAGCCCTATTGTAAGTTAGTAGTGCCTTGTGTAGCCATGCAATCATGTCATTGTACATGTTGTTTAGGGTCGAAACTGCATGTAACCAAGAACCAAAGCTTCTTCAGCTGGCCTTTAGTAGTAGCTATACATTCGAGAAAAACATTATAGTGTGCATAAACATCAGACTTCCATTTCCTTTGTGCTTTCACTAAGATGAGGCTTATATAGCATTGTTTCATGGAGTATGAGGCTTGTACCTATTATTTTCTCATCTGGGTTGTCCCATACAGCTAGATTGTCCTCAAGCTCATCCATTTTACATCACTTGGTTGGTGAGATGAGGACATGTTGAACGACCTTCACCCCAAATACCCCTAAGCATAGCCTTCAACATGGCTATCACCGGTTTGACCCTTAGAGGGTATTTTCTTTTATATTTTCTTTTATTTACGTATATTTAATTACAGTTCTATACACAAATATGTACATACACTAAAAGTGTATATAAGACCTGTAGATAGAGAATATATGTTCAGTTGCTCTTTCTTGCTTTCCAGCATGTGAGTATCTCCACTCTATGAGTGCAAGACCTGGAGAGGTCTCTGGTCACTGTCTTAGACAGTGATACAATACTCAAAACACCTGGAGAGGTGTCTGGTCACTGTCTATGACAGTGATACAATACTCTTGTCATCACGGACATATGACTCTATGTCTAACGGACATATGAGCTCATCGTTCATGACAATGACAACCACTGAGACAAACTATGTCTGACGGACATATGATTGCTGCTCAACAGGACAGCAATGTCAGGCTCAGAGGTCCTAATGTGCAAACATGTATTCTTTGATGGGGAGTCTGGGCTGCTGCTGCCAGGAGCCAGTGGCTGCTTACTGGAGTGTCATGGTGTAGATGGCAATGTGGCCAAGGGTTGTACCATCATTACAAAGATCACTGTGATCTCTGTCATGACTCAAGTTCAAACACTCCATTTCACTAAGACATTTTTATTCATTTTACTGTATTTTACATATGCTGTAGCCAAATATCTTGGTCAGGTCAGTGTCTATCTTATCTAGTCAGCGCTAAGATTAGATTAGATTATATCACAGACTACTGGACCAATGACACAGCCACCATGACTAATCTGCAGTCAAAGCGCAGTCATGGCTGTCCATTATGACTCACCTTGTACTATTGTTAGCATAGGGTTCTACAGCCTTTAGGGTTGTAGGGGTTAGCGCACAGACCATGTACCATAGTATATAAACTGAGCAACAAACACCCAGAGTCCTCAGTCAAGTTCTCTTGGGCTTCCACTCTACCCTCATCCCCTCTTCTTCTCAGTCTATTGTTGGGGCCCTAAGCTGTCACAGCAAGGGTAGTCCTGATAATCTCCTTGTTAGTCTTGTGTCAAAAAACACACCAAAAAGCACACCATCTTGGTGCAATTTGAAATTGGCACTGCAGAAATATAACTGCATCCAAGTCAGTGAACAGATCATCCTTGTGATCAAGGCATATCAGACTCTTGCCATGGGTTGCACAGGTTGGAGGGATCATGACTGTACCTGCCCAGCTTAGGTGGTGTTCAACCCATAACCCATACCTGTGTTACCCATCACAGTCACTGGTGGGTGTGACCTGTGGGTGACCTCAGTCAGCATTGACCACCATAGGCCATAGGTGGGAGGTAAAGGAGTCAGTGGAATGGGGAGGACAAGAGCAGACAGATAGCAGATGAGGAGGGAGGGAGGATAGAAGGAGAAAATGGTGGTTTGGAGAGGCCTAGAGCAGCTCTGTCAGTTCTGAGATGAGCAATGAAAAAAACCTTTTCTTGATGAGGACAGCCACAATAAAGTGTGAAAGTGGGAAGGTTTTCTTCAGCCTCTGCCATCTGCAATTGCAGCTTGGATCAGCCCAATGCACATGCATTTCTCACTGGGGATGAGGAATGCATTTAAATGGCCTCAAGACACTTTTCCATAACATATAAGTTTGATGCTAAAAATAATTCATTTCATGGTATGCCTAGGACCTCTGGGCACACCACCTTGAGCTCCAATAACTGATGAACTTCAGGTCCATCAGTTAACTTAGGGGGTCTCTACATAGTTCTACCACAGCTACTATAGTACTACATAGGGTCCATAGTGGTCCATAGTGGCCATAGGGCTGGTAGAAAAGGTATACATGCTGTGTAGTCCTATGGTAGACTACAGTAGCTACTACAGCACTATGATAGACTATAAATAGAATACCAGTAAACCACAGAGTCTCACAGAGTCTCATAGAGTCCCATGGAGTCCCACAGAGTCCCACAGAGCCTGGAGAAAAATATGTTCTGTGCAGCACTGCCACAGTCTACTGGCAGTCTGTGGCAGATTATACTCCATATTATGTCATCATCAACTATATATTATATAAGTAAATTATAGTAATACATAACTTGCACATTGTCAGGATTGAACTCACAACCTTAGAGTGCAGCTGTTGCCATAAACCATTACACCAAACTGCCATTGTCATCTTGGCTACAAAAATACATATATCCTATATCCTCTGCAGTGGACTTAGTCTTGAAACCGCTTTCACTCAACTAAATCCTAATTTCCAAGTCAGATTCTACAAATCCAGGCTCGTGTAAGTGACAATAGTTGTAGTATGGACAAAGGCGCACAACCTTTGTCACTGGTAGGAACCATTCCAACCAGTGGTTCCTAAGTTATTTATGTTTAGCCATTTGCAGACAGCTGCAGTTCTTATACAGAAAGGCTTGCTGATGATGGATGACTGTCAGCTCTACTGATATACTACCCATTCTATGAGTGCTATGGTGAAACCATGATTCTAGTAAGTATCTACAGCCACCTACAATAATTCTACAAAGAGTCTCTACAGCATCTACTGCCCTTCGATCACTATAGATTACCAGCACTTTACACTCCCCCACATGTCCTTGTGGAGTCCAGGTAAAGTCCCTGCACTCCAGGGACTGTCCAGGTTCAGTCCAGGCACAAGCAAGGTCATTGTAGGGAATCCAGGTTCAGTCCTTGTGGAGTTCAGGTACAGTATATATTTTTCAAAAACAGTGTTTAGACACAGTTTTTACATTCTCCTGATGCTCAATCTAGTTAGTGTACATGAATGTGATGTTTTGCATGTCTTGTACACTGGTCTATGGGTAGTTACCACATATGTATTAGTTAAAACTTAAGTGACCATGTAGCAGGACTTATATATGTGGACTCCATGTAAACTCCTGACATTTTTGTCATTGTAACAAAAACAAAAACAAAAACAAATATAATTACAGGTTCTCATCACCTTCACTCTCACTTTCACTTTCACTCAAGATTGACATCAAATAATTTATACACAGGTACACGATATATAGTATATAATATATTTGAGGTGGGTGTGGGCAATTTGATGTGGCAGGTGGTGTTGGCAGGTGGGTGTGGGCAATTTGATGTGGGTGTGCATGATTTGAGGTGGCAGTGGGTGGGCATGGGTGATTTGATGTGGCGGCAGGTGATTTGGGGGGGGGGTGGTGTATGATTTGACATGGCAGCGGTGAACAGGTGGTTCAAGGTGAGCGGCGGGTGGTTCAAGGTGGGCGGCGGGTGGTTCAAGGTGGGCGGCAGGTGGTTCAAGGTGGGCGGCGGGTGGTTCAAGGTGGGTGGCGGGTGGTTTGAGGTGGGCGGCAGGTGGTTTGAGGTGGGCGGCAGGTGGTTTGCAGTAGGCGGTCCAGTGGCGGCACATGGTGGTGGGTGTGGTGGGGCATGGGCATGGGTAATTTAGGGTGATGGCGTACAATTTGATGTGATAGCAGGTGAAAGAGGGGGCAATTTGGGGTGGGCGGCGGTGATTTTGGGTGGGCGATGGGCAATCCGAGGTAGGCGGCGGTGATTTGAGGCGGGCAATGGGGGCGGGTGGTTTTCAGTGGGCAGTTTGGTGGTGACAGCATGTGGTGGTGGGTGTGGTGGGTACGGTGGGTGGGCATGGGCAATTTGAGGTGATGGCGTACGATTCGACATGGTGGCGGGTGAAAGGGGGGGGCAATTGAGGTGGGCGGTGGTGATTTGGGTGGGCAATGGGTGATCTGAGGCAGACAGTGGTGATTTGGTTGGGCAATGGGCAATCCGAGGTGGGCAATGGGGGTGGCGGGTGGCAGTTCGGTGGTGACAGTACATGGTGGTGGGATCCAAGGTGGGCAGTGGTGATTTGGGGCGGGCAATGGGCAATCCGAGGTGGGCAGCGGCAATTTGGGTGGGCGATGGGCAATCCGATGTATGTGATCCGAAGTAGGGACAAGGGTAGGGTAGAATAGATGAGTGACAACGGAAAAAAAAAAAGACAAATGACTTACTGGGATGTGGGGGCTTTCGTCGACGTCCCTGCAGCTCCCAAAGCCTGCGCGGCAGATGCTTGGCTATTGTCGGCATCGTCAGTTGCTCGAAAGAACATAAAAACCTGTTATAGACTTTGTTAGTCGATAGAAAAATAAAACATGGTGCACTACGCACCTTTTCTTTCCTCTCTTTTTTGGTTTTTCCTCTTTGGAATCCTTGTCCTCCGAATCTTCGTCCTTGTAGCCATTGTTGCTGCGATCTTCGTCCTCTTCCTCCTCGTGTTGCTTCTTCGAGACCTTGATCGAGGTGTTGGATAGCACAGATATAGTGCGCTTGCGACTGCTGCGGGTCTTCCTCGGTGACAGCGGAACTGCGCGGGGTGGCAATCGCATGCTGTAGGCTAGTGTGGATGGTGATGAGCGTGGGTGACGTGGCTTGTGGCAGTGATGCATGATGTGTGACAAGCTGTCAATGAGTGATGGCGGAGTGACAGCACAGTGACAGCAGCGACAGCGCAGTGATGGCTGTGACAGTTGGCCTGGGCTGTGACCAGTGTTGTCAACAGCTAAGCTGCTGTTACAGACGATGCCCTCGTCGTGGTTCGTTCTAAGTCAACAGCGACAAGCAGAGTCTCAGTCCACTCCCAGCCACTGGACAAGGGTCTAGACACTAAGTCAAACAATGACGAAGGTCTTTAGAGAACGATAAGAAAAGAGAGCGTTGAAGTCGATCGTTGTTGAGAGCAAAACTCATCTAAGTTGGAACTAGAGTTACTCTACTGTACATGGGGTTTATATACGATTAGAGAACAAGGGAAACTATAAGAGGAATGAAACGATAACTACCTAAGAAAGGAAATGTGAAGGTAGCTATGAAAGGAGATAGCGTCCAGTCTGTACAGCACGCAGTTAAGGAGAAATGATGAATATGAAACAGTCCGCTGAGACAGGAGGCCGAAACGGAGAGGAAACTGTAACATTACCCCCTTTGTATGCGAGAAGTCACTGACTTCTACCAAGAGTTCGTCCAACCATGATCCTGCCTAGACTCTAATCATTCGATGATGTTTTTGACATCCTTTTCCGTGGTTTCCATCCACCATTGCACCGTTTGAATAGCTCGTTGCAACTGTTTGGCCTGAGCTAGCATCGTGTCTCGCTCATTGTAAGAGAGCGAGTGTGGATCGGTGGTGAGGGTGAGGGTGGTGATGAAGTCGAGTGGTTCGGAGAACATCATGAAGTAAGTGACGAGGGTGGTGAGATTTTCGCTGACATTATCGAGCATGGTGTTGCGGGTCTGGACAATGGGTATATGCGTAGGGGAGACAGGAGCGACAGTGAGTTCTTCCGGGTGCTCGTGCAGAGCGGGGAGGTCGGCGAAGTCAAAGTCATCAATGGTGACAGTAGTGGATACAAAGACCTCAAGGGGGAGGTCATGGGCAGCGGCGAGGAAGGGCGAGAGGGGAGCAACCGAGTCAATGTAACAGTGGCCACATGTGGTGACCAGGAGAGAGAAGAGGAGGGTGGCAGTGTAGGCGATGGCGACGATGATAGACATTCTGTTTGCGTAACTGGGGCTGGGGAAACATTCTCATCCTCAGAAACCCCTTTTATTCCTCATTGAATACCTCGTCATCCCAATTGACAGTTCGGAGTTTTCCATCCGGGGCCCGATAAGTGAATGTGGATGCTCTGATGCTGGGAACATATTCGAGTTCTTCATCAGATTCTTCTGATTCACTTAGCTCATTCCTGGTAGTGGTGGAAACTTCATTTTCAGCATCCGATTCTGTTTCAGGGTTGATATCCTGTGGTGCGATACTTTCGGGTGAATTGGGTATAGTGGGTCCACCTGTGCTATCAAATGCGTCTAAGAAATCGAGGCTCTCGAGTACTCTATTGAGATTTGAGATTGCGTCTGGGAGTCATTGCATGGTAACCCATCTGCAGATTTCCATTTCTTTGCTAGCGTCGCTTAGCCGTTCTGCAAAATCAAATAGTATAGGGTCCTCTCGGTGGAGGGCCGCTTTGGTGTATACGTCGTTGGTGTGGTTTAAAGGTCTGTTGGGCGACGGGAGGTAGGGTGACATAGCGTCTGGATAATATGGTAATTCTTCCGGATCGAATGTGAGATCCCTATATTTCGGAAGGTAGTGTAATCGGGCATTGAATGGGATTTCGACATGTCCCTGTGGGTGCGTCGCATGTCCGTTAGAAAGTCTGGGAGTCTTGTAAGCAATTAATCGGGTTGCTAGGGTTCGAATGAAGTTGACTAATCGAGGTGGTTCTAAAGGGTTGATCGGAGGATGAGGAATGGGAAATGTAATGATTCGTCCTTTGAAGCTTTCATATGGTTTCGGAGAATATCGTCCTCGAGTGGGGCAATATTTCTTAGTGTATCAGATGTTTTGTTTGAGAGTTTGGCGGTTGTGATAGCGGGACATGGGGTTTACAAGTGTCGTCTGAGTTTATATGTTTTTAACACGTCCGCAGCATTGCTTAGATTGCGCTCGGGTTCCCAGGAGTTGTCATTCGGGCCGTATCTGTTACGGACAATGCCCTCGTCATGGTTCGTTCTAAGTCAACAGTGACAAGCAGAGTCTCGGTCCGCTCCCAGCCACTGGACAAGGGTCTAGACACTAAGTCAAGCGATGACGAAGGTCTTAGAGAATGATGAGGAAAGAGAGCGCTGAAGTCGATCGTTGTTGAGAGCAAAACTCGTCTAAGTTGGAACTAGAGTTATTCTACTGTACATGGGGTTTATATACGATTAGAGAACAAAGGAAACTATAAGAGGAATGAAACGATAACTACCTAAGAAAGGAAATGTGAAAGTAGTTACGAAAGGAGATAGCGTCCAAGCTGTACGATGTGCAGTTAAGGGGAAATGATGGATATGAAACTGTCCGCTGAGACAAGAGGTTGAAACGAAAGGGAAACTGTAACATTACCCCCTTCGTATGTGAGAAGTCACCGACTTCTACCATGCAGATGTCCATGCGTGATCCTGCCGCGACTCAAGCCAGGTGACTATGTTGCCTAAGTCCGCTGCTGCCGTCTCAGCCCGCCATTGGAGACTTCGAACTGCTAGTTGCAGTTGTTTTGCCTGCGCTAGTGCTGAATCCCTTTCTTCAATAGTAAGGGAGTGAGGGTCGGTGGTGATGGTGAGCCCAGTGACAAAATCCAAGGGCTTGGCAAACTGGTTGTAGAGGACGAGTATTTCAGCGAGGCTGTCGCTGACATTTTGGAGCATTGCGTTACGTGGGCGGACAACGATGGGAGGTGTAGTGGTGGCAGCGGTAGGTTCAATGAGTTCCGCAGGGTGTTCGTGCAGTTCTGGGAGGTCGGCGAAATCGAAATCGTCGATGGTGATAGTGGTCTCGACGAAGACCTCGAGGGGAAAGTCATGGGCGGCGGCGACGAAGGGCGAAAGGAGATCCACTGGTTCAATATAATAATGGCCACATGCGGTGACCAACAGGGCGAAGGCGAGGGCGGCGAAGTAGGCGATGGTGATGAATAAAGACATTGTGTAAGTGTATGGAATTAGGGATCTAGCATGGCCAAAGGCGTCCTTTTATGCTCAATTGAAGACTTCGTCATCCCAGCTGACAGTTCGGAGTTCTCCATCCGGGGCCCGATAAGTGAATGTGGATGCTCTGATGCTGGGAACATATTCGAGTTCTTCGTCAGATTCTTCTGATTCGCTTAGCTCGTCCCTGGTAGTGATGGAGATTTCGTTCTCAGGATTTGTGTCTGGTTCAGGAGCGACGTCTTGTGGCGCAATACTTTCTGGTGAATTGGGTATAGTAGGTCCACCTGTACTGTCAAACGCGTCTAAGAAATTGAGGCTTTCGAGTACTCTATTGAGATTTGAGACTGCATCTGGGGAGTTGTCGCATAGTGACCCATCTGCAGATTTCCATCTCTTTGCTGGCATCGCTTAGTCGTTCTGCGAAATCAAATAGTATGGGGTCTTCTCGGTGGAGGGCCGCCTTGGTGTATACGTTGTTGGTGTGGTTTAAAGGTCTGTTGGGCGACGGGAGGTAGGGTGACATAGCGTCTGGATAATATGGTAACTCTTCTGGATCGAATGTAAGATCCATATATTTCGGGAGATAATGTAATCGGGCATTAAAAGGGATTTCAACATGTCCCTGTGGGTGCGTCGCATGTCCGTTAGAAAGTCTGGGAGTCTTGTAGGCAATTAATTGGGTTGCTAGGGTTTGAACAAAGTTGACTAATCGAGGTGGTTCTAAGGTGTTGATCGGAGGATAAGGAATGGGAAACGTAATGATTCGTCCTTTGAAGCTTTCGTATGGTTTCGGAGAATATCGTCCTCAAGTGGAACAGTATTTCTTAGTGTATCTGATGTTTTGTTTGAGCGTTTGGCGGTTGCGATAGCGAGACATGGGGTTTCATAGCTGCCTTCTGAGCTTATATGCTTTTAACACGTCCGCAGCATTGCTTAGATTGCACTCGGGTTCCCAGGAGTTGTCATTCGGACCGTATCCCTTCCATCTAACCAGATATTGATATCCTGCTCCGCGTTTTCGATGTGTGAGAATCGCTTCCACCTCAAACTCTTCTTGTCCGTTTACGAGATCAGGGGGTGGAGTAGTATAATTCGGTCCATGCGTTTCAGTTTCTCTATATGGCATAAGGAGTGATGTGTGAAAGACTGGGTGAATGTGCCATTGTTTCGGTAACTTGAGCCTATATGTTACTGGTCCTAGGACTTGTTCGACTATAAAGGGTCCTTCGCGTTTGGGCGCCAGTTTCCTAGATTGATATGGTATATTGAGGTTTCTATTTTCGAGCCATACTTTATCTCCTTGTACGAATTTGATTGCTTTGTCCCTGATTCGTCGCGCAACCATCTGCCTTGCTAACTTGTGTGCAGCTAGCGCTTCTTCTCTAGCTTTTCGTAATAGTTGTAGGCGTTCTTCAGCGGCGGGTGTTGTCATTTTTTGTACAGCAGTTGGTAATGCGACGGGGTTTGTTCCGTACATGAGTTGGAATGGGGAGGCTCTAACTGAGTCATGATGTCGATTATTGTGAGCAAATTCGGCGATTGGGAGTAGTTGTTTCCATCTATGGGGTTCGTTCGCGCAAAATATTCGAAGGTATACTTCTAGTTCTTGATTAACGTGTTCTGTTTCTCCATCGGTCTGTGGATGATAGGCTGTGCTCATTCTGTGATCGATCCCTAGCGTCTTTCTGATTTCCTGGAAGACTTTAGCCGAAAATTGTGGTCCTTGATCCGAGATGAGTATATCGGGTAGTCCAAAGCGTTTAAATATCTCTGAAATGTAAAGATCGGCTGTTCCTAATGCGTCGATGGTTTTCTTGCAAGGAGTAAGAATTACCCCCTTCGTAAGACCATGGTCCACCGTGACCAGAATCGAATCATATCCGTCTGCAATAGGAAGATCTGTAATGAAATCTAACGTGACTTGTTGAAAAGGGCGAGTCGCTTTGGATCCAATAGGTAGAAGAGCCAGCATGTTCGGATGAGTATTCACTTTCATCTGTTGGCAAGTGGCGCAACCTGTAATCCATTCTTTGACGTGTCTATACATTCCTGGCCACCAGTAATCGCGTTGGAGAAGTTCAAGGGTTTTCATGCGTCCTGGGTGTCCAGAGGTGAGCGATTCATGAACTGTTTTGACAATCTGTGTCCTGAGTGTTCCGTTATCCGGGATGTATGTGTTACGATACTGGACGTGTTCTACGATTTTTCTATGTTTTTCTATATTTTATCTGGAGGCCTACGGACGCTTGAAGGGATACCAATACGCATAGGGGCTTGGGGGAATCCGTTATGGAAGGACCGGTTAGGTAAGCCATGGGTGGTTGTACGATGGTCTAGGCATAGGGGTCCGGGCGAGTCTGGCTATGGAGGGGTCTGGAACGTTGCTGCGCGTACACAGCCTTGGAGGCAGTGTAGTCTGTGCGCACAGACCAGGACCAAAGGTATATAAGGAGGGCGTATCCGTAGGTAGGAGTCCTAAGACTCTAGATAGTTTGCTCTTACCCAGCTTACTGGTCTATTGTGTCGCAATACACTCTTTCTCCCTCTCTCTCAGTGAGACCTGTGGTTGTGTGGGATTAGTCCTAACATAATCTAGAGTCTTTACTACCACACCTCTCGCCGTCGTTGACAACCACCTCGGGCATCTCTTGCTCGCTGTCGTGCGCGTCTTCGACGAGTTCCCTCAAACCTGCGCGACGGACCTCGGTACACGTTACACCACGTGACTACTGAGCCGCTCTCGAGGATCACCTACGACGTCGACAGCAGATAGTCTCCTTGATCGTCATCAGGGACTACTACCGAAAGGTTACTGGCGATAAAAGACATTCGGACGAGATTAGATCTGTGTGATTGAAAGTGCGGGCAGGCACTGGTCAACAGACTAAACCGTTTGTCTCGGAAAAGCTCAGGAACGAGCGAAAGCAATCTGGTAGCGTGCCGTGTAGCAAGGAGAACAGTCTCGAGATACCAATTACGTATCGGATCTAACGATCTGAGCACGAGGACACTCGAGTGAAGCCCCAGGCACCACGCTATTAGGTCATTTGGTGGAATAAAATCCAAGAATTGAGTGCGGGTGCGTTATTGACCGCATCAAAGAATATTCGTATTAGGAAGTGCGAGTATAGAAGAAGAGTCAACAGCCTTTTTTTACTTAAAAAGGTCTAAGACGACATCAGGGAAGCAACTATGGCTTCAGTTTTCAACTACATCATCCCCCGCGCTGGCCTCACTCTCGTGCAGGTCGGCAAACGCTTCGGTATCGAATGGGCGCAGGAGTGCGCAGAAGAAATTACTCGGTCGGTCGCCCTCGTTACGGACAACCCGACAACGCGACGCCCACGTACGGGCTTACTACACATGGCGCAAGGCGCAATACAAGGAGCGTCGTCTCCAGCAACGACAACGTGCGTTTCAGCTGTGGCAGCTGGAACAGGAATCCCTCCGCGAACAGGAGGAAGCCTGGGAAGAGTTACTCAGGCAACGCCGGGACGAGCGCCGGTATCAGAAGAAAGTCGAGCAAGAGCTCGCACAAATGGAGAAGGACCGGCAGACCCTGGAGGGGCTGCTTAACGACATGGATCCTGAATCAGAGATCCGACAACGCTTGTTCGACACGCCGTCGAACATCCAGCTCTTATTGATGGGCTGGAACATCATCACCCTCCGACACAACGGCTTGGTTCTGTCGCCAAAGAACGAAATCGGCTCATGCACGCCGAAAACGGGAACATCAAAACCCGTAGCTACAACAGAGCGACTGCGGAGATCGCTAACCAGGAGCGGCTGGACGGGAAACGACCCGATCCGTACATGAAGGCACGCCTCAAACGGAAGGAAATGCCTACACGATACAACACACCATATTTGGTATCCCCGCTCATCATGAAGAACGACCCTGGCACATCACCCCTGCTGGGACTCGCCAACTTCCTCAAACTCATTGGGGAAGATCTCGCATACACGGAGGACTGGGTTAATACCCTAGTTCGTCCAAAACTACCAAGCGCGCCCGTCACGGACATCCAAGAGGAGAGACCATGGCGAAGGAGCGGGTACTGTTACATGTACCTGTTCAAGAAAGAATTTTACCACACGTTCGATTGGCCAGCTTGGCCAACCGTAACTCAGATCCTGTCCTGGGAACCGGAGATGCGCGACGAGACTGTCAAATTCGGTCTCCAGGACCACCACAAAAACGACATGTTTCATGTCATTGAACGAGCCGCACTGCGCCCGCATGAAGACGAGTCCTATACTTGGAAGGACATGAAACTCATGGAGGGACGCAGCAAGTACAACAAGTTCGCCCGATTTGGCGGACAAAAGGAGTCCAAAAAAGGGAAGGCACGAGCCTCCACTATTTCGTCCTGGGTCGCAGGACAACCATCAACGACGCGCTCGACGTCAGCGCCCATGTCATATGCCCAAGCGGTAACTATCAAATCTGGACCTAGCAAGTCGCTAACCAGAACCGCAGGGGCAGACGCTAACTGGTACAACGGTACCATCCCTTGTGCAGCGGATTGGTTATCCGCGGACACTGAACCCAAACAGGGGTTCAATGAGGAAAAGAAAAGGACCATCGACAACTGGAAGCGGGAAGTCGAAAAAGAAATAGCATTCCGTACCCGTATCCACGCCAGCACATACAAAGCATATGTTACATCCGGATGTACCGGATATTGCTACTTGATTTAATTAAAAATCAGTTCTGGGATATGTACGAGTGGCCGGCATTCCCTCAAATTCAGGAAATCAACTCGTGGGATTACAATTTGCGCAACACTCACGGTCGTGTGAATATCCGACGTACATATGGATATAATGACTGCTACCATATTGAACGAGTTCCCAAAGGACCTAAGGGTTGGGATATGATTGCGTCATTGGTCCGTTCTGGACATGATCGGAAACACATGGGTGCTATAGATTGGGACGCAGGAGCGGATCGATACCTGAAGAGACCCCGAGTCGCAATGTTGCACAACCGAATTCCAGGATACTGTTACCTAATCCTTATCAAGCATAGGTACTGGGATGCCTTAATTGGCCTGCATTTCCCACCATGACAAAATCTTGTCTTGGCAACCGGCATACGGGAGAGCACTGCATTATTGAATCGACAATAATGCCAGAGCTCGAACGAATCCATGTATCCGTCGGGAACATGGAATGCATGGCTGGGAAGAGATGTACCGATTGCAAGGCAACGGTTTGGACAGTACACCGTGGGCGCATCAAGGAATGACAACCTGACAAGGTTCTTAAGTCGTGAGATCCGTCGAATTAGATTCAATCTTCCAGGAATCACCCAAACAGGCGTTTCCAGCAACAAGTACAAACCGTGGTAAAATCTTGATCGTGTAACACCCGCGATACCCGGTTATGCTATTTGGCTTGTTTAAGGAAGAATTGTGGAATCAGTTTGAATGGCCTGCATTCCACACGCACATTGGATAAATCAAGTCGATCCGCAATACGCTCAAACCAGCTGGTAAATTTAAAGTTGTACGTCACAACAAATGGGTTGGATTCCATGTGCGAACCAGTGTTAATGGGACAAATGGATGGCCAATGATCCAGGCAATCGTTAATGGGATCTGGACAGTCGAAATAGGTTTGGCTGGACAATACAATGACTGCATATTGCAGTCAGCAATCTATCAGTACAATTACTATTTCGGCCAAATGCAAACCCAAGACCGGAACCCTTGACTGTAGCAGGAGGATCAACTCCGCAACAAGTAGCTGACAGGGATGAAGCTATCCAGGAATGGAACGCAGGGACCAGCAAATGGCGGACACATGGGAATCTGATGCAGCAAGTGGTACTGAGTATCAGAATACCCGACCCCCCGCCTAGTAGATCGTTGGTAAATTAGAATACCAGACCATTACGAAGGCGACCCAGCGCAAGTAGACGCATGGTGCCGAGCCATGGATGTGTATTTCGATTGGCACACGAAACAGATTATGGCAGGCGTATCTATATTACGCTGGGGCGAATTAGGAAAGGGAAAGGTGATCGGGCCGGAACATGGGCCGCGGTTAAATTAAAAGAGCAAATCGACAGTGACACCGACTTTAATCAAAAGGTCGCTGAGGAAGGCTGGCCGGCTAACCTGTCTTATCAACAACGTCGAGAAGGACACTTTGTTCCCGCCACCATTGGAGTTGCCGCGCATTATCAGCGCAACCCCCAAACCCTGAAACCTCCCTTTTTGGGATGGGCGGATCTAAAACGGCAAATGCATGACTTCTTTATGTCAAAAGAAACTCGTGAACATGCTGTCGAGCAAATTCAGAAGCTGCAGCAAGGAAGTCGCGCCGTCGAGGATTACATCATTGAGTTCAAAGCGTTGTTACCCTTGACAGGATGGAATGCTAGTGCCGCCAAGGATCACTTCCAAAAAGGGTTAAATCCAAACTTAGGATTCGAATTGATCCGGGTTGGAGATCTCGATGCCGGGGACACCTTGGAACGGATCATGGAAAGGGTAACGGAGTTGGCGCGCGCATACCGAAGAGCGCGGGACGCATATGGCGACAGACAGAAAAAGACGCCATTTAAGGAGGATTATCAAAAATCTCCACCAACCTCGAAAACCTATAAGCCGGCCCAGGCCTCAACATCTACTCACGACTCAAACGCAATGGATGTAGATAAAGTAAAATGGGCACCGGGTGCATGCTATAACTGCGGAAAGAAGGGTCACTTTGCAAGGGAATGCAAAGAACCAAAGAAACACACATGGGCCGAGAAAGGAAAAGGCCGTGTAAGAGAAATAAAGATCGAAGAGCTCATGGAGGAGCAATGGAAGGAATGGGGAAAAGAGAAGGGTTTTGGCGACAGCCAGTAGGCACGCGCTCCGCGCTGCTGGCTAATAGAGTTTCAGTATCGGACAATGATTCTTGTGTAAAAATACCAGAATTATTATATGAATGTTCTCCCCTCATTCACCGGATACGAAACTTGAGTGTGAGCGTAAAATCAAATCGGTTGAACCCATGGACCCCTGAGTGGGTGTTGAGACGAATCTGGCAGGAAGATAATGAAACTGCAATTCGTTGTCTAAAGGAGTGGGTACCAACAAAAAGAGTCAACAAGATTAATGCAAAATTAGTAAATGATCTCAATAAATTATCTGAACAAGAGGCGCTGTGGAACTTGACGCAACTACGTCAACAACTAGTTCATGCGACAGGCAAACAGGAGGTGGATTTACACTGTGTAATCACAACAATGGACACAGGAGAAACCATCAATGTGTTAGCACTAGTTGATTCAGGATGTACGGGCTCTTGTATCAATGAAGAATTTGTGGAACGGCACAAATTAAATAAGCGGCGGTTGATAAAGCCACTACCAGTCTACAATGCGGATGGATCCCGAAACTCAATGGGAAGCATTGAATACATGACACAATTCAAGCTGCGAATTGGGGATCATGAAGAAATAATTGAATGCAGCGTGGCGCGATTAGGGAAAACAGATCTGTTCCTAGGTCATGATTGGTTAAAGCACCATAATCCGGCTATTGATTGGAAACGAAAGGAAGTTCGATTCACGCGGTGTCCAGGAACTTGCTGGACGGCATCGCAAGTGGATGAACCAGAGGATGAGTCAGATCCCAATGGAACAACTGGAAGAAGGAGAACGATTACTGGCTATTGAAATTGGAGAACCAGAGCTACGATTACGATCAGTAGCAACCAATATAGCGGCCAAGGAATCGGAAACCGCTCAAAAGCGCACGATAGAGGAAGTAGTGCCCAAACACTACTTAAGACACCGGAAGGTCTTTGAGAAAGAGACCTTTGATGAATTACCACCACGACGACCATGGGATCATGCCATAGAACTGATACCCGGAGCTAAACCAGTAGATTGTAAAATCTATCCGCTCAATCGAGACGAACAGGCGCAGTTGGACAAGTTCCTGAAGGAAAACTTGGAGTCGGGGACGAATTCAACCTAGTAAATCGCCCATGGCATCTCCCTTCTTTTTTGTTAAAAAGAAGGATGGGAAGTTACGACCAGTACAGGACTATAGGCGACTTAATGAAATGACAATAAAAAACCGCTATCCGTTACCGCTCATTGGGGAACTGGTGGACAAGCTGTCAAAGGCCAAGATATTCTCAAAGATGGATATCCGTTGGGGATACAACAATGTTCGCATTAAACAAGGCGATGAGTGGAAAGCAGCGTTCAGAACGAATCGGGGGCTTTTCGAGCCGTTAGTTATGTTTTTTGGATTAACCAATTCCCCGGCGACCTTTCAAACAATGATGAACGACATATTCCGACAAGAAGTTGCCGAAGGTTGGGTTGTTATTTACATGGACGATATTTTGGTGTTTTCATCCACACAAGATGAACACACCAAACACGTTAATCGCATATTGGCCAAACTGGAAAACCATAAGTTGTCCTTAAAACCGGAAAAATGCTGGTTCGATTGACCAGAGATCAATTTCTTGGGCTTGGTGATTAGTGAAGACTCCATCCGTATGGAGGCGGGCAAAGTTAAAGCAATAGCGGAATGGCCGACACCAACCTGTAAACGGGAATTACAACAGTTTTTGGGCTTTGTAAACTTTTATCGACGATTTGTAGAGGGATTTGCAGCAACAGCAAAGCCGTTAACCAAGTTAACTGGAAAGAACGATTGGTTCTGGACCGAGTTACAAGACACCACCTTTCAGGGACTGAAAGACCTTGTGGTGAGGGAGGTTGTACTCAAAATTCCCGATGACGAGGGTCAGTTCCGCATTGAAGTAGATGCATCGGATTTTGCAATCGGCGGAATTTTGTCACAGCAAGGAAAAGATCAATCCTGGCGACCGGTGGCTTTTATTTCAAAAGCCTTAAACGATGCGGAAAGAAACTATGAAATCTATGACAAAGAAATGCTCGCCGTAATGCACGCCTTCTACGAGTGGTCACACTATCTCAAGGGCGCAAAGGAAATAGTGGAAGTTTTGACAGATCATCAGAACTTAACGTACTTCCGGAAACCGCAGAATCTTAATCGACGACAAGCGCAATGGGTCACGGATCTACAAGAGTACAGCTTCGTCATTAAGCACCAGTCAGGAAAATCCAATTCCAAAGCAGATATTTTGTCACGACAAACTGACCACCACCCGGGAGGCCCAGATAATGAAGGAGTCATTCTACTTAAAGACGACTTATTTGTCAGAGTCTACGATGACGATAGGGCTATTGAGGATATTATTAAAGATATTCAGAAAATCCCTAACCGACAATGGGAAACGCAGGTGCGGAAGGGACTTGAGGAAAACACGGGAGACTTTAAAGTGGTTAACGGATTGGTGGAATGGAAAGGACGAGTCTATGTGCCAGCCAACATACATACGCGAGAAGCGCTTTTAGCAATCTACCATTCCTGGGGACACCCAGGAATAGACAAAACGGTTGAGTTAGTAACGAGGGACTTTTGGTGGCCGCAGATGTGAAAGGACATCCAGAATTACATTACTGGATGCGAAACTTGTCAAAAAGTCAAACCGAATAGACAGACTCGAGCGGCCCTGCTACATCCTAATGAAGTACCAGAGGCACCTTGGGATATTATTTCCATGGATTTAATCGGCCCACTACCGGAGTCTAAGGGAAACGACATGATCCTTGTAATTGTGGATCGATTCACCAAGAAGTCGTACTTCTTACCCACGACATCCACTGTCACATCGCAAGGAGTCGCCACGCTTTTCCGGGACAACGTATTCAGGGAACACGGACTACCAAAAAAGATCATTAGTGATCGCGGCCCGCAATTTGTGTCCAAGTTCATGGATGACCTATATGGGATGCTTGGGATTAAAGCAAATCGATCAACAGCATATCACCCGCAGACAGACGGACAGACGGAACGAGTCAATCAAACAGTCAAGGAGTTCCTTACGATGTTCGTAAATCACCAACAGAACAATTGGAGTGATTGGCTGGCCGTAGCGCAGTTTTGTCACAACGATCGAGTGCATTCGGCCACAGGGTATTCCCCCTTCTTTATGAATTACGGGCGGCATCCGTACAAAGGGCTAAATCCGACTTACGTTCCGAAAGTGGTTGCGGTGGAGGACTTGGCTAAACAAGTCGAAGGAATTCATGCAAACGCGACTGCTGCTCTGGAGAAAGCCGCTGAAACAATGAAGCGAAAATACAACAAGTCCAAAGCTCCTGCGCGTCAGTATCAACCTGGCGACAAAGTCTATCTGAGCACCGCCAATCTTCCTACACTGCGCATCACCAAGAAACTGGACGGCAAATTTGTGGGACCTCTGGAAGTAGTCAAGAAAATCGGGCAGTCGGCTTATCAGTTGAAAATTCCAGCGTCCTGGAAAATTTACAACGTATTTAACGAGGTCCACCTGAAACCATACAAAGAACCGGTATTTCCTGGTCAAAAGGAAAAAGCGGCATCGCGCAAAGAGGCGCAAATGGTGGAGGAATCACAGGATGATGAATACGAAGTAGAGGAAGTTATGGACAGCCGCGTCAGTGGACGCGGCGGGGGACGTCTGGAATACCTCGTTAAGTGGAAAAACTACCCTGTCAAGGAATCAACTTGGGAACCGGCAGAGAATTTAGGCAACGCTAAGAAGGAAGTTCAGAAATTTCACAAAGCAAATCCTAGTGCGCCCTGGCGGATGATCAATGTGCGCGACATTAGCGCAAGTTTCCGAAAGTGGCAAAACCACACGGCGATCCCTATAGCAAAACGGCTATATGGGTGGGAGGATGGCAAGTTTGAGCGCGAATACCTCGAAAAGCTCAAACGAAACTGGCAGCGTTGGAAAGGCGACCGGCGCGATATATATGCCAAAGAAGACGTGCGGCATGAGTTTGTTAGGAACTCAAAATGATTTTTACGACACGCGTGGCTTCCCGGGACGTGAAGCCTTAAGGAGGGGGTCATGTTACGATACTGGACATTTTGTCATATTTTATACTATTTTTCTATATTTTATCTGGAGGCCTACAGACGCTTGGAGGGATACCAATACGCATAGGGGCTTGGGGGGGATCCGTTATGGAAGGACCGGTTAGGTAAGCCATGGGTGGCTGTACGATGGTCTAGGCATAGGGGTCCGGACGAGTCTGGCTATGGAGGGGTCTGGAACGTTGCTGCGCGTACACAGCCTTGGAGGCAGTGTAGTCTGTGCGCACAGACCAGGACCAAAGGTATATAAGGAGGGCGTATCCGTAGGTAGGAGTCCTAAGACTCTAGATAGTTTGCTCTTACCCAGCTCACTGGTCTATTGTGTCTCAATACATCTTCTTTCCTCCTCTCTACGTGAGACCTGTGGTTGTGTGGGATTCGTCCTAACACTGCCCAGTTCAGGTGCAAGGACTCCGTGGAATTGCAGGACTAGTCCTTGCAAAATGCAAGGAAGTCCAGGCACAGTCCAGGCACAGTCCAGGCACATTCCAGGTCCATTTTGGCTGGGTTCCCTGCCAAATCATGATATGTGGAAATGCAAGGACAGTCCAGGCACTGTGCCTGAACTCCACGTGGACTCCACAAGGAACATGTGGGGGGGAGTGTAAAGACCTCTCTTGTTCCACAGTAAGTGCCCCCATGCGCTGACCCACGCAAAGTGTTCCCAGACTCCCTCTTAAGGCTCCTGGCCTGTATAAAGACTGTGGTAGTGGTCCCCAACCACTGATAGATAGATTGAAAATGTGATGCCAATTTTCATGATCATAACACTCCCCACAGAATCGCACAATCAGAGCAGTAGAGGAAACAACCTCAGATGAATCAGCTGCCCAATGCATTAGGGCACTGTTGAAAGAACTTCCTGATGAAGAACGCAAAACTACCCTCCAGGAACTCAAATCCGAGGGTTTTTAAGAAGGAGATGCCAGAAAGCGGTTGATGCCTCCAGTGTTATGGATGATGCCCTCATCGTGGTTCGTTCTAAGTCTACAGTGACAAGCAGAGTCTTGGTCCACTCCCAGCCACTGGACAAAGAGTTCAGATGCTAAGTCAAATGATGACGAAGGTCTAGAGAGCAGCGATGAAAGAGAGTGTTGAGGTCAAGCGATGTTGAGAGCAAAACTTGTCTAAGTTGGAACTAGAGTTACTCTACAGTACATGGGGTTTATATACGTTTAGAGAACAAGGAAACTATAAAAGGAATTGAGGTTGTAGCTACCTAAGAAAGGAAATGTGAAGGTAACTGTGAAAGGAGATAACATCCAGGCTGTACAATGCATAGTAATGATGATGGATATGAAACGATCTGCTGAGAAAGATGAAACGAAAAGAGAACTGTAACATTACCCCCTTCGTATGTGAGAAGTTGCTGACTTCTACCAAGCTGTTGTCCATGCATGATCTTGCCATGACTCGAGCCACATGACAACATTGCCTAGATCCGCAGTGTTACAGTTTCCTCTTCATTTTGTCTTCTTGTCTTGGTGGACTGTTTCATATTCATCATTTCCCCCTTAACTGCACATCATACAGCTGGACGCTATCTCCTTTCATAGCTACCTTCACATTTCCTTTCTCAGGTTGTCATTGTTTTGTTCCTTTTATGGTTTCCTTTGTTCCCCAACCATATATAAACCTCCTGTACTGTAGAGTAACTCCAGTTCCAACTTAGACAAGTTTTGCTCTCAAACTACAATTGACTTGAACACTCTTCTCTCTCATCATTCTCAAAGACCTTTGTCATTGTTTGACTTAGTGTCTAGACCTTTGTCCAGTGGCTGGGAGCGGACCGAGACTCTGCTTGTTGCTGTTGACTTAGAATGAACCACGACAAGGGCATCGTCCGTAACACAAGTTGGAACTCAGGAACCGCTCAGTGCATTGTCACTAGCCAGACACCATTGATACCAGGAACTCCCAGATCAGACCACTGAACGACTCTGTTCGTTACAGACAGAAGTACTACCTTAATCAAAGAGAAGTCTACTTTTCTATGACACATAAGGTCTGGTGCTACATTTCAGGAACAAAGAGAAAGAACCTACCGGTTCCAGAGGAACTCTTTGAAGGAGAGTACCAGGAAGGAGATCACAACGATGAGCTACCAGGAGAAGTTTGGATTCACTGGTACAACGAAGAGAACGACGAGGACAATCAACTGTTCCTACCTCCAAACACCGAACCAGAACTTACTTGGTGGCATGAGTTCCGAGTTAACGAAGGACTAAAGGATTACTCCTTCTTCACATTTGACGAACAGACAATCACCAGGTGGAACGAATACAGAGAACAACAACAGATTGAGATAGATCCCTTTGGAGACAAATCAAAACAAGGAGAAATTTCGAAACAAGGCACAGAGCCAAAAGGTGAACCCGGAACACAGAAACCAAAATCTGAAACACCAGAACCAAAACAGAAACCAAAGAAGGACATGTCAGACAACAAAGAAACATCCTTGAAAGGGATAAAGGGAATCTCCATTAAGGAATTCAAAGGACAGTGCTCTAAGGCAAAACACTTCATCAATACATTTGATGACATATTCGATCTTGATGAGGGGTGCTTTGAAACATCAAAAAAACGAATCAAATATGTTCTCCTTCATCTAGGGGAAGAACTAGATGATTGGAAAGCCAACCTTCGAGGAGAATTAGAAGCAGCAGAGGCAACCAAAGGAAAATCAGCAGAAAGTGCATATACACTTTCTTGGGATAACTACCCCAGCTTCAGGCGACGATTCTTGAGCGACTGGGGAGAATCTGACAGCGCAGCTAGGACCCTGAATGATCTAGATAAAGTCAAAGTGGGCAGAGACATTGACATCCCTGCCTACATTCAGAAATTCCGATCGCTCATACACTCCACCGGAATTCATGGCGCAATGCATTTACTTCTGTAAAGGACTCCCTGCATCAGTAGCAGCAAAGACCATCGAAAATCCTGCAGTTGTCAGCATGGAAACAGCTTACAATGCTGCAGAACGCCTGCACAATGCTTGGGAGACCATGAAATTGATGAACCAATCATCTGGATCAGGAGACACAAAGGGACATTTTAAATTCAACCAAAACACGAAGCCCTCCACATCTGGATCAAAGGGGATTAATGCTGTGAGCACAGGATGTCTTTCAGATGCCCAAAAGGAGGAATACTGAAAGACCGGCAAGTGTTTCAGATGTGGAACACAGGGACATATATCCAGGGACTGCCCAAACAAGGGGAATACCCAAACACCATCCTACAAGTCCTCCTCCCCACAGAATCGCTCAATCAGAACAGTAGAGGAAACGACCTCAGATGAATCAACTGCCCAACGCATTAGGGCCCTGTTGAAAGAGCTCCCAGATGAAGAGCACGAAAATACCCTCCAGGAACTCGAATCCAAGGGTTTTTAAGAAGGAGATGCCAGAAAGCAGTTGACGCCTCCAGTACCATTGAACAGTTAGCACTCGACTCTGTAATTGTAAATTCCAATAATAACAAACAAATTTCCATTACTTTGCAAACAACCCATAAACCCACCGAATTATCTGCTCTCATCAATTGTGGAGCAGAAGAAAACTTCATTGATGAACAAATATCAAAAGATCTACCAAAAGAACTCTTAAAACAACCCATTAGAGTCAAAAACGCTGATGGAACAATCAATCAGAACGGATTAATCACTCATCGCACTTGTCTTACCTACTCTATCGCAGGAAAGACATACAACAACTGATTATGGATCACCAATTTAGGAGATCAGGCAATAATCTTTGGAATACCATGGTTAGAACAACATAATCCTACTATTGATTGGCGAAAGAAAACCCTCCAAATGGACGATGATTCAGAGGACACCAAATCTATTTGGCACATGGCACTAGACAACCGACAATGGGGAGAAGACAAATATTGGATTAGAGTAAAAACATCAGCATCACAGGCACTTGAACATCAGGCAAAACGAGACGAAGCGCCAACAATTTTGCCTCTTGAATATACGCCATGGCATGCCACCTTTGAGAAGAAAGCTTCCGAGTGTTTCCCATCCTCCCGCCTGTGGGATCATGCAATTGAACTCAAAGCAGGATTTACACCGAAAGTCAACAAAATCTACCTGTTATTGCTGAAGGGACAGTCAACCCTCAATGAATGGATTAAGGAACAACTTGATAAAGGATACATTTGACTGTCTAAATCACCACAAGCATTGCCATTTTTCTTCGTCTCTAAAAAGGAAAGCAGTGCGCTCCAACCTTGCCAAGATTATCAATACCTGAATGAGTGGACAATTAAGAATGCCTACCCATTACCCTTAGTCTCCGATTTAATGATGAAGTTAGAAGGTGCAAATTACTTTACCAAACTCGATCTGTGCTGGGGATACAACAACGTCCAAATCAAAGAAGGTGATGAATGGAAAGTGGCATTCATAACCAATCGAGGATTGTACAAACCAACAGTCATGTTCTTTGGTCTTTGCAACTCCCTGTCAACATTCCAAATGATGATGAACAAATATTTCCAGGATATGATAAATGAAGGATGGCTCATTATTTATATGGATGACATCTTGATCTGTGCAAAAACAAAAGAAGAAATGCGGGAGCGTACAGAACACATTTTGAACCGCCTACAGGAAAATGACTTATTCCTGAAACTCGAGAAATGCAAATTCTGCATTCAAGAAGTCAAATTTCTTGGCATGATCATTACACCCAGACACATTCAAATGGATCCTGTTAAACTTGCAGGAATTTGTCATTGGCCAACACCAACAACGGTTAAACAAGTCAGATCCTTCCTTGGATTCGGAAACTTCTATTGGAGGTTTATTGGCAACTTTGCCACCATAGCGAAACCATTGACAGATTTAACAAAGAAGGGTTTACTTTTTGACTGGACACCCACTTGTCAGACAGCGTTTGAGGAGCTTAAGAATAAATTCTCCTCCATGCCTGTTCTATGCATGCCCGACCCCACCCGACCATTCATTCTTCAGATGGACGCCTCGAACAAAGCTACTGGAGCAGTGCTTAAGCAAGCAGATACAACCGGAACACTTCATCCATGTGGATTTATTTCACATGCCCTGACGCTTACAGAACAGAATTACCAGATTTACGATTGAGAATTACTCGCAATCATTAAAGGACTACAGGCATGGCGACATTTACTTCATGGATCGCCACATCCCATAGTGGTTCACTGCAATGATAAGAATTTTTTATTCTATTGGTCACCCCAACAATTAACTCCTTGACAAGCATGATGGTCCATGATGCTCTTGGAATTTGACTTGAAAATCGAACACATACCTGGCACCAAAATGTTTGAAGCAGATGCTCTATCCCGTCAACCTGATCACATGAAAGGTGATGATGCTCTGCAGGATGTCACCATGTTACCAGACAATAAATTCATCCGTCTCATCGCTAAAGACCTCGCCCAGGAAATTAGAGATGCTACATTACTTGACAGTTTTGGACGCACAATCATTGATGTCATCAAAACTCAACATGCTCCACTGATTAAATCCAAACTTCAGGACTGGGCATTTGGAACAAGTCCTAGGACCAGTAACATATAAGCTCAAACTGCTGAAACAATGGTGCATTCATCCAGTCTTTCACACATCACTCCTCATGCCATATAGAGAAACTGAAACACATGGACCAAATTACACGACTCAACCCCCTGATCTCGTAAATGGACAAGAAGAGTTTGAAGTGGAAGCGATCCTCACACATCGGAAACACGGAGCAGGATATCAGTATTTGGTTAGATGGAAAGGATATGGTCCGAATGACAACTCCTGGGAACCTGAGCGCAATCTAAGCAATGCTGCGGACGTTTTACAAGCATATAAACTCAGACGGCAATTGTAAAACCCCATGCCTCACTATCGCAACCACCAAACTCTCAAACAAAACATCCAATACACTAAGAAATATTGCTCCACTCAAGGACGATACTCTCTGAAACCATACAAAAGCTTCAAAGGACGGATCATTACGTTTCCCATTCCTCATCCTCTGATCACCCCTTTAGAACTGCCTCAACTAGTCAACTTCATCCGAACCCTAGCAACCCAATTAATTGCCTACAAAACTCCCAGACTTTTTAATGGACATGCAACACACCCACAGGGACATGTTGAAATTCCATTCAATGCCTGATTACACTACCTTCCGAAATATATGGATCTTACATTCGACCCAGAAGAACTACCGTACTATCCAGATGCAATGTCACCCTACCTCCCATCGCCCAACAGACCTTTAAACCATACCAACAATGTATATGCTAAGGCGGCCCTCTGCCGAGAAGACCCTGTGCTATTTGATTTCGCAGAACAGTTAGCAAACGCTAGCAAAGAAATGGAGATCTACAGATGGGTGGCTTCTCAAAGACTCCCAGATGCAATCTCAAACCTCAATAGAGCGCTCGAGAGTCTCAATTTCCTAGATGCATTCGACAGCACAGGCGGACCCACCATACCTAACTCACCTGAAAGCATTGCGCCACAAGGTATCGCTCCTGAAACAGACTCCAAAAACGAGATTTCCACCACTACCAGGAACGAACTAAGCGAATCAGAAGAATCTGATGAAGAACTTGAATATGTTCCCAGCATCAGAGTATCCATAACGACTTCCCGGTCCACGGATGGAGAACTCTGGACAGTCAATTGGGATGACAAAGTGTTCAACTAAGCATAAAAGCACTCTTAGTGGTACGAATGTCTTTCAATCCCACCGCTCAAAACAAATGTCTTTCTTCACCACCATCGCCTACCTTGTCGCCTTCTCCTTCACCCTGTTGGTCACCGCTTGTGGCCATTATTATATTGACCCCACCACCGTCACCTCCTTTGTTGCCTCTGCTCATGGCCTCCTGCTCAAGGTCTTCATCTCAACCACCATCACCATAGATGACTTCGACTTCGCTGACCTCCCTGCTCTCCACAAGCATCCTGAAGAACTTGCCATTGCCCCCGCCTCCCCTACTCATATACCTATCGTCCAGACCCGCAATACCATGCTCAACAATGTCAGCGAGAACCTCGCCACCCTCGTCACCTATTTTACAATGTTTTCTGAACCACTTGACTTCATCACCGCCCTCACCCTTACCACCAATCCTCACTCGCTCACTTACAATGAACGAGACACAATGTTAGCTCAGGCCAAACAGTTACAACGGGCTATTCAGACAGTGCAATGGTGGATGGAAACTGCGGAAAAGGATGTCAAAAATGTCATCGAATGGTTGGAGTCTAGACAGGACCATGGTTGGACGAACTCTTGGTAGAAGTCGGTGACTTCTTGCATACGAAGGGGGTAATGTTACAGTTTCCTCTTTGTTTTGTCTTCTTGTCTTGGTGGACTGTTTCATACTCATCATTTCCCCTTAACTGTGCATTGTACAGCCTGGACGCTATCTCCTTTCATAGCTACCTTCACATTTCCTTTCTCAGGTAGTCATTGTTTCATTCCTTTTATGGTTTCCTTTGTTCCCCAACCGTATATAAACCTCCTGTACTGTAGAGTAACTCCAGTTCCAACTTAGACGAGTTTTGCTCTCAAACAACGATTGACTTGAACGCTCTTCTCTCTCATCATTCTCAAAGACCTTTGTCATCATTTGACTTAGTGTCTAGACCTTTGTCCAGTGGCTGGGAGCGGACCGAGACTCTGCTTGTTGCTGTTGACTTAGAATGAACCACAACGAGGGCATCGTCCGTAACACACGGCTGCTGTCTCCGCCCGCCATTTGTTATGACTCTGGACATTTTTCCTTATTTTTCTATATTTTATCTGGAGGCCTACAGATGCTGGACGCAATACCAATATGCATAGGGGCTTGGGGGGATCCATTATGGAAGGACTGGTTAGGTAAGCCAAGGGTGGCTGTACAAAGGTCTAGGCATAGGGGTCCGGGTGAGTCTGGCTATGGAGGGGTCTAGTCTGTTGCTGCGTGTACACAGCCTTGGAGGCAGTGTAGTCTGTGCACACAGACCAGGGCCAAAGGTATATAAGGAGGGTGTATCTGTAGGTAGGAGTCCTAAGACTCTAGATAGTTTGCTCTCACCCAGCTTACTTTTCTACTGTGTCAATACATTCTCTTATCCTCCTTCTCTTCGTCTGAGACCTGTGGTTGTGTGGGACTAGTCCTAACATAATCTAGAGTCTTTACTACCACACCTCTCGCCGTCATTAACAACCACCCCAGGCATCTCTTGCTCACTGTTGTGTGTGTTCTCGACGAGTTCCCTCAAATCTGCACAACTGACCTCGGTGCACGTTACACCACGTGACCACTGAGCAGCTCTTGAGGATCACCATCGATGTCAACAGCAGATAGACTCCTTGATCATCATCAGGGACTACTACCAAAAGGTTACTGTCTACAAAAGGCATTCGGACGAGAGTATCTCCGTGTGATTGAAAGTGTGGGCAGGCACTGATCAATGGAATACACTGTTTGTCTCGGAAAAGCTCAGGAACAAGCAAATGCAGTCTGGTAGCGTGCCATGTAGCAAGGAGAACAGTCTCAAGATACCAATCACATATCAGATCTAACGATCTGAGCATGAGGACACTCGAGTGAAACCCCAGGCACCACGCTATTAGGTCATTTGGTGGAACTAAATCCAAGAATTGAGTGCGGGTGCGTTATTGACCACATCAAAGAATATCTGCATTAGGAAGTGTGGATATAGAAGAAGAGACGACAGCATTTTTACTTAAAAGGTCTAAGGCAACAACAAGGGACGCAATCATGGCATCTCTTTTCAACTACATCATCCCCCGCGCTGGCCTCACTCTCGTGCAGGCTGGCAAACGATTTGGAATTGAATGGGCACAGGAGTGCACAGAAGAAGTCACTCGGTTGGTCACAGTTTTAACCGACAACAGGCAGCGAGACACCCACATTAGGGCATACTATACTTGGCGCAAGGCGCAACACCGGGAGCATCATCTCCAACAATGACAACATGTGTTTCAGCTGTGGCAGCTGGAACAGGAGTCCCTCTGAATTCAGGAGGACGCTTGGGAAGAACTTCTCAAGCAGCGCCGGGAAGAAATCCGGTATCAGAAACGGGTTGAGAAGGAGCTCGCCCAGATGGAAATAGACAGGCAGACCCTAGAAGGGCTGCTTCATGACATGGATCCTGAATTGGAGATCCGACAACGACTGTTTGACACACTGTCAAACATCCAGCTCTTGCTGATGGGCTGGAACATCATCACTTTGCAACATAACAGTTTGGTCTTGTCAGCCAAAGAATGGAATCGGCTGATGCACGCTGAGAATGGGAACATCAAGACCTGTAGCTACAATAGGGTGACTGCAGAAATCGCTAACCAGGAACGGCTGGATGGGAAATGACCCGATCCATACATGAAGGCACGCCTGAAAAGGAAAGACATGCCTACTTGGTACAACACGCCATTACTGGTCTCACCACTCATCATGAAAAACGATCCTGGCACATCACCCCTGATAGGACTTGCGGACTTCCTCAAACTTGTTGGGGAAGATCTCACATACACGGACAACTGGGTTCACACCTTAGTCCGGCCTGTCATGACTTGTATCGAACACTCCAAATTCTAAGTCATTTTATATTCATTTTCTTTGTATTTTACATATGTGGTAGCCAAACACTTAGCTAAGTCGGCGTCTATCTTATCTAGTCAGTGCTAAGATTAGATTAGATTACAGACTACCGGACCAAAGACACAGCCACGCTTACTAATCCGCAGTCAATGCACAGTTGTGGCTGTCCATTATGACTCACATGGAACTATTCATAGTGTAGGGTTCTACAGCCTTTAGGGTTGTAGGGGTTAGCACACAGACCATGTAGTTTTGTATATAAGACATGCAACTAGCACCCAGAGTCCTCAGTTGAGTTCTCTTGGGTTTCCACTCTACCCTCCCTCCTCTCCTACTCAGTCTGCTGTTGGGGCCCTAAGACGTCACGTCAAGGGGTAGTCCTGATAGTAGAACTTGACTACTTTTCATCATCATCCACCCCTTCACTCACTGAAGAACCACATCATTGGGAACCAGCACTGTTTCAGATCATCCATCAGAACCCTGTGACAATCCATATCAATAACCTTTTCAACTCCGACGCAGATTTCATTGGAGAAGTTGCACCACCTTTCTCACCACCACCGCCACCTTTTTTAGATCTCCATTAGTATCACAACTGTCAAGATCTCTTTCCCCATTTACACCACCTCCACGCTATCACAATATGTTGGATCAAGGAGACAATCTGACCTCCACGCAACTATTACAGTTGAATAATCAAGAGCATACTATTCAGCAGTTGCAGGTGCAACTCCAAACCTTACAAGCAAACAATGCCGCCACAGCACAGCAGGCAGCATTAGCTCCACCGGCCACCCCGGCCCCAATCATTAACGTACTGGAAGGGATGGTATTCAATATTCCCGCTCCAGCAGGAGGAAATGGCGGATCAAAAATTGATGTCACTAAACCACCAGTGTTCTCAGGCAAGATGTCCGAGGTCACAAACTTTTTCAATGCCTGTTGGCTGTACATACAGCTGAAAATGGCAAATGCCGAAGAAGAGGACAAGATTTTGTTGGTCTTGTCATATATGTCAGATGGTTTCACAGTCGATTGGCGAGACAATCTGTTGGATTTGATCACCGAAGATCATCAATCAGTTCCTGATACAGTGGAATGATTATATCAGCAGATCTGGAGGGACTTTGGCGACACTGACGAACAGTCATCAAAAATATCAGAATTGCGCACGATGTCACAAGGCGCACACACGTGTGAGGAACACGTGCAGAAATTTAAAAAAGTAGCCCGAGGAACAGGTTACGAGGGACAAGCTCTTATTGAAGAGTTCAAGAAGTTTGAATGCCGGACTCCAAAAAAGGATAATGGAGTCTGATGAAGTACCTGAAACCATCAATGAATGGTACAGAAGATTGGTCCATCTTGACCACCAATGGAGACAAGCTAAAGCTGAGGAACAATATTATTCCTCAAGGAACAGTAACTCCGCTAAGAGGAGTAAAGGGACCAAAGGCCTGGACATGGCGAAGTCGGTAGGAACTGGCCAGCCTAAACCCCGCTGGAAATTTAATGCAGGATCAGCGAGTCAGAACCAATTGGGAGCTGGACCCTCCTCAAGTAGTAGTATGGCGCCTCGGCCGCAAGATCCAAATGCCATGGACATCGACAGGACACAGAGGCCCCCGATGCGCTGCTACAAATGCGGAAGAATTGGGCACATTGCAAGAAATTGCCATTCAGGTTTGGACATCCAAACCATGTCCTTTGATGAAATGAAGGAATACTTCGCAAAAGGCGAAGAGTTAAAAGACGACGAGAGTCAGTAGGTCCCATACTGAACTCTCACAATAGATATTCTGCTTTAGATAACAAAGACGGCTCAGTAGGTACCATAGTGGACTCAGAGACTTCAACAGTCTCTGGGACCACTCTGCAGGAAGCGGTCTCTGGTGCCAAAGCACAGGAGCACGGCAGGGTGGTTAGACCTGTGCTTAATTCTTCCTCAACTGAAAAAAGAATATTTAAAAAGGGACAAAAAGAATTTTTAGTTCGTTCTATTGGTCAGAAGGACGAAATACTAATGGAAATTGGTCTAGAAACTCTAGACACACATGACCAAACAACAGAACTGGTGTTGCTTGATTCAGGAGCAACAGGTTTGTTTATGAATGCCAATTCTGCTAAAGAAAAAGGTTTTAGGTTAATCCCTTTGGATCGACCTATTCAAGTTAGAAACGTAGATGGTTCTAACAATGAAGGAGGTATGATTACTCATGAAGTAGATCTGATCATGAGTTACAAGGGACATCAAGAATGCGCAACTATCAGGACTACCCTCGCCATGACGGCTTAGGGCCCCAACAATAGACTTAGGGAGTAGAGAAGATGAGGGTAGGAGAGAAACCTGAGAGAACTCGACTGAGGACTCTGGGTGCTACTTGCATAGTTTATATACATTACAGGATGGTCTGTGCGCTAACCCCTACAACCCTAAAGGCTGTGGAACCCTACGCTCACAATAGTCCTGTGTGAGTCAGACTGCATAGCCATGACTGCGCATTGACTGCGGATTAGTCATCAGGTATGAGTCATCGGTCCGTAATCTAATCTAATCTTTATCTAATCTAATCTAATCTTGGCGCTGACTAGATAAGATAGACACCGACTTAGCTAAGTGTTTGGCTACCAACTATGAAAAATACAAAGAAAAGAAATATAAAATGACTTAGAAATTTGAGCGTTCAATACAGGTCATGACAGCAACCTTTGAAATTTGCAAGTTGGGAAAGATTAATGTAATCATAGGTTCAACTTGGTTACAAAAACATAATCTGGATGTTAACTGGATCACCAGAGAAATAAAATTAACACGTTGTCCACAATCATGTGGATATAAACAAAAGGAGTGGATGGCGGAAAGACAAAAGAAAACCAAAGCGGCAGAGCATTGGGAATCCAACATGTATATCTGGGAAAGGAACGCGAGTTGGATTTTGCGCATTGGTTGGAACAGAAAGAAAGAGAAGAATCGGATCTGGATTTTCTAGATCAATGGAAACATCTGAAACTATACAAGGAAGGAAAGAAATACGAATTTCTTCCCTTAAAAAACAAATCAACTGATCCTAGATGGATCAGGGAACTAAAAAAGGCAGAGCCTAAAAACATTGGGATCATGCAATAGATCTCAAACAGGGTTATCAACCTAGAAAAGGAAAGGTGTATCCTTTATCACCAGATGAACTTGGTGAAGTCAGGGATTTCATTGATGATCAGTTAAAAAAGGGGTACATCAGACCTTCAAAATCACTGCAAACATCACTGGTGTTCTTTGTAAAGAAAAAAGATGGGAAAAAGAGAATGGTACAGGATTACCACTACCTAAACGAATGGACAGTTAAAAATAACTATCCATTACCATTAATATCGGAGCTCGTGGATCGAGCAGGACAAGCAAAACACTTCACCAGGCTAGACCTTAGGTGGGGTTATAATAACATATGGATCAAGGAAGGAGATGAATGGAAGGCTGCCTTTACTACACCAGAAGGTTCTTTTGAACCAGTAGTAATGTATTTTGGGCTTACCAATTCTCTGGCAACCTTCCAAGCCATGATAAACGACATATTTCGGGACATGATAAATGAAGGAAAAGTCATTGTATATATTGATGGCATCCTTATTTATACTAAAACCGAAAAAGGGCACAAGGAAATAGTGCTTGAAGTTCTCCGGCATTTGGAAAAAAATGATCTTTATGTAAAACCAGAAAAATGTGTATGGAATGTGCAAGAAGTAGAATTCCTAGGAGTCATCATTGGCCCCAATGGAATTAAAATGGATCCAAAGAAAGTTGACACAATCCTTAACTGGCCCACACCTGGCTGTGTTAAAGATGTACAATGTTTCTTGGGCTTGGCAAATTATTACAGAAGATTTGTCCAAGACTTTGCCAAAATTGCACAACCATTGCACAATTTGGTCGGAAAAGATACAACATGGGAATGGAAGGAGGAGGAAGAAAATGCATTTAAAACCTTAAAAAAAACATTTACAGAACAACCCCTGCTTGTCACTCCAGACTCCAACAAGAAATTCAGAATAGGGTCTGATGCCTCTGATTATGCAACAGGAGGAGTACTATCAATGGAATGTGATGATAACAAATGGAGACTGGTAGCTTATCTCTCCAAATCCCTTAATGAAACAGAGAGGAATTACGATGTCCACAATAAAGAAATGTTGGGCATTATTAGATGTCTCAAAGCCTGGAGACATTATTTGGAAGGAGCAAGGCAGGAATTCGAGATATGGATGGACCATAAAAATCTTGAATACTTTATGAATGCAAACAAATTGAATAGATGACAAGCACGCTGGGTGTTATACCTCAGCAGATTTAATTTCAAATTAATTCATAAAGCAGGAGTAACTATGGGAAAGGCTGATTCTCTGTCCAGGAGGCCAGACCATAAAAAGGGGGTAGAAGATGATAACAAGGTCATGTGTTGGTTAATGCATCGGAAAAAGAAATTTTAAATAAAATTCGAAAATCAGAAGAGAAGGACGAGGAAGTTGTAAAAGCGGTGGAAGCCATGAAAAAAGCAGGAGTCAGGAAACTCAATGCAGGAGAATGGCAAATGGAACAAGGACTTATCCTCTGGCAAGGAAAGGTCTATGTTCCCAAAGACAACAAACTACGAATGGAGATAGTTAGACTCCATCACAATACACCTATTGCAGGACATGGAGGACAATGGAAGATGGTTGAACTCGTCACAAGAAATTATTGGTGGCCAGGTGTCACTAAATTTGTTAAAAAATATGTCGCCGGATGTGACAAGTGCCAAAGAAGCAAAAACTTCCCAGAACCACCAGCAGGAAAGTTGATGCCTAATTCAGCACCATCAAAGCCATGGACGCATATATCAGCAGACTTTATAACCAAGTTACCTGAATTGCATGGTTACAATGCAATTTTGGTAGTCTGGGATAGAATGTCAAAAATGGCACATTTCATCCCAACATCCGAAGAAACATCAGCACAGGGACTGGCAACATTATTCAGGGACTATATATGGAAACTCCATGGTCTTCCTGAATCTATTATTTCAGACAGAGGCCCTCAGTTCACCGCTCAAATGATGAAAGAACTGAACTCAATGTTAGGCATTTCTATGGATTTGTCTACAGCTTTCCATCCACTCCAAGAATGGGTATTGAACCAAGAAAGGAAGGAAATCATCCAGCAGCAACAGACTTTGCACAGAAAATGAAGGAAATTCATGAAGAAGCGCAGTCAGCTCTGAAAAAATCACAGGATGACATGAAACTATATGCAGATAGATGACGTTCCGAAGCACCTGAATACAAAGTAGGAGATCAAGTTTGGTTGCCAACCAAGGACCTCTCTCTATCTGGTTGCCCAACCAGAAAATTGGCAGAACGATGGATTGGTCCGTATCCAATCAAAAAGATCATTTCGTTAAATGTGGTAGAACTAAGTCTACCTTTCTCACAACAAATTCATCCTGTTGTGAATGTTTCAAGAATACATCCTTATGTCAAACCAATGAAAGGACAAAGAATGGCTGCTCCACCACCAGTGGAAATCGACAGTGAAGAAGAATTCGAGGTAGAAGAAATCCTCAATGCATGGTTAAAGAGGAACAAGATAAAATATCTTGTTAAATGGAAAGGATACATGGCAGAACACAATTCGTGGGAGCCAAAGGAATACTTAGGAAATGCAAAAAGAAAAGTCAAGCATTTCTATGATAAACACCCTGGAGCAATACGAGTTATTGATAAAACAATCTTTGACAAGTTAGGCTTTTGAAAATATGAAAACTATACGGAATTTCCTGGAAAGGCCATTTCCAGAATCAATGTTAATGCAGTGGCAGAAACTGCAACATGGGAGAAAAACTGGCAAAAATGGAAGGGTCAATCGCTGTTAAAACAGCTAAATGAACCATCAGACCACAATGGTCCATGCGATTGTAATGGATGCTTAAAAAATTAAAAAGGATTGGTCCTGGAGTAGGACCTTAAACTGCTTCACTTTGTTGCAAAAAGTCTTTCCAGACCAAACACATGGACAGCACGCATTTGTATTTTGTCATCATGGGCAAAAATTGTTGCAACAATAAACATACCAAACAAACCATACTCACAATTGGTGGCCATTCAAATGTAGGACACTGTTGTGAGCAATCCTCATGATGCATCTTTCCCAAAAAACCCAAACCAGCACCACACCACCCTCCCCCACCCAATCATCACCATGGAATGGTCCATTGAAGTATGGATTGAACAGTATGAAATGGGCAGAGACCCATGGAAATTCCCGCCAAAAGCCTTCTGGGCTTGGCAAGTCTATATGCACTGGAAGTGCGAAAATAAAGGAGGACATTTATCCTTTGAAGATTTTTAGTTCATCTAGGAAGCCGAAACCTAAAAAGGGGGTACTGTCATGACTTGTATCGAACGCTCCAAATTCTAAGTCATTTTATATTCATTTTCTTTGTATTTTACATATGTGGTAGCCAAACACTTAGCTAAGTCAGCGTCTATCTTATCTAGTCAGCGCTAAGATTAGATTAGATTACGGACTACTGGACCAAAGACACAGCCACGCTTACTAATCCGCAGTCAATGCGCAGTCGTGGCTGTCCATTATGACTCACATGGAACTATTCATAGTGTAGGGTTCTACAGCCTTTAGGGTTGTAGGGGTTAGCACACAGACCATGTAGTTTTGTATATAAGACATGCAACTAGCACCCAGAGTCCTCAGTCAAGTTCTCTCGGGTTTCCACTCTACCCTCCCTCCTCTCCTACTCAGTCTGCTGTTGGGGCCCTAAGACGTCATGTCAAGGGGGTAGTCTTGATAGTCCTAAGTTACCAAGTGCGCCCATCATGGATATCCACAAGGAAAAACCATGGCAAAGGAGTGGGTACTGCTATATGTACCTGTTCAAGAAAGAAATTTATCACACGTTTGATTGGCCGTGTGGCCAACTGTAATGCAAATCCTGTCCTGGGAACCAGAGATGCGTGATGAGACCATCAAATTCAGTCTCCAGGACCATCACAAGAATGACATGTTTCATGTCGTTGAACAAGCCGCACTGCACCCACACGAAGACGAGTCCTACACTTGGAAGGACATGAAACTCATGGAGGGGTGCAGCAAATACAACAAGTTCGCCCGATTTGGCAGACAAAAGGAATCTAAAAAAGGGAAGGCACGAGCCTCCACCATTCAGTCCTGGGTTGCAGGACAACCATCAACAGTGCGCTCAACGTCAGCGCCCATGTCATATGCTCAAGCAGTAACTGTTAAATCTGGACCTAGCAAGTCGCTAACCAGAACAGCAGGGGCAGATGCCAACTGGTACAACAGTACCATCCCTTGTGCAGTGGATTGGTTATCTGCGGACACTGAACCCAAACAGGGGTTCAACCAGGAAAAACAGAGGACGATCAATAATTGGAAGTGGGAAGTTGAAAAGGAAATAACAATTCCTTACCCGTATCCACGCCCAGCTCGTGCAAAGCATGCGCTACATCCAGACGTACCTGGATATTGTTATTTGATCTTAATAAAAAACCAATTTTGGGACATGTATGAATGGCCAGCATTTCTGCAGATCCAGGAGATTAATTCATGGGACTACAACTTAAGGAATAACCATGGACGTGTGAACATCCGACGCACATATGGATACAATGACTGTTACCATATTGAGCGTGTTCCCAAAGGACCAAAAGGCTGGGATATGATTGCATCTCTAGTCCGTTCTGGACATGATCGTAACCACATGGGCGTGATTGAATGGGATGCAGGCACAGACCGTTATTTCAAGAGACCCCGAATTGCATTCTTGCATAACTGTATTCCGGGATACTGTTACCTAATCCTAATCAAACATAGGTACTGGGATGCTTTCAACTGGCCTGCATTCCCCACAGTTGACAAAATCTTGTCATGGCAGCCAGCATATAGAGAAAGCACTGCTATCATTGAAACAACAATGATGCCAGAGCTTGAACGAATTCATGTGTCCACTCGAGAACATGGAATGCACGGCTGGGAGGAAATGTATCGGTTGCAAGGCAACAGCTTTGGACAATACACCGTGGGCACATCAAGAAATGACAATCTGACACAGTTCTTGAGTCACGAAATCTGCCATATGAGGTTTAATCTCCCCGGAAATCATCCAAACAGGCGCTTCCAACAACAGGTGCAAACTGTGGCCAAAATCTTTGATTGAATGACACCAGCCATACCCAGATATTGCTCCCTAGTCCTGTTTAAGGAGGAACTGTGGAATCGGTTTGAGTGGCCCGCATTCCCTACCACACATTGGGTAAACCAAATCGACCCAGCTTACCAATCTGACCAACTTGTAAAGTTCCAAGTAGTTCGTCAAAATAAATGGGTCGGATTCCATGTGCAAACCAGTGCCAACGGGACAAATGGGTGGCCAATGGTCCAAGCAATTGTAAATGGGGATCTAGGACATGTGGAGATAGGATTCGGATGGTCAGACTCAATGACTGCATACCTGCATTCGGCAATCAACCAGTACAACTACTATTTTGGTCCAAATGCTGCAGCAAGACCAGAACCACTGTCTGAGGAAACCGGATCAACACCTCAGCAAGTAGCAGAACGGGATGATCAGATCAATGCATGGACTGCCAGGACTACCCAAATGGCAGCACATATGGGAAACTTAGTGCAGCAAGCGGTAACAGAATATCAAAACACCTGCCCACTGCCAGTAAGCAGATCGCTGGTAAAACTTGAGCTACCAGACCACTTCGAAGGTGATGCTGCTCAAGTGGACGCATGGTGCAGAGCCATGGATGTGTATTTTGAACTGGCACATGAAAATGATTATGGCCAACATATCTACATCACACTCAGACGAATCAGAAAGGGCAAGGGCAATAGGGCAGGAACATGGGCGGCAGTTAAATTAAAGGAACAAATCAACAGCAATACCGATTTCAACCAGAAAGTAGCTGAAGAAGGATGGCTGTCTAACCTATCCTATCAACAATGAAGAGAAGGACACTTTGTCCCTGCTTCCATAGGAGTGGCCACGCATTATTGACGTAACCCCCAAACCATAAAACCTCCTTTCCTGGGATGGGCAGACCTAAAACGGCAAATGCACGATTTCTTTATGTCAAAAGAAACACAGGAGCATGCGGTGGAGCAAATCCAGAAACTACAACAAGGAAATCGGGCCGTGGAAGATTACATCATCGAATTCAAGGCTTTGTTACCCTTGACAGGATGGAATGCCAGTGCTGCCAAGGATCATTTCCAGAAAGGGCTAAATCTGAATTTAGGGTTCGAATTGATCAGAGTTGGAGATCTCGATGAAGGGGATACCTTGGAACAGATCATGGAAAGGGTTACTGAGTTGGCAAGAGCCTATCGAAGGGCCAGGGACGCCTATGGGGATCGACAAAAGAAAACCCCATTCAAAGAGGATCATCCTAAGCCTCAGCCAACATTGCGAACATACAGGCCAGCTCAAGTGTCAACGTCTACCTATGATTTGAACGCAATGGATGTAGACAAGGTCAAACGTACACCGGGTGCATGTTTTAACTGCGGAAAAAAGGGACATTTTGCAAGGGAATGCAAAGAGCCCAAAAAACACACATGGGCCGAGAAAGGGAAAGGCCGTATTAGGGAATAAAAATTGAAGAGCTCACTGAAGAGCAGTGGAAAGAATGGGGAAAGGAGAAGGGTTTTGGCGACAGCCAGTAGGCACACGCTCCGTGCTGCTGGCTAATAGAGTTTTGGTATCGGACAATGATTCTCGTGTAAAAATACCAGAATTATTATATGAATGTTCACCTCTCATTCACTGGATATGAAACTTAAGTGTGAGTGTAAAAACAAATCGGTTGAACCCATGGACCCCTGAGTGGGTATTAAGACGAATCTGGCAGGAAGATAACGACACTGCCATTTGTTGTTTAAAAGAATGGGTACCGACAAAACGAGTTAACGAGGTCAATGCCAAATTGGTAAATGATCTTAATAAATTGTCAGAACAAGAAGCGCTGTGGAACCTGATGCAACTACGTCAACAACTGGTTCACGCTATGGGCAAACAGGAAGTGGACCTACATTGTGTACTAATGACAATGGATACGGGTGAAACCATCAATGTGTTAGCCTTAGTAGACTCAGGATGTACAGGCTCTTGTATCAATGAAGAATTTGTGGAATGACACAAATTAAATAAACGATGGCTAATAAAGCCACTACCAGTCTACAATGCGGATGGATCCTGGAATGTGATGGGAAGCATTGAGTACATGACACAATTCAAGCTGCAAATTGGGGATCATGAGGAAGTAATTGAATGCAGCGTGGCACACTTAGGAAAGACGGATCTGTTTCTAGGTCATGACTGGTTAAAACACCATAACCCAGCTATTGACTGGAAACCAAAGGAGGTTCGATTCACACAATGCCCAGGGACTTGCTGGACAGCATCTCAGGTAGAAGAACCAGAGGACAAATCCGACCCAATGGAACAGTTACAAGAGGGCAAGCGATTATTGGCTATTGAAATTGGAGAACCAGAACTATGGTTGCGATCAGTAGCAACCAATATAGCGGCCAAGGAATCTGCAGCCGCTCAAAAGCGTACATTGGAAGAAGTGGTGCCAAAACACTACTTAGAACATTGAAAGGTCTTTGAAAAGGAGACCTTTGATGAATTACCACCCTGACAACCATGGGATCATGCCATAGAGTTGATACCAGGGTCCAAACCAGTGGATTGTAAAATATATCCACTTAACCAGGATGAGCAGGCGCAATTGGACGAGTTCCTGAAGGAAAACCTTGAGTCAGGACAGATTCAACCCAGTAAATCGCCCATGGCTTCACCTTTCTTCTTTGTGAAGAAAAAGGATGGAAAGTTATGACCGGTACAGGACCATTGACTATTAAACGACATGACAATCAAAAATCGATACCCACTACCTCTGATCGGTGAACTAGTGGACAAATTATCTAAAGCAAAGATATTCTCCAAAATGGATATCTGCTGGGGGTATAACAATGTTTGTATCAAGCAGGGAGATGAGTGGAAAGCAGCATTCAGGACTAATAGAGGACTTTTTGAACCATTGGTTATGTTCTTTGGCTTGACAAATTTGCCAGCAACGTTTCAAACCATGATGAATGACATATTCTGACAAGAAGTGGCTGAAGGATGGGTTGTCATTTACATGGATGACATTTTGGTGTTTTCATCAACACAAGATGAGCACACAAAACATGTTAACCGTATCCTGGCAAAACTGGAAAACCACAAGTTGTCCTTAAAACCGGACAAATGTTGGTTCGATCGACTGGAAATCGACTTCTTAGGCTTGGTTATCAGCAAAAATTCCATCAGAATGGAAACCAGCAAAGTCAAAGCAATTGCAGAGTGGCCAACGCCCACTTGTAAATGGGAGTTGCAGCAATTCCTGGGATTTGTAAACTTCTACTGGCAATTTGTGGAGGGATTCGCATCAACAGCAAAGCCATTAACTAAATTAACTGGGAAAGACAAATGGCTCTGGACTGAACTACAAGACACGGCCTTTCAGGGACTGAAAGACCTTGTAGTGAGGGAGGTTGTACTCAAAATTCCCGACGATGAGGGTCAATTTCGCATTGAAGTTGATGCATCCGATTTTGCAATAGGTGGAATTTTGTCGCAGCAAGGACAAGACGAATCCTGGAGACTGGTCGCATTCATTTCAAAAGCATTAAATGATGCTGAGCGAAACTACGAGATCTATGACAAGGAGATGCTCACAGTAATGCACGCCTTTTATGAGTGGTCACATTATCTCAAAGGTGCCAAGGAGATTGTTGAAGTACTGACAGATCATCAAAATCTGACATACTTCCGAAAGCCCCAAAATCTCAATCAAAGGCAAGTGCTGATAGGCCTACCCCCGGCACTGCAGGAGAACAGGCTAGTTGGGGGAGGTTGTTGGGCAGGTTCTGGAAGATTCCCGACACCCCGAGGGTGTCTGGTGACGATTCAGCGCGCGCGCTGTGTAACGACGGTGGCTATGACAAGGGAGGGAGCCCCCAAACAAGAGGGAGAGGGGGAAAATGAGCCAAAAACGAGGAGAAAACGAACAATTATGGGGGAGGGAAGGTGTATTATTCTCACTATGTGACAAAACGACAACTATCTACTGTGACATGCTTACAAATGCTATACTGAGCCCCTGTCCCTGGCATGAAGGAGCCCCAGGCTCATCAGCGTGATGGGTCATGGATTTGCAGGGGTACAATTTCATTATCAAGCACCATTCAGGAAAGTCAAATTCCAAAGCAGATATTCTGTCACGAAGGACAGATCACCATCCTGGAGGCCCAGATAATGAAGGAGTCATCCTGCTCGAGGACGATCTATTTGTTCGAGTCTACGATGATGATAGGGCAATTGAAGATATCATTAAGGATATCTGGAAAATTCCTAATCGACAATGGGAGACACAAGTGCAGAAGGGGCTTGATGAAAACAGTGAGGACTTTAAGGTTGTTAATGGACTAGTAGAATGGAAAGGCCATATGCAGGAAGCGCTCCTGGCAATTTACCACTCATGGGGACATCCAGGGATAGGGAAAACAATTGAACTAGTAACCAGGGACTTTTGGTGGCCGCAGATGCAAAAAGACATACAGAATTACATTGACGGATGTGAAACCTGTCAAAAGGTTAAACTGGATAGACAGACTAGAGTGGCACTGTTACACCCTAACGAGGTACCCGAAGCACCATGGGAAATCATATCGATGGACTTAATTGGGCCACTCCCAGAGTTGAAGGGAAATGATATGATCCTAGTAATTGTGGATTGGTTCACCAAGAAATCGTATTTCTTGCTGACAACATCAACCATTACTTTGCAAGGAGTCGCTACCCTATTCCGGGACAACGTATTCAGGGAACATGGATTACCTAAAAAGGTTATTAGTGATCGTGTGCCACAATTCGTCTCAAAATTCATGGACAATCTCTATGGGATGTTGGGAATTAAGGCCAACCACTCCACAGCGTATCACCCACAAACAGATGGACAAATGGAACGGGTCAACCAGACAGTAAAGGAATTCCTCACAATGTTTGTCAATCATCGACAGAACAACTGGAGTGATTGGCTGGCAGTAGCGCAATTTTGCCACAATGATCAAGTACATTCGGCCACAGGATATTCCCCCTTTTTCATGAACTACGGACGACACCCATACAAGGGGTTGAATCTGACCTATGTTCCAAAAGTGGTAGCGGTCGAAGACTTGGCAAAACAAGTAGAGGGCATTCACACTAATGCAACCGCAGTGCTTGAAAAAGCTGTGGAAACCATGAAAAAGAAATATGACAAGTCAAAGGCACCGGCGCACCAATATCAACCCGGTGATAAAGTTTACCTGAGCACAGCCAACCTTCCAACGCTTCACGTCACAAAGAAGTTGGACAGCAAATTTGTGGGACCATTGGAAGTCATGAAGAAAATAGGACAATTGGTGTATCAGTTGAAAATTCCAGCGTCCTGGAAAATTTACAATGTATTCAACGAAATCCACCTCAAACCATATAAGGAACCAGTGTTTCCTAGTCAAAAGGAAAAAGCAGCCTCGCACAAAGAAGCGCAAATGGTGGAGGAGTCACAGGATGACAAATATGAAGTAGAAGAAGTTATGGATAGCCGCGTCAGTGGGCGTGGCAGTGGATGTTTGGAATACCTCATCAAATGGAAAAACTATCCAGTCGAGGAATCAACTTGGGAACTGGCAGAAAACTTAGGAAACGCTAAAAAGGAAGTTCAGAAATTCCACAAATCAAATCCTAGTGCGCCCAGGCGGATGGTCAATGTGCATGACATTAGTGCAAGCTTCCGAAAATGGCAAAATCATACAGCAATCCCAATTGCAAAACAGCTGTATGGGTGGGAGGATGGCAAGTTTGAGTGTGAATATTTAGATAAGCTCAAACGAAACTGGCAGTGTTGGAAAGGTGACTGGCGTGACATATATGCCAAAGAAGACGTGCAGCATGAGTTTGTTAGGAACTCAAAATGATTTTTACGACACGCGTGGCTTCCCAGGACGTGAAGCCTTAAGGGGGGGGGTCATGTTATGACTCTGGACATTTTTCCTTATTTTTCTATATTTTATCTGGAGGCCTATGGATGCTGGACATGATACCAATACGCATAGGGGCTTGGGGGGATCCATTATGGAAGGACCGGTTAGGTAAGCCAAGGGTGGCTGTACAAAGGTCTAGGCATAGGGGTCCGGGTGAGTCTGGCTATGGAGGGGTCTAGTCTGTTGCTGTGCATACACAGCCTTGGAGGCAGTGTAGTCTGTGCGCACAGACCAGGGCCAAAGGTATATAAGGAGGGCATATCTGTAGGTAGGAGTCCTAAGACTCTAGATAGTTTGCTCTCACCCAGCTTACTTTTCTACTGTGTCAATACATTCTCTTATCCTCCTTCTCTTCGTCTGAGACCTGTGGTTGTGTGGGACTAGTCCTAACACCATTGAAGGCTTCAAACTGCTAGTTGCAGTTGTTTTGCTTGCGCCAGCATGGAGTCCCTTTCTTTGAGAGTAAGGGAGTGAGGGTCTGTGGTGATGGTGAGTCTTGTGAGGCAAATTGGGTGTAGAGGACTAGTATTTCGGCGAGGCGATCACTGACATTTTGAAGCATTGCGTTACAAGGGCGGACGACGATAGGAGGGGTGGTGATGGTGGTGGGTTTGACTAGTTCGGCAGGGTGCTCATGTAGCTCTGGGAGGTTGGCGAAGTTGTCGATGGTGATGGTGGTGCTGATGAAGACCTCAAGGGGGAGGTCATTGGCAGTGGTGAGGAAAGGTGAGAGGGAAGTGGTTGGTTCAATATAATAATGGCCACAAGCCATGACCAACAGAGCAAAGGGGAGAGCAAAGAAATAGGCGACGGCAATGATGGAAGACATTTGTTGGGATATGTGTGGTTTGGAGCCTTCAGGCTGCTAGGAGTGCCCCCTTTTATTCTTCATTGAACACTTTGTCATCCCAGTTGACTGTCCAGAGTTCTCCATCCGTAGATCAATAAAGTAAATGTGGATGCTCTGATGCTGGGAATGTATTCGAGTTTCTCATCAGATTCTTCTGATTCGCTTAGCTCATCCCTGGTAGTGATGGATACTTCGTTCTCAAGGCCTGTGTTTGTTTCAGGAGCAATATCTTGTGGCGCAATACTTTCAGGTGAATTAGGTATAGTGGGTCCATCTGTGCTGTTGAATGCGTTAATAACACTAAATCCTATCGGAGCGACAGGAAGTGCGGGTTTGTGAGCTCAGTCAAAGAAGTAAGCTGTTAACCCAGATAGTGATGTGATGTGCAATGGACAAGCTATGGTGCGATGGATGACGCAGATATGCAATGGGCAATAAGTGGTGCAATGGGTTAGGCCGATATGCAACAGAAATGGCGTTGTGCGACGGATGAAACGGCTGTGTGACAGAAGAGACACTTGTACAAATAAAGAGGGTGGTGTCAGTTTTGATGTCTGACGCAATGAAGTGGCAGACGTGACGCTAGAGACAGAGGTGATTGATTGCAAAGAAGGAAGGTGATACCAAATGAATGTGGCAGTATGGTATCTTATTTTTATAGCTATGAAACAAGATGATATATATACTTTTTACTACCTACTGATACAAGTGGACTCCAAATTCTTCTGCATCATGCTTGGTGGCCTACTATCCCAATTTGTCATCCTGAAAGGCGCCGTCCAATGTAGTTTAGTGTGTGAGCATTTTGCTAGTCATTTTCCCTGTTGCAAACCCATAGCAAAGCCCTGACCATTGACGAGTACGATAGCTGATGATCGACCTCCGGTGTCTTACGCAATAAGCATTGGTGTATGCTTTTAGTGCTTTTTGTCCCTGTTTCCGCTACTCCCGAACTGGACTGTTTATGTTGGTTGCTGATCGACACTACCGTCAGTGAAGATTTTCTGCCGTTTAACCAGTTTTGTCCCTAGCTCGTAGGCGCGTGGCTAAAATGGTCTCGATCACGGTGTTTTGGGTGCGAGCTTATCTAGCGCGGAAGTGGCAGTGTCATAGCTATTCTTAATGTGGCGGACGGCGTTCAACGCTAGTTTTCCGGTGATCGATGCTAGTTGGCGTGGTCAGGTAGTGCTGGTTTCGCATGTGGTATTGCAGGGGTTTGTCTTGTGACTTATGGACAGTTTGCGTTGTGGATGAGTGTGGAACTTGACTGCAAAGGTGGTTGGACGAGTAAGGTGTCAGATAATTAGCCACGGGTTCAGTGCGTATATAGTTCCGGCGCTGGTAGGACTTCTCTTGCATAGCTTAATGCATACATGTGACGATGACACTACACAGTCACCATGGAACACTGCTCATCAGTGTCTAAGAAATCAAGGCTCTTGAGTACTCTGTTAAGGTTTGAGATTGCGTCTGGGAGTCGTTGAGTAGCGACCCATCTGCAGATTTCTATTTCTTTGCTAGCGTTTCCTAGTTGTTCCACAAAATCGAATAGTACAGGGTCTTCTTGGTGAAGGGCCGCTTTAGTGTATACATTGTTGGTATGGTTTAAAGGTCTATTGGGCGATGGGAGGTAGGGTGACATTGCATCTGGATAGTATGGTAACTCTTCTGGATCGAATGTCAGATCCATATATTTTGGAAGGTAATGTAATTGGGCATCGAATGGAATTTCAACATGTCCTTGCGGATGTGTCGCATGTCCATTCGAAAGTCTGGGAGTCTTGTAGGCAATCAATTGGGTTGCTAGGGTTTGGATGAAGTTGACTTGTCAAGGTGGTTCTAGAGGGGTGATCGGAGGATGAGGAGTGGGAAACGTGATGATCCGTCCTTTGAAGCTTTCATAAGGTTTTGGAGAGTATTGTCCTCGAGTGGAGCAGTATTTCTTTGTATATTGAATGTTTTGTTTAAGAGTTTGGCGGTTACAATAGCGAGACATGGGGGTCTCATAGCCGTCTTCTGAGTTTATATGCCTGTAACACGTCCGCAGCATTGCTTAGATTGCGCTCAGGTTCCCAGGAGTTGTCATTTAGGCTGTATCCCTTCCATTTAACCAAATATTGATACCCTGCTCCGCGTTTTCGATGTGTGAGAATTGCTTCAACTTCAAACTCTTCTTGTCCCTTTACGAGATCAGGGGGCGGAGTAGTGTAATTCAGTCCATGCATTTCAGTTTCTCTATATGGCATAAGGAGTGACGTGTGAAAGACTGGGTGAATTCGCCATTGTTTTGGTAGTTTGAGCTTATATGTTACTGGTCCTAGGACTTGTTTGACTATAAAGGGTCCTTCTCATTTAGGCACCAGTTTCCTAGATTGATACAGTATATTGAGGTTTCTGTTTTCGAGCCATACTTTGTCTCCTTGTATGAATTTGATTGCTTTGTCCCTGACTCATTGTGCCACCATCTGTCTTGCTAACTTGTGTGCTGCTAGTGCTTCTTCTCTAGCTTTTCGTAATAGCTGTAGGCATTCTTCAGTGGCAGGTGTTGTCATTTTCTGCACAGCAGTTGGTAGCACAACAGGGTTTGTCCCATACATGAGTTGAAATGGGGAGGCCTTTACTGAGTCATGGTGTCGGTTATTGTGAGCAAATTCGGCAATCGGTGATGAGTGGTGTTCTGTGGTGACTGCGTAGTGTCATCATCATGCGTATGCGCTAAGCTATGCAAGAGAAGTCCTACCAGCGCCAGAACTATATACGCACTGAACCCATGGCTAACTATCTGACACCATTACTCATCCAACTGCCTCCGCAGTCAAGTTCTGCGCTCATCCGCAATGCAAACCGTCCAGAGTCGCAAGGCAAACCCCCGCAATACCACATGCGAGACCAGTACTACCTGACCATGCCAACTAGCATCAATCACCTGAAAACTACCGTTGAACACCATCCGCCACATTAAGAATAGCCATGACACTGCCACTTCCACACTAGATAAGCATGCGCCCGAAACACCACGATCGAGACCATTTTAGCCATGTGCCTACAAGCCATGGACAAAATTGGTTAAATGGAAGAAAATCTTCACCGATGGTAGCATCGATCAGCAACCAACATAAAAAGTCTAGTTCGGGAGTAGCGGAACCAGGGACAAAAAGCGCTAAAAGCATACACCAATGCTTATCATGTAAGACACTGGAGGTCAATTGTTGGCTATCATACTTGTCAAATGGTCAGGGCTTTGCTACGGGTTTGCAACAGGGAAAATGACTAGCAAAATGCTCGTGCACTAAACTACATCGGACAGTGCCTTTCAGGATGACAAATTAGGGATAGTAGGCCACCAAGCATGATGCAGAAGAATTTGGAGTCCACTTGTATCAGTAGGTAGTAAAAAGTATATATATCATCTTGTTTCATAGCTAAAACATAACATACCATACCACCACATTCATTCTCCTCACTTTTGTTCTTTGCAATCAATAACCTCTGTCTCCTGCGTCAGACATCAAAACTGGCCACACACCCTCTTTTATTGTACAGTACCACTTCTGTCGCACAGCTGCCACTTCTGTCGCACAGCCTCCACTTCCGTCGCACAGCTGCCCTACCCGTCACACCACGTCTCGCTCACCACATACTGGCCCCATCCGTTGCACCATAGCTCGTCCTTTGCACCGCGCATCTAAACACCATCAGGTTGACGCGGACTTCTTTGACTGAGCTCACAAAACCCGCACTTCCTGTCGCTCTGATAGGATTTAGTGTTATTATCAGGAGTAGTTGTTTCCATTTGTGAGGTTTGTTCATGCAAAATATCCGAAGATATACTTCTAACTCTTGATTAACACATTCTGTTTCTCCATTGGTCTGTGGATGATAAGCTGTGCTCATTCTGTGATCAATTCCTAATGTCTTTCTGATTTCCTGGAAGACCTTAGCTGAAAACTGTGGTCCCCAATCCGAGATGAGGATATCAGGTAGTCCGAAGTGTTTGAATATTTTGGAGATGTAAAGATTGGCTGTTCCTAATGTGTTGATGGTTTTCTTGCAAGGAGTAAAAATTACCCCTTTCATAAGACCATGGTCCACCATGACCAGAATTGAGTCATATCCATCTGTGATAGGAAGATCTGTAATGAAATCCAGTGTGACTTGCTGGAAAGGGCAAGTCGCTTTGGATCCAATGGGTAGAAGAGCCGGAGTGTTTGGATGAGTATTCACTTTCATCTGTTGGCAAGTAGCGCAACCTGTAATCCATTCTTTGATGTGTTTATACATTCCTGGCCACCAGTAGTTGTGTTGTAGCAGTTCAAGGGTTTTCATGTCCTGAGGTGAGCGATTCATGAACTGTCTTGACAATCTGTGTCCTGAGCGTTCCATTATCTGGGATGTATGCTCTATCAATGTATTGAATGATTCCATCAACAAATGCCCAGTCCTGGAGTTTGGATTTAATCAGTGGAGCGTGTTGAGTCTCAATAACTTCAATGATTGTGCGTCCAAAGCTATCAAGTGATCCACATCACTTGATAGCTTTGGATTTAATCAGTGGAGCATGTTGAGTCTCAATAACTTCAATGATTGTGCGTCCAAAGCTATCAAGTGATGTGGCATCATGGACCATTGTGCTTGTCAAGGAGTTAATTGTTGGGGTGACCGGTAGAATAAAAGATTTTTATGATTGCAGTGGACCACTATGGGATGTGGCAATCCATGAAGTAAATGTCACCATGCCTGCAGTCCTTTAATGATTGTGAGTAATTCTCAATCGTAAATCTGGTAATTCTGTTCTGTGAGCATCAGGGCATGGGAAATGAATCTGCATGGATGAAGCGTCCTGGTTGTATCCGCTTGTTTAAGTACTGCTCCAGTAGCTTTGTTCAAGGCATCTGTCTGAAGAATAAATGGTCAGGTAGGGTCTGGCATGCATAAGACAGGCATGGAGGAGAACTTGTTCTTGAGCTCTTCAAACGCTGTCTGACAAGTTGGTGTCCAGTCGAACAGTAAACCTTTCTTTGTTAGATCCATCAATGGTTTTGCTATGGCAGCAAAGTTGCCAATAAATCTCCAATAGAAGTTTCTGAATCCAAGGAAAGATCTGACTTGTTTAACCGTTGTTGGTGTTGGCCAATCACGAATTCCTGCAAGCTTAACAGGATCCATTTGGATGTGTCCGGGTGTGATGATCATGCCAAGAAATTTGACTTCTTGAATACAGAATTTGCATTTCTCAAGTTTCAAGAATAAATCATTTTCCTGTAGACATTTCAAAACACACTCTGTTCGTTCCTGCATTTCTTCTTTCATTTTCGCACAGATCAGGATGTCATCCATATAAATGATGAGCCATCCTTCATTTATCATGTCTTGGAAATACTTGTTCATCATTGTTTGGAACATTGATGGAGAATTGCAAAGGCCAAAGAACATGACTGCTGGTTTGTATAGTCCTTGATTGATTATGAATGCTGCCTTTTATTCGTCGCCTTCCTTGATTCGAACATTGTTGTATCCCCAGTGCAAGTCAAGTTTGGTGAAGTAATTTTCGCCTTCTAATTTTGTCATCAAATCGGAGACCAAAGGTAATGGATAGGCATTCTTAATTGTCCATATTGATAATCCTGGCAAGGTTGAAGTGTTCCACTTTCCTTTTTAGATATGAAGAAGAATGGTGATGCCTGCAGTGATTTAGACGGTCGAATGTATCCTTTATTGAGTTGTTCCTTAATCCATTTGTCGAGGGTTGACTGTTCTTTCAGCGATAATGGGTAGATTTTGTTTACTTTTGGTGTAAATCCTGTTTTGAGCTTGATTGCATGGTCCCATGGGTGGGAGGATGGGAAACATTCAGATGCTTTCTTCTCAAAGGTGGCTTGCCAAGGTGTATATTCAGAAGGCAAAACTGTTGGTGCTTTGTCCCATTTTGTTTGATGTTCAAGTGCCTGTGATGCTGATGTTTTTACCCTGATCCAATATTCGTCTTCTCCCCATTGTTGATTATCTAATGCCATGTGCCAAATAGGTTTGGTGTCTTCTGAATCGTCATCCATTTGAAGGGTCTTTTTTTGCCAATCAATAATAGGATTATGTTGTTCTAACCAAGGTATTCCAAAGATTATTGCCTGATCTCCTAGATTGGTGATCCATAACCAATTGTTGTATGTCTTTCCTTCGATAGAATAGGTAAGACAAGTGTGGTGAGTGATTAGTCCGTTCTGATTGATTGTTCTGTTGGTGTTTTTGACTCTAATTGGTTGTTTTAAGAGTTCTTTTGGTAGATCTTTCGATATTCGTTCATTGATGAAGTTTCCTTCTGCGCCACAGTCAATGAGAGCAGATATTTCAGCGGGTTTGTGGGTCGTTTGCACAGTAATGGAAATTTGTTTGTTATTATTGGAATTCACAATTACAGAGTCGAGTGCTAATTGTTTAATGGTACTGGAGGTGTCAACTGCTTTCTGGCGTCCCCTTTTTAAAAACCCTCAGATTCAAGTTCCTGGAGGGTAGTTTCTTGTTCTTCATCAGGAAGTTCTTTCAACAGTGCCCTAATGCATTGGGTGGCTGATTCATCTGAGGCCGTTTCCTCTACTACTCTGATTGTGCGATTCTGTGGGGAGGAGGACTTGTAGGACGATGTTTGGGCGTTCCCCTTGTTTGGGCAGTCCCTGGATATGTGTCCCTGGGTTCCACATCTGAAACACTTGCCAGTCTTTCGGTATTCCTCTTTTTGGGCATCAGAAAGATGTCCTGTGCTCACAGCATTGATCCCCTTTGATCCAGATGCGGAGGGCTTCATGTTTCGATTAAATTTAATGTCCCTTTGTGTCTCCTGATCCAGATGATTGGTTCATCAATTTCATGGTCTCCCAAGCATTGTGCAGGTGTTCTGCAGCGTTATAAGCTGTTTCCATACTAATGACTGTGGGGTTTTTGATGATCTTTGCTTCTACTGATGCAGGGAGTCCTTTACAGAAGTAAATGTGTTGTGCCATGAACCCTGTAATTCCGGTGGAGTGTATGAGTGATTGGAATTTCTGAATGTAGGCAGGGATGTCGACATCTCTGCCCACTTTAACTTTATCTAGATCATTCAGGGTCCTAGCTGCGCTGTCAGATTCTCCCCAGTCGCTCAAGAATCGTCGCCTGAAGCTGGGGTAGTTATCCCAAGAAAGTGTATATGTGCTTTCTGCAGATTTTCCTTTGGTCGCCTCTGCTGCTTCTAATTGTCCTCGAAGATTGGCTTTCCAATCGTCTAGTTCTTCCCCCTAGGTGAAGGAGAACATGTTTGATTCGCTTTTTTGATGTTTCAAAGCGCCCTTCATCAAGATTGAATATGTCATCAAATGTGTTGATGAAATGTTTTGCCTTAGAGTGCTGTCCTTTGAATTCCTTAATGGAGATTCCCTTTATTCCTTTTGAGGATGTTTCCTTGTTGTCTGACATGTCCTTCTTTGGTTTTGGTTCGGGTGTTTCAGGTTTTGGGGTCCTGTGTTCTGGGTTTGTGTTTCAATTCTGTGCCTTGTTTCAAGCTTTCTCCTTGTTTTGGTTTATCCCCAAAGGCTAGATTTATGTTGATCTGTTGTTGTTCTCTGTATTCGTTCCACTCGGTTATTGTCTGCTCATTGAGTGCAAGGAAAGCGAAGTCTCCAAGTTTTTTGTCAACTCGAAATTCGTGCCACCAAGTGAGTTTGGGTTCAGTGTTTGGGGTTAGGAATAACTGATTGTTTTCCTTGTTTGTATCTCCTGGTAATTTGGTGTTATGGTCTCCTTCCTGGTATTCTCCTTCAAAGAGTTCCTCTGAGACCAGTAGGTTCCTTCTCTTTGTTCCTGAAACGTAGCACCAGACCTTGTGTGTTGTAGAAAAGTAGACTTCTCTCTGATTAAGGTAGTACTTTTGTTTGTAACGAACAGAGTCATTTGGGGGTCTGATCTGGGAGTTCCTGGTATCAATGGTGTCTGGCTAGTGATGATGCACTGAGCAGTTCCTGAGTTCCAACTTGTGTTACGGACGATGTCCTCATTGTGGTTCATTCTAAGTCTACAGTGACAAGCAGAGTCTCGGTCCACTCCCAGCCACTGGACAAAGAGTTCAGATGCTAAGTCAAATGATGACAAAGGTCTAGAGAGCAGTGATGAAAGAGAGCGTTGAGGTCAAGCGATGTTGAGAGCAAAACTCATCTGTTACAGATGATGCCCTCGTCGTGGTTTGTTCTAAGTCAACAGTGACAAGCAGAGTCTTGGTCCGCTCCCAGCCACTGGACAAAGGTCTAGACACTAAGTCAAACGATGACAAAGGTCTTGGAGAGTGATGAGAGAGAAGAGCGCTTAAGTCAATCGTTGTTGAGAGCAAAACTCGTCTAAGTTGGAACTGAGGTTACTCTATGGTACAGGGGTTTATATACGTCTGAGAACAATGGAATCATAAAAGGAAACGAAGCTGCAGCTACCTGAGAAAGGAAATGTGAAAGTAACTACTGAAGGAGATAGTGTCCAAGCTATACAGTGCACAGTTGATGATGAATATGAAACGGTCCGCTGAGACAGTAAGACGAAACGAGAGGGGAACTGTAACATCATCTAAGTTGGAACTAGAATTACTCTACAGTACATGGGGTTTATATATGTTTAGAGAACAAGGAAACTATAAAAGGAATTGAGGTTGTAGCTACCTAAGAAAGGAAATGTGAAGGTAACTGTGAAAGGAGATAATGTCCAGGCTGTATGATGCATAGTAATGATGATGGATATGAAACAATCTGCTGAGAAAGATGAAACAAAAAGAGAACTGTAACATCCAGTACCATTGAACAGTTAGCACTCAACTCTGTAATTGTAAATTCCAATAATAACAAACAAATTTCCATTACCATGCAAACAACCCATAAACCTGCTGAAATATCTGCTCTCATTGATTGTGGAGCAGAAGGAAACTTCATTGATGAACGAATATTGAAAGATCTACCAAAGGAACTCTTGAAACAACCAATTAGAGTCAAGAACACCAACGGAACTATCAATCAGAACAGGTTAATCACCCATTGCACTTGTCTTACCTACTCTATCGAAGGAAGAGTATACAACAACTGGTTATGGATCACCAATCTTGGAGATCAGGCAATAATCTTTGGAATACCATGATTAGAGCAACATAACCCAACTATTGATTGGTGAAAGACAACCCTCCAAATGGACAATGATTTGGAAAACACCAAACCTATTTGGCACATGGTGTTAGATACACGACAATGGGGAGAGGACAAATATTGGATCAGGGTAAAAACATCAGCATCACAAGCGCTTGAGCACCAAGCAAAACAAGATGAAGCACCCACTGTTTTACCTTCGGAATACACACCCTGGCAAGCCACCTTTGAGAAGAAAGCATCAGAGCATTTCCCTTCCTCTCGCCCATGGGATCATGCAATCAAACTCAAAACAGGATTTACACCAAAAGTCAACAAAATCTACCCGTTATCACTAAAAGAACAGTCAACCCTCAATGAATGGATTAAAGAACAACTCAATAAAGGATACATCCGACCATCTAAATCACCACAGGCATTGCCATTTTTCTTTGTATCTAAGAAAGAAAGCGGAACACTTCAACCCTGCCAGGATTACCAATATCTGAATGAATGGACAAATAAGAACACCTACTGCTCCACGCAAGGACAATACTCTCCAAAACCTTATGAAAGCTTCAAAGGATGGATCATCACATTTCCCATTCTTCATCCTCCAATCACCCCCTTTAGAACCGCCTCAACTAGTCAACTTCATCTGAACCCTAGCAACCTGATTAATTGCTTACAAGACTCCCAGACTTTCTAACGGACATGCGACACACCCACAAGGACAGGTTGAAATCCCATTCAATGCCTGATTACACTACCTTCTGAAATATATGGATCTTACATTTGATCCAGAAGAACTACTGTATTACCGGTTCAGACACTAAGTCAAATGATGACAAAGGTCTAGAGAGCAACAAGAAAAGAGAGCGTTGAGGTCAAACAATGTTGAGAGCAAAACTTGTCTAAGTTGGAACTAAGGTTACTCTACGGTACAGGGGGTTTATATATGTTAGAGAACAATGGGAATTGTAAAAGGAAATGAGGCTGTAGCTATCTGAGAAAGGAAATGTGAAGGTAACTATGGAAGGAGATAGCATCCAGGCTGTACAGTGCGCAGTTGATGATGGATATGAAATGGTCCACCAAGACAGAACGATGAACGAAAGGGAAACTGTAACAGTCACCCTACCTCCCATCACCTAACAGACCTTTAAACCATACCAACAATGTATACACTAAGGTGGCCCTCCATCGAGAAGACCCTGCATTATTCGATTTTGCAGAACAGCTAGGAAACACCAGCAAAGAAATGGAAATTTACAGATGGGTTGCTCCCCTCCAACTCCCAGATGCAATCTCAAACCTCAACAGGGCGCTCGAGAGCCTTGAGTTCCCAGATGCATTTGACAGCACAGGCGGACCCACTATACCCAATTCACCTGAAAGCATCACACCACAGAACCTTATCCCTGAAACAAATACAGACCTTGAGAACAAAGTTTCCACCACTACCAGGAACGAGCTAAGTGAATCAGAAGAATCTGATGAGGAACTCGAATATGTTCCCAGCATCAGAGCATCCACATTTACTTATCGATCTATGGATGGAGAACTCTGGACAGTCAACTGGGATGATGAAGTGTTCAATGAAGAATAAAAGGGGCACTCCTAGCAACCTGAATACTCCAAACCGCACACATTCCAACAAAATGTCTTCCATTGTCGCCATTGCCTACTTTTTTGCTCTCTCTTTCACTCTGTTGGTCACTGCTTGTGGCCATTATTATATTGAACCAACCACCTCCCTCTCGCCCTTCCTTGCTGCTGCCAATGACCTCCCTCTTGAGCTCTTCATCAACACCACCATCACCATCGACGACTTCGACTTTGCCAACCTCCCTGGGCTACATGAGCACCCTGCTGAACTAGTCAAACCCACTGCCATCACCACCCCTCCTATCGTCGTCCACCCTCATAATGCAATGCTTCAAAATGTCAGCAACCGCCTCGCCAAAATACTTGTCCTCTATGCCCAGTTTGCCAAACCCCTGGACTTTGTCACAGGGCTCACCATCACAATGGACCCCCACTCCCTTACTCTCGAGGAAAGGGACTTGGTGTTAGCACAAGCAAAACAGCTGCAGTTAGCAGTTCGGAGCCTTCAATGACAGCAGCAGTGGACTTAGGTAATGTTGTCACTTGGCTCGAATCACGGCAGGATCACATGTGGACAACTGCATGGTAGAAGTTGGTGACTTCTCGCATACAAAGGGGGGTAATGTTACAGTTTCCCTCTCGTTTTGTCTTTCTGTTTCAGCAAACTGTTTTACATCCATCATTAACTATGCAGCAAGGATGTTATCTCCTTTAGTAGCTACCTTCATATTCCCTTTCTCAGATAGCTATACCCTCTTTTCCCTTTTTGTTTTCCTTTGTTCCTGAACATATATAAACCCCCATGTATGGTAGAGTAACTCCAGCTCCAACTTAGACGAGTTTTGCTCTCAACATCATTTGATCTCAAATGCTCTCTTTTCTTGTCACTCTCTAGACCTTTGTCATTGTTTGACTTAGCATCTGAACCCTTTGTCCAGTGGCTGGGAGCAGACCAAGACTCTGCTTGTCACTGTTGACTTAGAACGAACCACAACAAGGGCATCATCCGTAACATGTATGACCTGGATGCTATCTCCTTTTGTAGCTACCTTCACATCTCCTTTCTTAGGTAGTTATTGTTTCATTCCCTTTATAGTTTCCTTTGTTCTCTAATTGTATATAAACCCCATGTACTGTAGAGTAACTCCAGTTCCAACTTAGACGAGTTTTGCTCTCAACATTGTTTGATCTCAACACTCTCTTTTCTTGTTGCTCTCTAGACCTTTGTCATTGTTTGACTTAGCATCTGAACTCTTTGTCCAGTGGCTGGGAGCGGACCAAGACTCTGCTTGTCACTGTTGACTTAGAACAAACCATGACAAGGGCATCATCCGTAACAAAGAACACCAGTGAAATTAAGGACTTTTACCACAATTATTTGGTGCTAAGTGTATCAGATAAGAGTGTGTATGTCTAAAGAATCTCTGTGGACTATTGTAAAGACATAGAAAGACAAGTACAACCAGAGAATTGAGAAACCAACTGTTAGGACTTGTACAATATCAACTATATAACACAGAAATGAGATGAGGTAGCTCAGAGTCTTCAGAAATGATTATTCAGAAACACCATGCCTATTTTACAATCTGCTGAGGAATCAGGACACAGCTTGAAAGACTTGCCAGATTCCAGTAGACAGTTTTCAGTTTGACCAGCTATATATAAAAAGGGCAGGAAACAATGAAGAAAGCAAGTAATTCTTATCACCCACATTTTTGCTAAGGATCTGACAGTCCTCACAGTGCAGATAAAGCAGTAATTATCATTTTCTAGAGCTTAAGTGCTACAAATTTAATTTCCGCACAACCATAAGTCAGAATCTACAGTGGCTTCCAATATCAAAAATATGAAGTGAAAATTGTCAAAGACAAATCTACAGTTTGTTTATCTATTGAAACTCAACTGTAAAAAAATAAAGAGACTTCTATAAAATGCGAAAAACTTAGTTCCTTAGAACTGGAGACAGTTCAGATTAAAGTTAGGGGGAGAAGAGAGAAAATCTTAGAAAATTTTGACCAATTTTCGAAGTCTTTCACTGTAAATTCACTAATTTAAATACAAAAGAACTTAAGTAATTCAAACAAAAGAAGATGAAGATAGAAATTTGATTTTTCTATCAAAAATATAAGATGCAAAGAGTACTACTATTGTATTCTAATATAAATTAATACAAGAGGATATGAAAACCCTAAGTGAAACTATTGAGACAAAATTCTAAGGAAGAAACTTAGAAGAGAGTCAAAAATAAAGAAAGAGTAAATGAACTTACTTTAAGACTTGCCCATGCAGCCCCATTTTATAGTAGAGATGGAGATACCATGGAACTTGATGCTGATAAAGAAAATGTGCAAAGTTGATATTATGTTACAACCTGGGATACATCTCTGAAGTTACAAGTAATCTCTTTGAATTTTAGCCAACAGTGCATTCATATGAAGCTTCATATTTGGTTGCCCTTTTCCTGTTTCGCCCTTTGATTTTCCAGATACAAGATGTTGCTTCAATGGGTCTGTATGTGCCGTGAAATTGGACAAAACCGTTTTTGGAAGGAAAAATGTAGATGATCATCAATGATCTTCAGTGATTGTCCGTTATCACCTGTGTTCATCATAGATTATGATTAATGAGCATGTACACTAGTGAACAGAAGTGATAGTTCATGGTCCATTCTAATTGCCTACTTTCTTATCCACAAAGGTGCTCATGAATCAAACATACTACATAATGATCTTATATGTAGATAATGTTTTAATGTTGTTTCACATTCGCTCACCATTGTCAATGACCAATCAGGAAGAAACAGGTTTGGATGGCAAAAGTTGTTAACAGTTGACTCACATCTGCTCACTATGGTTCATGATAACTAATTGATATTCATCAATGATCACTGGTGATCACGGCTGTTCTGGATGAGGCACGATGAAATGAGATGAGTGCAGATGATCATTTGAGATCATCAATGATCACTATATTTTGTCCAGTTTCGCGGAGCAAAGGGTCTGACTTGAATGTATGCAGATTTGATTTTGAGTATGCTTGTCTTGTCAGTTCTTGTACTTTGGCTGTGGACTGAGTTCTTCAAGGAGACAAATGTTGAAGTCAAATCCAAGTGAATAAAAATGTATATTGTCTTTAAGGCTGAGTATATGTGTTTTTACAGATAAGATAAGAACTGAAGGATGTTTGTCATATTACTGTGATACTGAAAATACAAGGAAAAGAATTGAAGGAAAGAAAAAGAGGGAAAGAGCCCTTATAATGTCCTTTTTAAAGTACTCTAAAGGAAAGAAAGAAATGAACAGCTTGAAAAAGAAAGAAAAAGAAAGAACAAATAAGAAAGAAAGAAAAACAGAAATTTTCCTCATAATGTTGATGATGACAGGATGTCACTCCCTTCATCTTCAGTGGCAGACAAATCCTTTTTCAAGGGTCCTGTCCAAGTTCTTAAAAATATGGAGCCTTTGTTCACAAAGGTCTATCCTTATCTTTCTTTTTGATTCCAATTTTGTAGTCCTGAACAACTATCTTTGTCTTTCTGTTTTCCATGGAATATCTACAAATTGTCCATACAATGTAAAGTTTTTACACAATTCAGAATGTATATGTCATTTATATCACTGTGCTCCACTTCATCATCTAAGTCACCTTGAGCAAATCTAACTGCCACAGTAGTGTACATACTATACTTTCGGTTGCTGATTTGTCGGCAGGCATGAGGTAAGTAAGTAAGACGATGCTGAAAAGCTCCTACTAGCAGCTAACGGAAAACCCAAGTGACTGTACTCAAATCAGACTTATGATCTGCGTGTTTCACATACCCTTCCTTCCTACATATCTTCAACTTCCATACAGATACCGTCGTGGGCGTGAAATATCAAACTCCGATTCCATTGGCCACTTATAATCCACATTCATCTTTGACGCCCGTTGCATGTTCACCACGATGTCCCACAAGCGAACAAATTCTGCTGATTCAATCCTCAGTATACTTTCGTGTTCAAGCAAACATTTTCACGAATTCTATGATGGCGGATACGCGACTGACAGCCTCGTCGACGACGCAAAAAAAATCATTCGTCAACACGAAGCACTTTTACGACAGATTGGTCAAGGTCGATACCGCCTCGACGAACTGCTATTGGGTATGTTAGACGATGCACCGGACTCTTCTGGTAAACGATATGTCGCCATCGTTCTCCACATTGCGCATGATAAGGGAAGCGAGGCAGTAGTAGATGCAGCCAAAGCATGGCTGGATTATCTGTTCCTCCCAAGTCAGTCAAATCCACTTTCTGCGTACCCTGGTTCACTGACCCTCGATTTCTATAAGTGTTGGCTTTATCCAATACGAAGGTTGCGAAAACAGAGCCGAGCAGTAGCCAAACCCCATCCTTCAACAACACGGCGGAGCACATCGAGCCTTCCACCAGGTCGGAACAAGCTCGTTTCCGAGCTGCTGTGAGTGCCACTTCGCTGATTTACGTGCATTGCTCTTTCAACAATATTCAGCTTGCCGAACGCGAGCAATACCGATGTGCTATTACCCATGCATTCGATTCAGCACGTCTAAAATATCTTATCAATGTAGGCAGACGACAAGAAGTCCCCGGGCCCTTAGGTGTATCTCAAATGCGGATGGAGGCGGCACACATAATCCCATTTTCACTTAACAACTTTGACGAGAAGGGCCTGGTGAGCGGAGTTTTCCTTCACTGTCTTATATCCAGTGTAACCCTTTGAGAAAGAAAACCGCAGCTTATACCTGGGATATGCTCCATTCATGGACGAGTATCAACATCCATAACCTTGCAGGACCAAAGATAAACTCACCTGAAAATGGAATTTATATGAATGATAATGAACATTCCAAGTTCGGGGGATTCATGTTCTATTTTGATAAGGATGAGGTCAGTAACACCTACATAGCCAAGACGTTAACAAGTCTGATGCTAGTCTCCAGTACCCCGATATCCCCAACAAGTACAAAGTGAAGATGTCTCAACCGCTCTTTGCGCTTGTGAACGGAAATATAACTGCCGATGTAGAGTTTCCGGCGAATTCGGAGATTCCGCCCCCAAATCCGCAGTTTCTCAATGTTCACGCTGCCTTTGCAAAGGTTCTTGCACGCAGCGAAGTGGCTAACTACATGGAGGGTGTCGCGATGAGCAACGAAAGTGGTGCACCGACTGATCCAAACCAGAAAGATGATTTCGCCATGCTGCTTACATCCAAGTTAATCGCTTCCTGACCTTCATAATTTTTGTCGGACCGGTTTGTTTCTTATAGTCTGTGGTATTTATATCTTGTTCGGCGGGTATAAAGTACGAAATTCATAAATATTTCCATTTCGATGTGATGAACACTTTATGAATTTCTATGGTCTGTTGAGGTGTACGCATCACGACACTCACATGATGGATTGCTTTACATGCCCCCTCTCTCACGCGCTTGACGCGCTCCACCATTGTACGGCTTAACATCCTTTCACCATGCCCTTCTGCGTCTAGTTAAGCAGCGCCATTCACCACAGTATATAAACCCAATTGCTACACAAGTCGTACCTCAGTCCGATACACGAGACTGAGGTAAGACTTCCTTAAACTTCTCCATACTTCATTCTGATCTTATTTATCATAGAATAAACATCTAGGTACTAATATGTCTTTCGTACAGTCCGATACACGAGACTGAGAATAAACATCTAGTTCCCGTTTAACATGGTCATCTGTCAGTAAAACGGGGGAAAGATGATATGACGTTTTCATATGTCACAACTGGCTCGAGATGTGACATATGATTGAAACTGGTTGCCACGCGTTGTGATATGGCCGTCATTTTTTGAGCTAATTCAGATTTAAAGTCTCATATTGTTGTTTCAGTTGTGAATACAAATGAATATGTGGTCAAAGCCATCATATTATATGAGATGAAAAAAATCTTTGAAATTATTTGCAATTGTGACAGCATCTTGTTGGTTGTTTTGTGAAGATGACTTCAAGGAATGTTCAGTAAAAACTATAAGCTCAGATGAGATAATAAAAATCTTGAATCCAGGTTTGCAAATATGATATTATATTATCAAACAATTGTGAAGACAAAGCATGATGAGCTCAAGTGAGATAATAAATCTGTGATTAGATTACAGATTCTATAATGACTTGTCCCGGATTGATCAATGCTAATTTAAAAAGCGAACTATATACCTCTTCCTCATCACTGTCTTCAAAGGCTCAAGCAAAGATCTTGAGCTCACATCTGCTTAAGGCATCCACTGAAACTTGCATCTTAGAGCAATTAATGGCAAAGGTCTTTTAAACTGGTTTCTCAGAATCGTCCACCACCCCCCACCTGAAGGAGCCAGCCATTGGCGTACAAATCTCGCCAGAGGGGGAGGTGGTGTGGTAATATGAATCTGCTGATACCGACTATGTGAGTAAATTGTTGGCATTCCTGGTTCAGTCAGATTTGGAGGAGTACAAGAACATTAATGCTGACTTTGGGGTAAGGATTCGTTACCTATGCGGAGTGCTATTGACGATCATGTGTTGAGCAGCAATCATATGTCCGTCAGACATAGTTTGTCTCAGTGGTCGTCACTGTCATGAACGATGAGCTCATATGTCCGTTAGACATAGAGTCATACATCCGTGATGACAAGAGTATTGTATCACTGTCATAGACAGTGACCAGACACCTCTCCAGGTGTTTTGAGTATTGTATCACTGTCAGAGACAGTGACCAGAGACCTCTCCAGGTCTTGCACTCATAGAGTGGAGATACTCACATGCTGGAAAGCAAGAAAGAGCAACTGAACGTATATTCTCTATCTACAGGTCTTATATACACTTTTAGTGTATGTACATATTTGTGTATAGAACTGTAATTAAATATACGTAAATAAAAGAAAATATAAAGAAAATACCCTCTAAGGGTCAAACCGGTGATAGCCGTGTTGAAGGCTATACTTAGGGGTATTTGGGGTGAAGGTCGTTCAACACCCCCCATAATCTGTACAGTCATGTACTGATTAGTAACGATCTTCTCACAAGTCTGCAAGAAGAGATATATATTCTTTCAAAAATCTTCGAAAGAAATGTGTCCAGAGACACCTTCACGTCTCCACCTTTCTTTTAATTGCCAAGCCCAAAAGCTTTAGGAGGAAATGTCCAAGGATCACGTCCTTGAGGGCTTGGTCCATCCACATGGCAACAGCCGGAGTCATTGTGATCAATGGCTGTGGTTTTTAGAAGGTGTAGGTGGGGTTTGCTCAAATTGGCAGCGAGATGAGCGCTCGCATTCGTGACCAACGTTAGAATGTCCTCCAATCGTTAGGATTGTTTGTTGTTTTTTACTGCGGGTTTTTATTTTTGCCCATAATGATAAAGCTGTTCAACAGTCTTTGGGTTTAACTGGAGTAATCTCAACAGTGATAGACTGTTCTCTTTATGCAGTAAAATGAAGCAGTTTAAGGCCCTACTCCAGGGCCATCAGTAATCAATTTAATGATTCTGATAAACCTAACATCGGTATAAATTTTTGAAATAATATTCGACCAAGATTTTTAGTCAAATATCTGCAGGATTTTCAGATCCTTTGATGAATCGTAATTCAATCTCTTTATTATCTATGAGTTTTCGTATATGATGATATTTGATATCAATATGTTTGGAACGTTTTTCAGTAACGGGATTATTTGCAATAAATAGAGATCCCATATTGTCACCGTATATTGGTGCAATAGTTATGGGAAAATGGATTTCTGTAAGAATAGATCTAATCCATTTGTTCTCTCTTGCACAGTCAGATAAGGCCATATATTCTGCCTCTGTTGATGATAGTGCTACCGTTTTTTGTTTCCTAGACGTCCAAGATACTACTCCTCCTGATAAAAGAGTAAAGAATCCAGATGTGGAATGACGATCATTTTTATCTGAAGCCCAATCTGAGTCTGTATAACTCATTAAGCCAGATCTTAATGATCCGTCGTATTTTATGCAGAGATCTATTGATTTGGCTAAATATCTAGCCATTCCTATTGCATTTTTTAGATGATCTGATGATGGATTTGCTGAAAATTGCGACATTTTTATAACAGCAAAACAAATGTCTGGTCTTGTTCCGATCATCAAATATAATAATGAACCAATAACCGATTGATATTGAGATCGAATCGTATGATCTAATATTTGATCATTTTTAATTGGTTCATATCCAGTAGGAAGAGGAGTATTTGTATGAGTAGCGTCACTCATTCCTAGTCTCTGGATTATTTTATGCAAATAGGGTTTTTGATCGATGGTAATGATATTTCCATTTTTCTTTATTTGAAATGATAAGAAATTTTTCGATTGACCATCGATGAGATCTCCTAAATCTTTAGATTCCCATCTATTCATAAACTCCTGCTTTTTACGCAATGTTATGATTTTGTTGGATCCCAAAAACATTGAGTCATCGACATATATAATCGCTATGACTATGTTGGTTCCTTGTTTAAAAATAAATACACCAGCATCTGAATGTATTCGTATAAGCCCATTTTTTCCATTGACTCGTCTAATGATTTCCACCAAGCTAATGAAGCTTGTTTTAATCCATAAAGTGCACGGTGTAATCGATATACCATGCTTTTTTTTCTTTATTGATAAAACCTGGTGGTTGTTTCATATATATTTCTTCGTCCAGTTTTCCATATAGGAAAGCAGCAGTCACATCTAGAAATGATATATATAAATTTTCTAGTGCTGCAAGTGCAAGTATGAGACGGCATGTCTCATATCTTACTACTGGTGAAATATTTCATCGTAGTCAATGCCATCTATTTGGGAAAAACCCTGGGCAACTAGACGAGCTTTTTTACGTCCATCGTCTTTTTGTACATAAACCCATCTACAACCTATAGCCTTTCGACCTTCAGGGAGATGTTGTAGATTTATTATAACGCCTCTTTTAATGAGCATATCCCATTCTTTTTGTTCAGCGTTAATCCAATCTTTTGTTCGCTGACTGGTAAGCGAAATATTTCGTGATGATGTTCAGGTACAGCTGTATTAGCTGTTTCATTGATAGGAATTGCACACGATAATAATTTATTAATCGTGAAACGATCTAATCTCGTTCTTCTATCAATTTTTTCGATTTCGACTGGATCTAAATCTCCATAGACGTTATCTGGTCGATTTACTGATTGTCTGGTTCTAGTTGGTCTAGGAGATGATGGTCTTGAGGGAGCAAATAAATCTTCCTCAACTTCATTTTGATCGTCTGAATCATCGCTTTCAGAATTATCTGAATTATCACTTTTAGAATCGTCTTTTGAACTATCAGATCCCTTTCCTTTGGGAGATATACTAGATTCGTCAGATGAGCTATTATCACTCTCTGATTTCGATGAATCTTCTTCTTCATCTGATGTATTATGTTCTTTAGACGTTCCATGAGGTATTTCTGGCATGAGATCCTCAAACTCTTCCTCTGGATTGAGGAATGTGGGATTTTGATTAGAGTTTCGACATTTTGGAAATTTTGTTTCGTCAAATACTGCTGTCGTTCCCATAAAAATGGTGTTGTTTTCAGGGTTCATAAATTTATACCCTTTCATTCCATTTTTATATCCCAGAAAGATCATCATCTTAGATCTGGCTTCAAGCTTATTTTGTCTGCGTTCAGCAGGAATATATACATAAGCTTGGCATCCAAACACTCGCAAATCCAATACATTCGGTTTTTTCTTTTCAATAAGAAAATATGGTGTCTGCCATTTATTGCGAGCTATGGGAGTCCTATTGTATAGGTATACTGCGTGTTCAAGCGCAAATTCCCACCATGATTGTGGTAAGCAGGCGTCGAATCTAAGGGATTGTGACTTTTCCCAAATAGTTCGATTCATCCTTTCAGCTCTGCCATTTTGTTGTGATGTATATGGTAACGATTTTTGGATTTCAATTCCAAGATCTTTGAGGTATTTTTCACTTTTAGTGAATTCGCTTCCTCCATCAAATCGCCATTTCTTAGGCAATTTTTGATATTTATTCCTTATTAAGGCAACAAATTGTTTCAGTGAAGATTCCGTATCGGATTTCTTCTTTAATAAACCAATCCATAAATGTCCAGAAAAATCATCGATAAATGTCACAAAATATTTGTATTTGTGATATGATATCATCGAGATTTCTTTAAGATCTGAATGTATTAAGTCAAAAGGAGACAAAGCTCTACTTTGTGACTCTGGAAATGATTTACTGCGCATTTTTCCTTTAGCGCATCCTGAACAAGTTTGTTTCCGTTTAGGAACAGGAATATTAGGGAATCCTTCTAAATGAATTTTTCCTTTACGGATAACTTCATCTTGAGGATGTCCCAATCGTTTATGCCATATATGAAAATCTGGTTTTCGTGTTACAACATTTATTGATTCGCTATGAATCTCAGAGTCTAACCAATATATGGTTTGACCTTGTTCGTGTGGTGAGAATCTTATAATGGAAGATTCTTTGATTAGATCGATGTGATCTTTATTTCCTGAAAGGGAATATCCTTGATTTAGGAATGTTCCCATGGAGAGTAATCTCGTATCCATATCAGGTATATAAAAGACTGGCCTGATCAATTTAATATCTGTCTTTCCATTGACGATAATTTTGATCATAACGGCACCTACGCCTAGTATCTGTAAAGTTTTACCTTTAGCAGCGGTTTGTACAAACCTTTTATCAATTAGCGATCGATAATATAGAAAGTCATTTTGATTGTGAGTAAAGTGTAATGATGCTCCTGAATCTAGGATCCATGACGACTCATTTTCTTTACATTTCACACAATTATTGCAATGAGAAAAATAATGTATATTTTTGCTATATACATTTATACTACCATGTCGCTGTGAAGAGCGTTTAGTAGTTTCTCTATTGACAAATGAATGACTTAACTCGTCACCGAGGCTTACAGCATCGTCATCAAATAGAGGATCCATTTGATCGTCAAACGGATCCTTTGGGATGTCGTAATCTTTTTCACCGTTATCAAATAACGTTTCTTCCAAAACGTCATATGGATCTCCCACAGTTGAATAATCAAGATCTATGTCAGATCTTTTGCGTTTGGGAGGTGGTTCAAAAGATAATTCATCTTTTGTGACGGTGTCAAGTATTTTCAACGTTTCCGTTGTTGGTGTGACGCCAAGGCGATCAGCGAGGGATCTAGTGTTTATAGATCGTTGCCATGTTCCTTTTCCATATTTCGACTGACCCGTGAATCGGGTAGCTGATGGATGCATGCGGGCTTGTACGTTTCTAGCCGCAATAGAAAGAGCCGGAGAAATGATCTCGACGGGATTCTGCTCCTGATCAGATTCAGGAGGAACGTCTGCTTCTTGGGCGCGTTTCTTTCCCTTGCCTCTAAAGCCCTTGCGAGAGCGAGGTCTTTGGTTTTTGGATTCATCAGAACCCTGACGCTGGTTATCGTCATCCTTTTTCTGATTGTTCCACGACGCATCTTTCTCCTTCCTTTTAACTCCGCTGATTTTATTCGCTTTATCCCTCGAATTATACTGTTGCTTCATAGCATATCCCCTTCGATATTCTCCGATGATGGAATCAGAGATCGTCTCGAAAGTGAATTTATCTGTTCCGTATAGTTGGAACATTGCTGTGGAAACGGCGGTCCACTCTTTCGGAAGAGCGGCTGCAAGTATAAGAGCTTGCATAAAGTCAGGAATGTCGACTTTGTCTTCCCTGAGCTGCGAAAAATACGAGCCTAGTCTTTCAATTTCAGGAACAGGGTCCTTTCCTGACAGTTGAAATTTGACTGCCTTTTGAAACCGTTCGAAAATGAGTGCTGGAGTCGTCTTTTTGTAGCTATTCTCTAGCGTTGTCCACGCTTTGAGAAGTTCGTCTTCTGCAGCTATATGTCGCCTAATCGAATCTGATACTTTAAGACGTAAAGCACCAAGACCGGCGTCGTTGAGTTTTTGCCATTCTCGAAGATCTTTTTTATATTCGGTAGCGGCAGCAGCAGTAAGTGTAGCGGTGGCAGCATCAGCGGGAGGAGATGGTTTCGGAAATGATTGATTGATAATAGCCCAAGATCCGATATGAAGCAAATAGGATTTCATCCTTTCTGCCCAGACACGATAGTCGATGCCAGAGAAGATATTGATGGAGTCGATGCCAGTGGAAGTTTTTGAGGACGACATAGTATATGATATCTTTATCTATGAAACGTGTTTATTAGCATCTTGTTTCATATAAAATAATTTTTGAAAAATGTGAAAATTTTTCATCGTCGTTGATCATGTCCTTGAGACATGTTTTTTCATCGTTGACAACAATGACGGGCTTATCGGGGCCCATAACCTGTTGAGCAGCAATCATATGTCCGTTAGACATAGTTTGTCTCAGTGGTCGTCACTGTCATGAACGATGAGCTCATATGTCCGTTAGACATAGAGTCATACGTCCGTGATGACAAGAGTATTGTATCACTGTCATAGACAGTGACCAGACACCTCTCCAGGTGTTTTGAGTATTGTATCACTGTCAGAGACAGTGACCAGAGACCTCTCCAGGTCTTGCACTCATAGAGTGGAGATACTCACATGCTGGAAAGCAAGAAAGAGCAACTGAACGTATATTCTCTATCTACAGGTCTTATATACACTTTTAGTGTATGTACATATTTGTGTATAGAACTGTAATTAAATATACGTAAATAAAAGAAAATATAAAAGAAAATACCCTCTAAGGGTCAAACCGGTGATAGCCGTGTTGAAGGCTATACTTAGGGGTATTTGGGGTGAAGGTCGTTCAACACCATCATTTCGGCAGCTTCTACTATAGGAGCACTGAATGGTGGAGGTGGGTTATAGACTAGAGTGATCAACTCCTCTGACGAGAAGCACACACGTCATAGCGGTATTGACAGATCAGCTCCTGTTAGAGTTAGGAGTGGCTCTCATTCATGCCTGATAGATGGCTATCTGGAGATGTATTAAGGTTAGGCTTTGTGATGGTTGATTGAAATTATACTACGACGCCATTGTACTGAGGTGCTCGCGGTTATTGATTGCCAGTATCTGTCCAAGACTCACATCAGGAATTTGGGGTCCAACTTAATTGGCCTTAAACTACTTGTCCAAGTAAATTAAGACAGAATTAAGTAGCATGATGAGTGTCTTTGGCAACTTAAAAATTAAGACATTTAAGACGTCCTAAGACAGGTCTCGTACTTTTTTTTACTTATATACACACTTAGTTGACTTGGGCGTCTTATTCCAACTGCTACATGAAGGCATTCACAACATAAATTAAGCCAGATAAGCTGGTATAAGCCAGATAAGCCAATATAAGTCAGTTAATAAAAGCAAATTTTCAATAATGCTAGTACTGATTATACTACAGGTACTAGCTCTGCACGACGTCAGTTAGTATGACTGGGTATTCAAATGGTATAATAGTCATATGACGAGAAAGGTTGGACAGCAAGTTTGGAATCACGTAGATATTATATAATAGAAATGCCGAGCGCGGTAGTATCAACTTCGAGTGAGATGCAGACAACATGCTACCCAAGAATCTAGAGTACGAGAAAGAAAACTCAGTAAACAACGGTGAAGTGCGGCGGAAACTTATTCATCGAGTTCAAAGTCAAATTCATCGTCACTCTGGGCCTGCGGATCGGCCATGGTGCTCCCTTCAACGGAATTCTTTGCTGCCGTCATTGCGTGTGACTCGGCCACGATGCGCCGAAGCCGCTCGTTGCTAACCTTGACAACTGCGCCGACGTACTTAGCAGTGCGGTCACCCCACTTGTTGCTGCTAAATTCGAGTTGCTTTGCTGACATCTTGCTGGTGGCTGGATTGAGCTGCTTGACAAGCTCACTATGAATGCCATTTGCCGCAATTATAAGTTGTCCATTTCTCCATAGCAACAGTGCCCGTTCAGCCTGGTACATATGTCAGCCAAAGCTGACTGTAGGTGAATGGCTATACTCACCACGGCAGCAGCAAGCGCTAACGCACCTACCGGTCGCCCAGGGGTGTTGAGTCCTGTAATATCCAATTCAGCACCCGTGACACTCTTGAGATGGGCGCCGAATGTCTCCAGGATCAGGTCACCCCGAAAAATGCCAGCGGAGCGAACCTATAATAACTCAGGTATTCAATCATTATAAGGTAAGAAAATCGATGACGCACCTGTCCATTAGCTAGGATTTTTCCAGGCTCGGAATAAAGGAAGGCCTTGTTCTTCAACAAATGGCTTGAAAATGTCTGGCGGGCCTCGAGTGTATACTGTGACTCCTCTGATGTAAAGTAGGCATCAAGAATGCTGATGGCTGTGGAGCCGAAAGACGAGCGCCACTCGTTCAAACGTTGCGAAACCTGGAACACGATATCAAAACATCTATATCATAAGGTGAAGGCTACGCACGAGGGCCAAGATCGGGTCAGAAGCTTGAATGGTATAGCGGTCCGACCTTGGGAGGAAGTGGTTGAGGATGGGCTGAAGGTGGGCAATGATTCTATCTTCATCGATTGTCCAAGGATTATGGAAGGTTCCAACATAGTTGATGAGCGTTGGCAGGATAGTAGAGCGCCAAATTCTTTTGTTCGTGGTAAGTGCCAGAGGAAGGCTAGAGTTGTTTGTGGGTCGGCCCCGAGGCTTTTTCTTCTTCGTGTCTTCATCGTCGCTTGCTGGGTTACTCTTGTCTTCCAAGTCGCTCACTGGTTCTGCTTTCACTGTGACCCGAGACTTTGGCTTTGTGGCGAGTGCGAGCGTGTTAGCATCTGGTGGTTCTTCTTTGACAATTGTGCGCTTGTGTGTCTTCACATTGTTCTTATCTTTCGGTGGGTGTTCAACTTTCACCATGGGCTATTGCACTTGTATATGATATATGATAAGGAGATATGATTTGGAGAGCAGACCTTAGTACTTAAACGTTTGCCATATTTGAGCGGGCTGTTGCGTGCTGTGTCCCTCTCAACCTTCTGATCTTCTTCAAATGGAGGAACATCTGAGGCGTCATCGATTTCAATTATATCTGATTGAGCCACATCGGTGTGTGAGCCTACTGCGGTACTAGTCACTTTTGAATTGCCGCCATGGCTAGACGGAACACTCCGCTTGCCACTGCCTGCCAATTGGAGTCCGTCAATGCCTGTGTTATCCTGAGGAGTACGGATGTAATCTGTGAGCCATTTGTTGAAGCGGTCATGACTTTCTTTCACGACAACAGATTTGGCCCTATAAGAGTAAAAGAACAGTGTTGTTTCATCGAGAGTCAGTAACATGGTCAGAAATAGAACAACAATTGTGTGTGAAAGGCAGGTTGCCTTGACTCACACTGCATGGGAATTCACGTCAACACGTTGCTGTTGAATACTTAAGTGTGAGATAACTCCTGCCACGTTAGTTGAACTCACCCCCGCCGCGGTTACTGGTGGCTTCTGGATGGTACCCTTCATCTCCTCTATCTCCTGCCGAGCTGTCTTTTTCTTTTTCTTCCCCTGCAAGTTGTGGGAGCGGATATCTGGTTCGTCTGTTTGACTGTCTAGAGCAATTTCGCCCTCAATGTGCTCTTTTCCCAAAATGGCATGCGTGATGTGCAGCATTGAGCACATATCTTCAGCGGGATGCATAACTTCCTCACCTGGCACGCTAGAAGGAACTTCTTCGGCACCTAGTTGGAATTGTACTCTTTGTGGACCCGGCGTGAAGTTAAGGTGCTCATTGGGTTCGGTGTTATTATATCTGATGTTCCCAGCTGCAGCATCGCAATATTACTTGTTCGACTTGAAGGAGAAAGGTGTCACGTACATTTTCTTTGGGGTATGGGGGTCTTTGGCTCCAGGGCCTCACTTCCTGAATCATCATCCACTTTTACCTTGGTTAGTGACGAAAACTCTTTTGTATTTTATTGTACTAACCCTCTACATAAGGTTTCCTTTTTCCGTAGTTCCTTGGAGGTGCAGGAGTCTTCAGTTCGAACAGGTCACCATCGTCCTCATCGGCTTTTCTCGGTGAGTGGAAATTTTAACTAGTCACGATTGGTATACTAACGTTCATCATTACACTTTTTTCCCTTAGGCTTCGGGGCAGGCCTAGGCTTGGGTGGCGCAGAATCGATGGCCTGCTTTTTCGTACCCAGTCTTACTTTCTTCTTTGAGACATGCTGAGATTCGCTCTCGGATGACATGGCTGTACATTAATGTTTAATAGAACCACGAAACACAATTTTACGGAATGTCAATCACCTTCAGTACCGCGACGAATGTTCTTTTGGTGATCAGCTTCTTGCATTTTGAGTTCTAGCTCTGCGATTTTTTTGAGAAGTTCCTGACGTTCCTTTTCACGTGCGTCCTTTTCAGCGGCGTCTTGCTGTGCCTTCTTGGCTTGTTCTTCACGAAAAGCAATCATCTCCTCCTTCGTACGTCTCTTCCTTTTTTGCTTTTCTTTAGTCTCAACGTCGCTTTCAGCATCTAGGACGCATTTTCCTGGATGCTTTTCTCTATTTGATGCCCGAGTGTTAGGCATACTTATGCTGATTTAAATGAGCGTGGAGGGATTTGTTTCTAAACGAGTGTGGGGTTTCAAGTTGAACTGTTGTTGGATGTTGCAAGCTCTTATTTGTTCATCCAGGGTTCGATTCCGTTCGTGTCCACTGAAGTTTGACTTAGGACAGTTTACAGCATTTTAGATCAGTACCCCATGGACGAACGTGAACACCAGTTTGCCTGCTTTGTTCCTGGCTGCAGGCAGTTGTTCAGGTCTGAAGGGGGACGGAGACAGCACGTGAAGGCTAAACATTCCATTATTCCGAATGCAGCAGCCCCGCTTGACTTGTGTGAGCAACATTTATGATTGTATGTTTTTTGCGAGGCTTACTGGTGTATTTTATAGCCGTTTACCGGACTCCGGGATCACCTTTACGAATGCGACGTCATGTGTCACCATTGTCAATACCTTCTGTGCCAGGACCGACATCATCCGCAAGAGGGAGCTCGTTACTGCCGCCCATCCTGCCCATTAATGACTCTTCAGAGGGTCGCTCTGAGGGTGACATCAATCCGGATCCAGCGCTATATGTAGAACCGGTACTGGATTTCCCGCTGGCGCCAGAGGACTTAGCGGCGCAACTGGATTCGGATGTTGCTCACAACAACGTTGATTCCGACTCTGAACTGTCCATCCCCCCAATCACAAGCTCCTCTTCGTCTGACAGCTTTGCGTTGTTGGACTTCTTTTCTGAGGGTGAGGGCGAACAAAGTGACTATGACGACATGATGGGGCATGAGGGTCAAGATTCGGACCAAGTTATGGGTCGAGGACGATCGAAGTGTGAATTTCATTCCGTTTTAAATGGTAATCCAGAATTCTCAAGATTATTGATTACAAACTGACGCTATAATTTTTATCAGGTACTATTTGTGATTCTGATGGCCGTGCATTACCTGGTAGTACCCAACTGTCTGCAGAAACACGATCTCGTGAAGACTGGGCGCCCTTCGACAGCAAAGTCCAGTTCGAATTGGGGAATTTCCTTTACCGTAAAGTGCAAATGTCTGGAGGCGATATTGATACACTTCTCCGGTTATGGGCTGAGTCACATGATCAAGACTGTGGATGCCCCGCTCCTTTTCAGAATCATCGAGATGCCTATAAGAAGATTGACTCAATAAAAATTGGCGACGTGCCTTGGGAATGTTTTACTTTGAAATATCAAGGGGATCTACCTGCATCGGATGTCCCACCTTGGATGAGAACCGAATACCAAGTTTGGTATCGCAATCCACGCCTAGTTATACAGAACATGTTTTTGAACCCCGAGTTCAAGGACAGTATTGACTATGCGCCATATATTAAAACTGATGCTAGTAGTGGCCGCATATATCATGATTTCATGTCCGGGGAATGGGCATGGGAGAAAGCTGTAAGCAATTCATTGTACTAGTTGCCACTGAAATACTCAATGTTCAACACCATACAGGATCAGTTACAAAACATACCTGGAGCACACGGTGCTATGCTAGTTCCTGTGCTGCTTGGGAGCGACAAAACGACTACTTCGGTTGCGACAGGTGACAATGAGTATTATCCGTTGTATTTGTCAATTGGCAACATACACAACAATGTTCGACTGGCACATCGTGATGCCGTTGAGGTGATTGCCTTTCTCGCAGTCTCCAAAAGTGAGTAACGCATCCTATTTTTCTATGCCAGCGGGGTCATTCATAATGATAAGCTTCCCGACAGTTTAATGACGATATCAAATTTCGTCGCTTTCGTCGCCAATTGCTACAAAGCTCGCTAGCGACAATACTGAGTTCCGTAAGGCCAGGAATGACCACGCCTGAGGTTATTCGCTGCCCTGACGGCCATTTTCGACGGGCCCTTTATATCCTTGGCCCCTATATGGCTGATTATCCCGAACAAGCGGCAATCGCATCTATTGTTAATGGATGGTGTCCGAAGTAAGTCATTTTAATACTGCCACCACACCTTTCTGATTCAGGGAGATGTACAGAGAAGGATCTTGGTAGTGGGATTCCTGGAGGACGGCGCGCCCGTCAACACACCGAATACCTTGTGCAGGCATGCGAACTTGGTGAGCTTTGGGATGAATATGGTCTAGTCGGTGACGTTGAGGTAAGCAATGTATCAATCATCTCGTACTATTCAGTATTTGATATTGATTACATTTTTCTACTCCCCAAGCCATTTACGAATGAACTCCCCAACGCGGATATCCATGAACTCATGGCCCCTGATCTCCTTCATCAAGTTATCAAAGGCGTCTTCAAAGACCACCTGGTAACCTGGGTTGAGCGCTACTTGAACACAGTTAATACTCCCATTCAAGCAAAAAAAACACTCGACGAAATTGATTATAGGTGATATCAACTCGAAAAATATTATAAAGGGCAATGATTGATTGAATTACATCAAGGATATCACTTGCTCCCCCTTTTACTGGTTTGCGCCGTTTCCCGATAGGCCGAAATTTCAAACAGTGGACCGGCAATGATTCTAAAGCTTTAATGAAGGTATGATTCTCAGTGAACCTAGTACCATACAATAACCAGAGTAACTTCAGGTTTATCTTAATGCTATCGAGGGCCTCGTTCCACCGGAGATTGTGCAAACATTTCGCGCGTTTCTCGAGTTCTGCTACATTGCTCGACAAGAGTTTATCACTGAGGATGCATTAAACAAGTTAGAAGAAGCTCTTGGGCGCTTCCACAAGTATAGGACCTTCTTTGAAACCAGCGGAGTGCGGCCTGATGGCTTCCACCTTCCTCGGCAACATGCCATAGTGCATTATCCAAGCCTTATCCGAGCTTTCGGCGCTCCAAATGGCTTAAGCACATCCATTACCGAGTGCCAGCACATCAGGTCGGTCAAAGAACCTTGGCGGCGATCGAACCGCAACCACCCTTTGGGGCAAATACTCGTTTCCAACACACGTACATGTAAGCTTGTGGCGGCAGGGAACGATTTCAAGGGGCGAGGAATGCTGGCCACGACCGTTGCTAGTAAAGGTGCGTTACTATTAACCGTGATCTTAAGTTCAAACGATTGAGATTTTCTCAAGGCAGCGGTGATACCGAGACAAATGATCACAAAGAGGAGGCTCTATTGGATCCAGAGGAAACTGTAGATAAACTGATTGTAGATGGACCAAGCGTCTCAACGCATGTCGAGCTCAGGAAAAAGAAAGGTATATTATTTCCCATTATTAAATAATTGTCACATTTCTAATTGGTTCAAGTACGGAGCAAAGAACTACATCAAGTGGCTGATTATGCCAACCAACCAGATATTGAATCTCTGACAGTGCGTTTCCTTCAGGAGCAACCGGACATAGAAGTTGTCAATATGGAGGATATACACCAGTCCCTCGCTATTTTTGACTCAGCTGTGGCTTTCGTTCATGCACCTAGTGACCCTAGTGGTATTGGTGGAATGCGTCGGGAATTTATACGTGCAACGCATTCATGGAGGAAAGGTAGACCCCGCTTTGATTGCATGTTTTACAAGGGGGCCACTGCTTCGAAAAATCCACGCGGCATGCATGACCTGCAGGTGGTACGGGCACGTCTATTTTTCCGGTTTGCATACCAGAATCAATTATATTCCTGTGCCCTTGTTCATTGGTTCAGGACATTGGAAAATGAGCCAGATGACAGGACGGGGATGTGGAAGATCAAGCCAATATTTGATGCGGATGGGAAGCCCCAGGCAACTGTTGTTGCGCTGAAAGGCTTAGTTCGTGCGGCACATATTCTGCCCGTCTTTGACTCTTCCTTCACCGAGAAAGGCCTTACTTTTGACGAGACACTGGACAAGTTCAAGTTATTCTATGTAAATAAATTTGTTGATTACAACAGCTTCTGGCTAGTGTCATAGCAGTACCATACGTCAAGTTGCTCATACAAATCGTACAGTACAAGCTCGCTAAATGATTGCTATAACATCTTTCGAAGGAGTCCTGAACATTTGGAACTCGTGTGACGATGTCACAATACTTCCGCAGTTGAACGTCAATAGCGACCGCGCCAACATGCACCTCTATCATCTATGCGCCAACCTAATCCCCTTGATCATAAGTCGAACCCGAGGAGGAAGATTCAAGAACCTGATCAAGACTGGTCATTGAAGGTAAGCGATTGATGAACTTTTTGTTGTTGTTAATGGCTGGTGATCACGAAGATTAGCAATCCTCACGAGAAAAGAAAGCTGAAACAGCTTGAATTGGCGTTCAAGAAACGTTTTCAAACGCGAAAAAAGCAAGAGAGTCAATGAGGACGTTGTTTGGAGCTGGTGGACGGTAGGGATCTTGTTTCATAATGCGGAGATAATAGCTAACGGTTGCTTGCATCAACAATCGGACGACACTAGCGTTCAAATCCATCTTTACAGGTGTGAAGCTTGTGTGGATATACCAAAACCACATCAGGTTCAGCGCATCGCTATAGCAGTACTCGTACGAAATGAAGGCTCGACAAAAAGCATCACGCATATAGAACGAAATTCATATCAAAAAGACTAGGTCAACATAAGCATACTATACAGCCTCTGCCGCGGGCCGCTTTACACAATGGATCCAGTAGCAGGAAGAAACATGCCAAGTGTATCTACCGAGCTCTTGGTAAGCTTAAACCCTCGGAAACCCTCACGCACGCCAAGTTCGAGGAATGGACCTTTTCCGCCAGACCTTGAAACCTGTTGAGCAGGTTCTCAAGGACGCCAACGTGAAGAAGGAGGATGTCGATGAAGTCGTCCTTGTCGGTGGTTCGACTCATATTCCCAAGGTTCAGCAGCTCCTCAAGGACTACTTCGGAAAGGAACCTTCCAAGGATATCAACCCTGACGAGGGCGTCGCGTACGGCGCAGCCATCCAGGGCGCCATTCTCACTGGTGACGAAGGCACGAGCGACATGGTCCTCGTCGACATCAACCCTCTTACTCTCGTTATCGAGACTACCGGTGGTGTCTTCACGAAGTTGATCCCTCGCAACACCATCATTCCCACCCACAAGGGCCAAATGTGAGTAACTGTACATGATACTTGTGTTCCTTGCTGACGTGTTCTAGCTTCTTGACGGCCGCCAATAACCAACCCAGCGTCCTTATCCAAGTCTTCGAGGGTGAACATTCGCTCACAAAGGACAACAACTTACTGGGCAACTTCGAACTCACCAGCATTCCTCCTGCTCCTCGCGGTGTTCCTCAAATTGAAGTTACATTTGAAATTGACGCCAACGGTATCTTGAAGGTCTCGGCCTCCGACAAGGGAACGTAAGTACACTTGTTTCACGTTAGAACGTCGTCCATCTAACATCTTCGCAGTGGTAAATCCGAGAGTATCACTATCAAGAACGAGAAGGGACGCCTTAGCCAAGAAGAAATCGATCGCATGGCTGCCGAAGCTGAAAAATTCGCAGCGGACGACGAGGCTCAACGCAAGCGCATCAAGGCGCCCAACTCTTTATCGTCATTCATTTATGGTCTAAAGACTCAACTCGGCGACCAAGATGGTCTCGGTGGTAAACTCAGCGACGCGATCAAGGACACTACGGACTGGATTGACCAGAATGGCTGACGCCAGCACTGAAGACCTTGAAGAGAAGTTGGCCAGTACGTATTCTTTGTTGACATGTTATGTGCGGGTCCCTAACATCCCTTCAGAGGTCCAGGGTGTTGTCAACCCCATCACCAGCAAGCTTTACTCTTCCGACGCGCTCTTTGAGCAATGATATTATCTTGTGCGACCACAACGAGCTGTAGATTAAAAAAGGAGGATGAGATTATTATTTACTTATCATACATGACGTACAGGCTCCGTTGGTGGAATTTATTTCACTCGGGTGACGGATCCATAATGCTAGCCAATAAAAATTCTTTTATACTTTGGATCTTGAGTTCGTGACTATTGTGGTTACGATGGATCTGTGACTACCTCAGCTCTCTACTCCCCCAATACTCCCCCAATCTCGCCTCGCATTCTTTTCTAGTCAATGCACACAATTTCCCACTCCATTGCCCGTTGCGTGGACAAGAGTCTACCTGCAACCGCATAGCTCAATACCATCCTCTTTTTACGACAACCTCCCTTGCCTCTCCTTCAACAAATATTTGATTATAGCTTCTATAGCTTCCTCTCTATTCTGTCTCAAATCCAACCCTTGGCCCAAGATTCCCGAAGTGATTCGCAGAGATGCGCAGCGGAAAGAGCCAGAGTCGGCTGATAGGATTGTCCCTGCAATGGATGCCGAACTTCTGCAGCACGCTGAGGAAAATATGATCAATACTGATTAATGCTCAGCTGGCAAAAGATCTGCGCTTCGGTCATGCAATTCCAAATGTTGACGCGAACAATGATATCGCTGTTCTGCGTCCTGACTGGCCAAGATGGCCGCAAATCGAAGCTCAGGATGTCCGCGCTCCATGCATCATGTGAAAGATGCGCGACACCATTGCAATCCCAAATGCATTTAGAAGAACGGCACTAGGCCTTCCTTTGATTGAAGCGCCCAACCTAGATTTCCCCAAGGAACATCGCGACGACCCCATGTTCCGAATTTTCCCTTTCATTGATGCTCCGCCCACTTTCATCAAAGTCAAAGGAGAGGAAGCTGGCAATGGCGCGCTTATGGGTGTCACAAAGGGAGGAGAGGCTGTCTGTATCGTTCGCCCTGTTCGCCGCCTTATCTCCCATCACAAGCATCACGGATGTCGCAAGGCCCCCTTCTTGAAGCGCCTTTCCTTTGCTCTCATGACCTTGGGTCCGCGGGAGGGGGTGTTTAGCCCTTGGCCAACACGGAAGATGTTTGGAAGGATGTGATGAACACGAAGAGCAGCATGATTTTCCCTAGGAGTCTGGAGAAGCCGCGAGGGAAAGTAGGTTGAGGGTCACCGCCCAGGGTGGAAAGTTCGCAGCTGAGGGATCGTCCCGAGCTATCTTCGTCCGGGGAGGAACGGCGAGAGAAGAGGATTCTGTGACATCCAGGACATTTGCGTTATCACACTCCGCAGTTATGAATCGACCAGGCACTCTCCTGTGGTCCAATACTTCTGCGTCAACCCTCACTGCAAACTGGCTTCATAACCGGCTCCATCAAAATAGCTCTACATCTGACGGCGAATTCATTCGAGTCCCGTCGGCACAACATTCCACGAGAATGGATGGAAAGCTGGTCAAGACTCGTTGATGAATGAGTGCAGAATCGATCGGTCCGGTCCATTGTGGTTAACGGTATGCGCAAGAGATACTTTTTCTCTGTCACGATCCTCATTGTTCTTCTAGCTTCAATTGCAATCGGAATCCCAGCTACCACATTGAACATGTTGGAGAGCGCTGCGGCGCCGCTTCGGAGAGCCTAGAAGCAACACGCTCGACTACGCGCCAAATCCAACGCCGCAGAACTTAAACTTCTCCCCTTTGTGCCCAAGACGATCATTCCCGGCAGCTTTAACCCTAGCCTCAAATCGTGCTTGGGCAAATTTATCGGGCCTATCTCCCTAAATCGGCCGATGCGAGCGGGCGCTTGGTGAAGCGCTTGAGCGGCGACGCTAACTAGGGGTTGGCAAACTACCTGCACACTCTCTTGTATGCAAAGCAACCCTTCTAAGTACTGCCATCAGAACCAACTACTTTCCTTATTCCAAACGAAGCCGCCTCAGTATCTGATTGATGCCGCGCTGGAGTTTTATACTCCCTGCCGATGCGTCTGTATCTGACCGCAACGTGGCCTCTTCATCACGCGGTCATGCTACTGGTGTGCTGTGAGTCCCTTCTACTTTTTCCTTCCGACTCCTGCTATCTTTGTTGCCTCGACTACACTGCCCCGCCCTCCTACTCGCGTCCTCAGGCCCCGCTGAGCTCACCACCCTCACCGTTCACGTTCACGGACGTAGCTACTCTGTGCCTATCCGCAGCCCCCCGCCACCCTCATGTTCACGCCGGTGACGGCCTGAGGCAAAACCCGAATACAGAACAGTTTGGATACTAGTACTATTGACTTTTTTTCCTTAACTGACTGAACGGGCTTAACTCAACTTAAATAATCTTAGTGGACTTAGATGTACTTAGATGTAGATGTAGTGACTTAGCCAAAAAAAACTGTAAGTACATTAAGGCACAAAATGCGTCTCAAGTTAAAAAAGTTTGCACCTGTTTTGCTGATGGCCACGCCATGAGCAGTCACAGCCTATGACCGCTACGACAGGGAATACAGCCTTTGAGGGTCGGAGACGACGTAATGTAACCTTGCTCTAGTATGGCTTAAACCGTCTCGATTCCTTCAGTTTTTCTATCTTGGCTTTGTCCTCCTCCCACTTCTTTTTGAGCTCGATCAAAGCTTTTGCACAGCACCACGGTCAGAATACCATCGAAAAGACCAGCCAACAAGACATACCACTCCTCTGCTTTTCCACTTTCTGGAATGCATAAAACCCACCCTTATCCTCACCAGCATCAGGAAAATACTAGTTGGACTTATCAGGTCTTATGAGCTTACATAAGTAGAATAAGTAATTTGAAAGTTCACAAAATGTGTACTTACACTTGGACTTATATAAGACGAATAAGGCACCCCCCCCTACTTTTGGCGACCTTATTGTCTTTAGTAACTTAAAAATATATAAGTTTGGCAACCAAATCCCAGGTGTGCTTGACTTAAAGAATCACTTTTACATCCTTTTCATGCCTTTCTGCCACTCCTTCCAGTGACCTTTCCACACTATCCTAACATTCTTCAAATGAATCTTGGTACTTTTTAATCCTTTCAAGCCTTTCTGTGGACCTTTTTTCAATTTTTTTTTCATTACTGTCAACCTGTGGCAGCTTCCCTGTGATTTATATTACTTTTTCTTGCCTTTCCTGCCTTTGTTTGAGCCTTCTGCAACTTATTCACCATATCCAGAGATATGCCACCAACTTCTCTTCCACTCTTATGGCACTTTCAAGGCCTTTCAAGCCTTTCTTTGGCTTTGATGAGACTTATACTTTCATCCTGTTGCTAAGCTTTCTGTTACTTACTGTGTCTTTTTGGCTTTTGACCCTTTCTCCAACCTTTCTGGACCTTATTGATTCTTTTCCAGAAGCCTGCTTCTGAGCTGTTTGCAACTTGCAGCATCCTTATATGGCCTTTCAAGCCTTTCTTGGCTTTGATGAGACTTATACTTTCATCCTGCTGCTAAGCTTTCTGTGTCTTTTTGGCTTTTGACCCTTTCTCTGACCTTTCTGGACCTTATTGATTCTTTTCCAGAAGCCTGCTTCTGAGCTATTTGCAACTTGAAGCATCCTTATATGGCTTTTCAAGCCTTTCTCTGACACTTCTGAGGCTTATACTTTCATCCTGCTTTCTGTGTCTTTTTGGCTTTTGACCCTTTCTCCAACCTTTCTGGACCTTATTGATTCTTTTCCAGAAGCCTGCTTCTGAGCTGTTTGCAACTTGCAGCATCCTTATATGGCCTTTCAAGCCTTTCTTTGGCTTTGATGAGACTTATACTCTCATCCTGCTGCTATGCTCTCTGTTACTTACTGTGTCTTTTTTGGCTTTTGATCCTTTCTCCAACCTTTCTGGACCTTATTGATTCTTTTCCAGAAGCCTGCCTCTGAGCTTTCTGCAACTTGAAGCATCCTTATATGGCTTTTCAAGCCTTTCTCTGACATTTCTGAGGCTTATATTTTCATGGCCAAGGCTGTCCAGAAACTGGCCAGCAAACTGTCTGTCACTTACAGCCTCTTTTAATGTCTTTCAAGCCTTTCTTTAACCTTTCTGTAACTTATTGCTAGACTTTTCAATACCTTTCAAGCAGTCTTTGAACTTCTGAGACTTATCCAGGAGCCTTTTTTATGCTTTCAAGCTTTCTTTGACCTTTCTGGAGCTCATTTTTCACTTCCATGGATCTGCCATGCACCTTTCTGCACCTTTCTTCCACCTTTTCAATGCCTTTCAAGCCTTTTTTCATCTTATGTTTCACTTTCCAGCACCTGCCACCAAATTCCAATGTGACTTAAAATCCTTCTTTGTCTCTTTCAAATTGCTCTTTTTGGAAACCTGTTCATTCACTTTCTGAAACAACTTAAACCATGCCTTTTTAAACCTTTTTTCCATCTTATTTGTTCCTTTTTCAACTTGTAACTTACAAGTCCTGTCTTTCTTACACCTTATCTATTCATTTTCTACAACTTACACCCTTGATACAACTTACACTATCCTTTTTTGCCCCTCTTTTCTCCCTTCTGCAACTTATATTACCTTTTGATGCCCTTTATGCAGCCTTCTAGAGCCTTTACAGCCTTTCTATGCTTTTCAGCAAATTTCTTGAAACCGATATACTGCCTTACTAACCTTCCCAACCTCTCCCCTACCTTTCCATTGACTTTTACCATCCTTCCTTGGCTTAAGAAGCCATTCCTATCCATGCATTCCCATACTGTAGCAGACATTAGCAAGCATAATAGGCAAGGATGGGCATAGGACTCAGCTAACTAACACAAATGGCATTGCCGTCCGCTTGCCAGGCACAGATTTTATTAGGTCTACCATATCCGACTTTCACAACACCTTTGTCGCTGAATTTTCGAACAGCTAGTAAACAGGACTTAACAAGAAATCTGTTAATCCGTCATTCTCACTTACATTTGGGGCTGCATTAGGTGATTTCAGTGCCTGTTTGATGGCCATCCATTGCAGCTTTCACAACACCTTCATCGCCGAATTTTTGAACAGCTAGTAAATGAACTTAACATAAAATCTGTTAATCCATCATTCTCACTTACATTTGGGGCTGCATTAGGTTATTTCTGCACCTGTTTAATGGCCGTCTGTTGCAGCTTTCACAACACCTTCGTTGCCAAATTTTTGAACCGCTAGTAAATGAACTTAGCATGAAAGCTGCTAATCCATTGTTCTCACTTACATTTGGGGCTGCATTGGGTGATTTCAGCGCCTGTTTGATGACCGTCCATTGCAGCTTTCACAACACCCTCTTCGTCGCCGAATTTTCGAACAGCTAGTAAACGAACTTAGCATGAAAGCTGCTAATCCATCATTCTCACTTACATTTGGGGCTGCATTAGGTTATTTCAGCGCCTGTTTGATGGCCTTCCGTTGCGGCTTTCACAACACCCTCTTCGTTGCCGAATTTTCGAACAGCTAGTAAACAAACTTAGCATGAAAGCTGCTAATCCATCATTCTCACTTACATTTGGGGCTGCATTAGGTTATTTCAGCGCCTGTTTGATGGCCGTCTGTCGCAGCTTTCACAACACCCTCTTTGTCGCCGAATTTTCGAACAGCTAGTAAACGAACTTAACATGAAAGCTGCTAATCCATCGTTCTCACTTACATTTGGGGCTGCATTAGGTTATTTCAGCGCCTGTTTGATGGCCTTCCATTGTGGCTTTCACAACATCTTCTTCGTCGCCGAATTTTCAAACAGCTAGTAAACGAACTTAACATGAAAGCTGCTAATCCATCGTTCTTGCTTACCTTTGGGGCTGCATTAGATAGGATGTGGGAGACGAAGGCACAGCGGGATGCGGTGTGGTAGGGTTGAGTTGAGGGCAAGGGGGTAAGTAACGCCAAAATCCAGAAGTAGAAGCGTACCGTACCATCCATAACCGTCGTGCATAGCCATCCATAAGCACCCATACACATATCCATCATGCTTGCACATGGTCTTGAAGGGATAGGCAGCTCGGAGGGTAGGTGGTTGCAGTGGGTGCTGAGCGGCGAGCACGCAAGGACTCACATGCTAGAACGCAATTATCCTGATACAACACCGCATGAGTACTCCGAAACATGTAACCCAGGCCACGGATGTGGGTATGCCATGGGGTAAAGGGTGCGGGTACACACCCTGAATACCGCAGGGGTTGTACCCAAGCGCAATCCCTAAGTTTACTTCCTATCTCAGATTGCATGTAGGCAATAAAGTGTTTCAGAGGGTCAAAACGTACCAGGTGGGGGTGAGGCAATGGGCCACCCATGGCTGGTGCCTTGCAAAAACGCGACCTGTACCGTAACTACATGCACAGGATAAACATTGAGGGATGGGTCGATGCCGGGCGAGTCGAGTCAGCAACCTTGGGTAAAGGTGAAGAATCGACTGGGAGCAGGCTTTCCTGTGACTTGGCTGACTACCAGCAGTCCAATCATACATTACAATACAACCGTCAACCGCAGTCCGAAAAGCAGAGGCGCCCGATTTATGGTTAACATACATGCCAAGTGGGGGCGAACCTGCATATGGGGGCGTGTGAGTACCAACCATGCAACAAAGGCTCAGCAACATACAAAAATAGCTTCAACCATTGTAGCAGGTGGAGTAAGAGGCATGAGGGGGGGCATAGCGAGGCAATGCAAATGGTCAACAGCAGGAATTGCAGAGGGAGAGAAAATGGGACACCTTCCAGAGAAACAGTTGTCCTCTTATACTAGAGACAAAACACCACTGAATCGTCATCCATGACAGACATGTTGAGAAGCCGTTAAAAGCCAGCGGTTTTCGAGACAGGGGCAACCGCAGGAGTCAGAGGTAATGAGGAGGTAGGTAGTCCAAGAAAGGCCAATGGTTTTGAAAACTGGTGACAACGTGACAATGAAGCGGGCATGATGCAGACATTACATGATCAACAAATGGTTAAACGAGAGGCAATCCGAGGAAATAAGGGGGTAATTATGAATACAGTGAGTAAATTATGAATACAGGGAGCGAAATTGTGAACGAACAAAGAAGGCAAAGGGGTTTTGGTGATCAAGAGAGGGGGGGGGGGGGTACGTAGTGGAAGCGGCGGCTGGGCCTTGGTGTCCCCCTTTGTCTGTGTCATGTAGTAACGTTGCTGCACCTCAAGCCGCAACAATGTGATGTTTGGCAGCCTGTGACAGTTTGGCCCGAAACATGACTGGATACATTGTCTTGCTGCCTAGTAGTCGTATCCCCTCAGCGTGGTAGCCATGGTTGTGCTCTGAGGCATGGAACACCGCGGGTTGTTAAAACACTGCATCACTTTGTTGAGGCTGGCATGGTTTTTGAGGTGCCATCGCGCTCAACGCTGCACAGACAGTAGGTTGCCAACTCAACGGGGCCACATACATATCGCTGAGAGACGTGTTGATCATTGATGCGTCAATATAACACGGTACCTACCCTTGCGTGTCTAGCGT
>JAEBUT010000109.1:0-25725 GCA_020011035.1 Amanita subjunquillea | reverse complement strand
TTTCTTGGCCATGCGAAGGCACTCCAGTACTGCCTTTTGAATAAACGAAGGTAGCACAGACCTGGTGTCTCTGGTCCGTACATACTGAATCCCTTAGGTGGCAACACCTTTTTACTGGCGTGTCGCACCTGTTGATTCCATTTCGTAATATCAATGTAACTAGGCGGATGCACTAGTTCCAGCCTCATTCGCATTTCCTCTTTGAGTTCCTCATTGAACCAATCGCCCGACGGTTCGCCAAACCAGTTTGTCGTGAACTGACGAGTAACTCGTCTGCCAGCTCCTTGGAAATGATTTGATTGAACTGCCTGCGCATACGTCCGTCGCGGGTAAACAACCTCCTCGTCATTCTTGGCCGCGCCAAGAGTGATCTTCTTCCACCAATAATCCTCTGCAAATTTATCAACATCTTCCCAGTCATACGTTGATTCCACTTGTATTGTACGATTTTCTTCGAGTAGAATTTCGTCTCCCGGGTAGATGTGATACACTCCGTTCTCATCTCCGTTTCGCAACGCGAATCTGACGTGGGGCTTTCTTAAGATGTGGGCCCATGACGCAACCTTCGCCATGGTCGGGTAACTCGGCCATTGGTACTTAGCGTAGTACTTTGGTTCGAAAAGGTACATGTAGCAATATCCCTTTTGTCGCCATGGTTCTGACGCCGTGCGTTTGTAATGACCCGGCTTGCCAGGTAATTTGGCCTCGACCTTGTCTGCCCACTTCTTTATTCGCCGTGTCTGCTCCGTCAACGTCTCTTCACCACAAGCTGGTAAAAAGTAATCCAAGCTCAACGTTTTCCGGTTAAGCATCCCTAGTCCCTTATAATCTTTTGGTGTGACCGGTTCCGCTTTGTGAATGGTGTAGACTCGCTTTGTCTTATCATAGGGCGAGTATCGTGTCGAGTTTGAACTAGTTTTGTACTGTTGTGGCTTCATGATGTTGCCGTTCAACGCATGCATCAATCGGTTCCTTTCTTCTGCTGACAGAACCAAGCCCTCATGCTTCAATGTAATGACGTTCCAGCCCTTCGTCAAGAGTTGGATGTTTGACGGCGTGTCAAACAATGCTTTTCGAATTATGGAGTCCGACTCCATGGTGTTTAATAAATCTACCAGCGTCTGGTAGTTCAGCGTCTCTTGACGCTCAGCCTCCTCAAGCCGCCTTTGTCTGCGCAGCTTTTCGCGCTTCTCCTGCATCAGCGCCTGCCATGCTTCTTCTTGTTCGCGGATCGACGCCTCCTCGAGTCGTTCCGCCTCACGCTGAGCTTCACGCTGCAGCCTTCTTTTTTTCTCGTCGCTGGTCCTTGCACCAACGATAGTATGCCCTGACATGAGCATCACGTTGTCGCCTGTCCACCATGGTGGCGACGTTTTCCACAACTTTCTTTGTAATCGCGCATCCTCGCGCCCATTCTGCCTCAAAGGCAACTCCGATCTCCATCAATGTCATGTGTGCAAACGGCAACACATAACGGAAGGTTTGTTCCATTGTGACTTAATGAAACTGGTGACGGTGTGATGATAAAGGTAGATTAGATTCGCTGATGTAACGAATCCGCGGAATGCCTCGTGTTAGGCGCGTGTTCTGTAACAAAAATCTTCAACTATTTCTACGTCTCAGCACAGTAGACAATAGTCCGTTCACTCGGCTGTACGGGTGACGATCTCAGATGAGACGATGTTGACAAGGGGAAAGTCGTCCAACGGTATGACCTAAAAGACGTGGTGCCCGGGACTTCACTACAGTGTCCTCGTGCTCAGCTCAATAGAACTGATACGTAATTGGTGTCTGTAGACTATACACCCTTGATACACGGCACGTCAAGTAGATTGTCTTCGTTGTCGACCAACGGCAGTCAGGCTCAGGTCGTACTGGTGCACCTACACCACGTAGAACCGAAGGGTCCTCCTAACTGTTGTGTCGCCTAGTCCAATCGGTTTTCGATCGCCGCACTCTGTGATTCGCCGACGCTGCCTCTACAGCCAAGGGCGTTCTCTATCAACAGAGCCGTTTGTCGCCAAGAGCAAAATGAGTCGATGTCGTCCAATGCGTGGAACGATGTCGACGAAGGTGAATGAAAATATTTGCCTCGTGCAACGATGAGCAAGGCGTGCTCAAGGTTACTGAGTCAAACGGTGAGGTAGATAGCCTTACGATTATGTTAGAAGGTCGTTCCAACAAAACCTCAAGGTTTGAGAAAGAAGAGAAGGGGCTCTTAGTTGCTGTGTGGTACGACACAAACAATCGTAAGGCTAAGGTACACTACCTACTAACCCGTCCTTATATACCTATCGCCTCATGTACTCCATGAGTCAATCATGTGACTCTTCCCTCGTGGCTTCCGATGACTCAGCCATCCTTGCCTTGCGGACCTAACCCTCCTGTGGCTGTGTCCATTATCTAATCCAAGAAAATAAAGAAAATGAGAAATCGTAACAAAACCAGATTTTAGCAAAGCTGGAAAAAAATCAATTATCATTAAAACTGGAAAAGTGTTATTTTGATAAAACCAAAATTGAGTTTTTGGGTATGATCATTAACCAAAGATTCAGTACAAATGGATCCAGCAAAGGTGAAGGCAGTAAAAGAATGGCCGGAACCTAAGAACAAACAAGAAGTACAACAATTTTTAGGATTTGTTAACTTCTATCAACGATGTGTGAAGGGATTTGCAAGAGATGCAAAACCTTTAATGGAATTAATGGGAAAAAAGGATTGGGAGTGGGGTCCCAGACAAGTAGAGGCCATGAAAAAGTTGAAGGAAAGAATCGCAGAGGAAGCAGTGTTAGCAATACAGGATGAAGGAGGACAATTCGAATTGAAACTGATGCATCAGACTTTGCATTAGGATCAATTTTATTGCAACAACAGAATGGTATATGGAGACCAGTTGCTTTTATTTTGAGAGCTTTAAATGAAGCTGAAAGAAATTACGAAATATATGATAAAGAGATGCTTGCTATTATGCACTCTTTATATGAATGGTTGCAATACCTAAAAGGGGCGAAAGAGATAATTGAGATCTTAACTGATCATCAAAATTTGACATACTTTCATAAACCACAAAACTTAAATCTTAGACAAGCATGATGGGTTATGGATTTACAGGAATATAATTTTGTAATCAAACATAGAATCCGGGAAGTCAAACTCAAAGGCAGATCTGTTATCCAGAAGAGCGGATATGAGCAAGGAGAAAGAAGATAACAAAGATGTAATATTACTAAAAGAAGAATGTTTATAAGATGGGACAGAAGCGAGATTGAAATGGAAAAAAATAGAAAAAGACATTAAAAAAGTAAATAAGAGACAATGGATAACAAGTAGAAAAAGGAAAAAAAAGAAGGTTTTGAATATGATAAAGAACAAAATATAATCACATGGAAAGGAAGGGTATATGTACCAGAGGTGATAAGATAAAAATAAAGATTGAAATACTGAGGATTGTGATATGGGAGAAGACATTAAGAAGTACATCAAGGATGTAGGACTTGTCAGATGGTCAAACCAGATAGGCAAAAACAGGCGGCTCCATTAAATCCGCATGTGATACCAGACATTCCATGGAAACATATATCTGTAGACTTGATCGGACCATTACCTGAGTCAAAAGGATATAATGCAATCTCACAGTAGTAGACCGATTCTCCAAAATGGCATACTTTTACCACAAATACTACTATATGTCATTAGGAGTCGCTACTTTATACAGGGATCATATTTTCAAAAATCATGGAGTACCAGAAAAGATCATTAGCGATCAAGGACCACAGTTTGTGTCTAAATTTATGAAGGAGCTCTCAGAATATTAGGAATTAAAGGAAACCCATCCATGGCTTTTCATCTGCAGACTGATGGACAAATGGAAAGAGTGAATCAGATAGCAGAGCAATTATTATCCACCTTCATTAATGAAAATCAGGATGATTGGAGTGATTGTTGGCAGTAGCACAATTTTGCTATAATGATTGGGAACATTCTGCAACAGGCTACTCTCCATTTTACATGAACTATGGACGGCACCCAACAAAGGAACGAAATAAACACCGGTTGTACAATGGTGGAAGCAGTCACACAGTTTGCAGGAAACAAGCCGAAGTCTGGAATCATGCAAAAAATGCTCTCAAAAAGGCACAGGAGGCATGGCATTACAATATGACAAAAGAAAAAGAACATCTATAAGTTACAAAAAAGATGATCTAGTTTATATAATGCCAAACATTTACCAACCATACAGCCAACAAAGAAATTAGGAGAGAGGTTTTTAGGACCTTACAAAATTCTTGACAAAGTAGGACCAGCGCTTACTGAATTTCTATCCCTGCATCCTGGAAGGTGTATAATGTTTTCAACAAGTCACTTCTCAAACCATATCATGCACCTTTGTTTCCAATACAGGCCAGCAAAATGCAGGCCAAAGAAGAAGCAGGAGGAAGAGAGCTCCACTGGCAACTATGAAGTGGAAAAAATACTAGATAGTCACATCATCAACAAGGACATGGTCAGCTGGAGTATTTGGTAAAGTGGAAAAATTACCTGCTCAAGAAGCTTCTGGAATTGTGACCATGCCAAGAGGAGTATTGATGATTTCCATTGATCCCACCCAGGGTGCCCAGGAGACTCCATGGGCAAACACTAGCATTCAAACGTATTTAAACTATACACAGCACCAGTGTCTAAAAATTATATGGGTGGGAAGACGGAAAATTTGAACAGGATTACCTGGAAAGACTGGAATGAAATTGGCAGAAGTGGAAAGGAAATCATCAAGAAGCAGAACAAACAGATCCTGATCATGTGGAACCCGATCCTTGAAGAGGGGGTTATGTTACAATTCCTCATTTCTTTATTTTCTATGATTAGATAATGGACACAGCCACAGGAGGGTTAGGTCAGCAAGACAAGGATGACTGAGTCATTGGGAGTCAGGAGGGAAGAGTCACATGATTGACTCATGGATGACATGAGGTGAAAGGTATATAAGGAGGGGTTAGTAGGTAGTATACCTTAGCCTTACAATTGTTTGTGTTGTACCACACATCAACTATTGCTTTTCGTCTTCTTTCTCTTTCTCAAACCTTGAGGTTGTGTGGAACAGTTTCTAACACTTAGTCTGCTCACTTGGATATTCCCCTGTTTTCCCACCACACACTGCCTACCCCCTACTTGTGCTTGTCCTGTCCCCTGTCTGCCTGGCTGTCTCCTGTTGGCCCATTGACCAATTTGCTCACAGTGTACTCACCTGCTTGTGCTGTTGTTCACCACTATCATTTAATTCTTTTTTGTTTCTTTTCTGTTCAGCGGACTTTCTATTTTTTACTCATTGACTGTGCACAGACACTATCTCCTTTAGTAGTTACCTTCATGTTTCCTTTCTCAGGTAGCTACAGCTTTATTTCCTTTATGATCTCTATTGTTCTTGTGTATATAAACTCCTGTACAGTAGAGTTACCTCAGTTCCAACTTAGACAAGTTTTGCTCTCACCTCAATCAACTTCAATGCTCTTCTCTCTCATCAACTCCAGACCTTTGTCATCTCTGAGTTAGTGTCTAGACTCAGTTGTCCAGTGGCTGGAGTGGACCAAGACTCTGCTTGTCACTGTTGACTTTAGAACAAACCATGATGAGGGCATTGTCTGTAACACTCACCCACTTATGGTCAGTCTGCTACCCATCTGCTCACTCCTGTCCCTTGCTGCCTGCCCATCTGCTTGCCTGCCTGTGACTTCTCACTCAGTCATCTCCTGTTTGCCTGCTTGCCCAATCACCTCCCTGTTTGCCTACCCATGCACTTGCTTGCCATCTGCCCTGCTGGCACACACAAAAAGGTTGCTGCTTTCTCCCCCACTGCTGACTCAACTGCCTCCACTGCTTGACACACTGGACCACCATTTCTGGCTCACTTTACCACCTCTGCACCACCTCACCACCTCACCACCTCAACCCCCATACATTACTGCTACACCACTGCCCACTTACTGCTGCATACACTCTTATAACAAACCATATGAACTGTGTAGGCATGTAGACATGTTCCTGATGCTAGTGCACACCTGACACTTGAAACACTTGAAACCTCCTGAATAGGAAATTTCCCATGGTTCAAGTCAGTTCAAACCATCTCATAACAAACCATATGGGTGCAGGACACTGTGTAGGCAGATAAACATGTTCCTGATGGTGCCAACACTTGTTTAACCCTGGTGCATCACCTGGCACTTGAAATTTCCTAAATGGGAATTTTCCCACTGTTCTAGTCAGTTCAAACCAGAACTGCACCACCCCACCATACCTTACTGCTACACCACTGCCCATGTACTGCTGCATAGACTCTCATATGAGGTGCAGGACCACTGTGTAGCATGTAGACATGTTCCTGATGGTGCAACATTATTTTCACCCTGGTGCACCACCTGACACTTGAAAAGACTCGAAATTTCCTCAAAGGGAATTCTCACGGTTCAAGTTGGTCGGCAACTTCTAGTTGATCAGGTTCAGGTTTGGCCAAAAATGGCCCCAAACTGACTGAACTGAACTTTGGGAGCCCTAGCCAGCACACCATTATCAGTATAGATTGGACAATCAGTTCCCACTGCCAAACTTTGTTCATCATGGCTGTGTAGTATACTCAAACCTCCTCTTCACATCAATCACCATACAGTAGTCACTATCTGGTACACAAACAAAAAAAAGAGGAGTGAGCATCACAACACTGCTCCCCCTGTTGTTAATTAACACTGTTGGTGCTACCAGGCATGTAACACTCCTCCTATAGAAGCAGACAACACCAGTGCCCACCCTCCTTTTGGGCTGTGTATAATGGCCATGCTTGTCTCTCCCCTATATTACTACATCTGATGAATAGGTTAGTCAACTGACAGTGAGCACATAGACAACATGAACAAATGAACTCACTAGTGGGCAATGAGCGTTGTGAGGCAATATTCTTCAGTGAGTGCTATGGCCACACCATGATGTATCTGCAGGTAATTTGCAACTTGAACTGAGCATAACATATTCATTGAATGGTATACTTGCTATTTTATACATACCACCACACTTGTTTCCATGACATTTCCAGTGATGATCCACATTCCACGTTGATAAACATGGATGCTGTTACTTCATGACATCAACAGTTTTCATCCATTCAGTCACATTGCTTTGGCTTGCTTCCTGAGCCAAGCACTTTTCCTGCTCCTCCATTTTATCTTTCTCATAGCAGCCTCTTCTGGTGAAATTCCACTCAAATACATTAACAGAAATTCATCTTGTCCACTGCCTCTATCAATATGTCTTGTTTTCTTTCGCGCCAAAAGAGGTTGCTGGGCTCGCAATTGGCAGGGGAAACCACTGTCATTTCTGTCATTCTGGGGGGGATTGTGGTGCCATCCCTTGAGACAAGATGCATAATGTCTCTACCATGGTACTACCACTTGCCTTTAGGCTTCCAGTGTTTGTAGGTGGCAATGCCATAATGAAATCAAGTATAATGGCTGGCAGTTGTGGGTGACCTGCACCATCAAACACTACTTGAGCATGTGGTCGAGAAGGGCCTAAAGTGTCCTGGCCAACCAGGTCACGTGGCAATGGCTGATACTTGAGACAGTGGAGTACAATGCAAGCGGGTCATTGTTTTGTCACACGAACACTATGTCACTGGCATCCACAGCAAAGTTTGGAACCTAATGGTTTCCTATCAAAGATACCTGAATATGAAATACAAAGAGTTGCTGTACCTTTAAGAAAGCAACTGTTCCATGAACAACTTTGAATGCATGTTCATGCTCATAAAAATTCCATTCCTAACATCATTTATGTTGGAGATTGATGTTGTGTCATCATAGCAGTGAGAACGATTTCGAAGAACCAGCTGGAGATACTAGAATAGATGATCAGACAATATGATCTGAATCTTCACATCACCTTTTCCCCGAGGAATTATGTGTTGCTTGACATTCCTCTTTGTCCTCATGAGTGACAACGCAATACTCCCATCTCGCACCATGATATATCTCCCTCTCCTAAAATTGTTATGGTGGTGTGGTAGCCTGGTAGACGTCATTCATTCATCTAAACCATTGGGATCTACAAAGACAGGGTTCTCTGCAGAAATGAGATGACAATCTCGTGGCATATAAAAAACTTACCACTGACTCTATAGTAATATTTATCGTTGGTCAATAGTTTATTGTCATAGTTGGCGATAGAACCAGTTGGTGTTTCAAGATCCCCGTAGACGCCACAAACACAGAACATGACGAATCGTAACCATTTGAGAGGGCGGATGGCAAGTCGCATAACATCCTTGTCTGGAATAGAGAGAACGGAAACTAGCGGCTTTCCAGTCTGCAGCAGATAAATTTCCACCATGACAGGATCCGCCATAGCGACGAACCGTGGTGTTGCATTTAATGTCACTTCCATTACATAAGCGTTACATTCCTTAGCACTCCGAGTTCTGCTACGCGTAAATCGTCTCGAACATTTATTGTGCATGGCACTATCAACTACTACACGAGCCGCCTTGCTTCTCAGCTCAATGCCTATCCATCTCTCGAGACCACGCATCTTTGGACAGTGTGGCAAACTATTAAACTGAAGGGCAGGTCGGAAATATTTTCGGTGCATGCGCGCGAAGAGCCAGCCAAGTAGACAATATGGAAAAGGTTTTCCGACTCAGCCCCTTTTTCCTGCGGGCCGAATTGCTACATGCCATGCACGCGCGCCCACTGTTCAACCCGACTGACGGCCCGTGTTTTGTGGGGTACCTCATATACCGAAGTACACTCAAGGGCAGTTACCATCTTTTTTGGTGGCTCGCGCGCAGCCGATTGCCACGCTCCTTCGAGCTTGCCTCGACTCTATCAGAATATCATCCTTATCATCCATGATCTGGCTGACTGCAACTTTGGACAGCGAAGCTTTTGCTACTCGTCTCTGAAAAGATGAAGCTTTTATGGATTCTTCACAGAACAGAGGGTGACGATTTTATTGTTCGACAACAAATAAACGCTTTTAAGTCTGCGGAAGACTGTGACGAGCCCCAGATATCAAAAACCACCCCCTTCGCCCAAGGGTGTCGGGCTTTGAGCGTGCTTGCCAGATGCAAGCGTTGTCGGCGGGCGCGTAAGCATGTAAAGTAAAAGTCGATGTTCTACTATCAGGACTACCCTCGCCGTGACGGCTTTCGGGCCCCAACAAAGACTAAGAGTGAGAGGAGATGAGGGGGAGTGAACCCCTGAGAGAACTCGACTGATGGACTCTGGGTGTGGATTTGCATGGTTATATTACAAAACAATTGTCTGTGCGCTAACCCCTACAACCTAAAGGCTGTTGAACCCTACGCCTATGACATAGTTCAGTGAGTCATACTGGACAGCCACGACTGCGCATCGACTGCGGCTTAGTAAGCGTGGCTTTTTGCTATCGGTCCGGTCGTCCGTAATCTAATCTAATCGTTATCTAATTCTATATTCATCTTAGCGCTGACTTAGATAAGGCTAGACGCCGACTTAGCTAAGTTTTTGGTCTACCACTACAAAAGAATTACAGGAAAAATGACTCTCAACTGACTTATCAATTTGAGCGTTCGACTTCAGGTCATGACCACCTCTTACTTCTCTCTTAGTCTTAGGGTTAGAACCTCAGTGGCTATGCGGCCTTCGCACCATAAACAGTCTCCATGTCAGGTATATAAAAAGATGGCCATGATCATCTTAATATCTGTCTTTCCATTGACGATAAATTTTGATTCCTACGGCACCCTACGCCTAATCTCTGTTAAAGTTTTTACCTTAGCCGCGGTTTGTACCAACCCTTTTATCAATGATCGGTCACTAATATTACGAAAGTCCTGTTTGATTGTGAGTAAGAGTGTAATGATGCGCGCTGACTCTAGGATCCCTGACGACTCATTTTTCGTTTACATTTCACATCCAATTATTGCAATGAGAAAAATCAATGTCTATTTTCATCTATATACATTGATACTCCATGTCGTGCTTAAGAGCATTTAGTAGTTTCTCTATTGACAAATGAATGACTTAACTCGTCACCGAGGCTTACAGCATCGTCATCAAAGAGAGGATCCATTTGATCGTCAAACGGATCCTTTGGATGTCGTATCTTTTTCACCATTATCAAATAACGTTTCTTCCAAAACGTCATATGGATCTCCCACAGTTGAATAATCAAGATCTATGTCAGATCTTTTGCGTTTGGGAGGTGGTTCAAAAGATAATTCATCTTTTGTGACAGTGTCAAGTATTTTCAACGTTTCCGTTGTTGGTGTGACGCCAAGGCGATCAGCGAGGATCTAGTGTTTATAGATCGTTGCCATGTTCCTTTTCCATATTTCGACTGAACCCGTGAATCGGGTAGCTGATGGATGCATGCGAGCTTGTACATTTCTAGCTGCAATAGAAAGAGCCGAGATATGATCTCAACGGCATTTTGCTCCTGATCAGATTCAGGAGAACGTCTGCTTCTGGCGCGTTCTTTCCCTTGCCTCTGAAGCCTTGCGAGAGCGAGGTCTTTGATTTTGGATTCGTCAGAACCCTGACGCTGGTTATCGTCATCCTTTTTCTGATTGTTCCACGACGCATCTTTCTCCTTTCTTTTAACTCCGCTGATTTTATTTGCTTTATCCCTCGAGTTATACTGTTGCTTCATAGCATATCCCCTTCGATATTCTCCGATGATGGAATCAGAAATCGTCTCGAAAGTGAATTTATCTGTTCGTATAGTTGGAACATTGCTGTGGAAACGGCGGTCCACTCTTTCGGAAGAGCGGCTGCAAGTATAAGAGCTTGCATAAAATCAGGAATGTCGACTTTATCTTCCCTGAGCTGTGAAAAGTACGATCCAAGTCTTTCAATTTCAGGAACGGGATCCTTTCCTGACAGTTGAAATTTGACTGCCTTTTGAAACCGTTCGAAAATGAGCGCTGGAGTCGTCTTTTTATAGCTATTTTCTAGCGTTGTCCACGCTATGAGTAACTCGTCTTCTGCAGCTATGTGTCGCCTGATCGAGTCTGATACTTTAAGACGTAAAGCACCGAGACCAGCATCGTTGAGTTTCTGCCATTCCCGAAGATCCTTTTATATTCGGTGGCAGCAGCAGCAGTGAGTGTGGCGTAGACGCTTCTGCAGGAGGAGATGGTTTTGGAAATGATTATTGATAATAGCCCAAGATCCGATATGGAGCAAATAGGATTTCATCCTTTCTGCCCAGACACGATAATCGATGCCAGAGAAGATGTTGATGGAGTCGATTCCAGTGGAAACTTTTGAGGACGACATAGTATATGATATCTTTATCTATGAAACATGTTTTATTAGCGTCTTGTTTCATATAAAATAATTTTGAAAATATGAAAAAAATTTTTCATCGTCGTTGATTATGTCCTTGAGACATGTTTTGTCATCGTTGACAACAATGACGGGCTTATCGGGCCCATAACCTGTTGAGCAGCAATCATATGTCCGTTAGACATAGTTTGTCTCAGTGGTCGTCACTGTTATGAACGATGAGCTCATATGTCCGTTAGACATAGAGTCATACGTCCGTGATGACAAGAGTATTGTATCACTGTCAGAGACAGTGACCAGACACCTCTCCAGGTGTTTTGAGTATTGTATCACTGTCAGAGACAGTGACCAGAGACCTCTCCAGGTCTTTACTCTCATAGAGAGGAGATACTCACATGCTGGTAAGCAAGAAAGAGCAACTGAACGTATATTGTCTATCTACAGGTCTTATATACACTTTTAGTGTATGTACATATTTGTGTATAGAACTGTAATTAAATATACGTAAATAAAAGAAAATATAAAAAGAAAATACCCTCTAAGGGTCAAACCGGTGATAGCCGTGTTGAAGGCTATGCTTAGGGGTATTTGGGGTGAAGGTCGTTCAACAGCCGCCCACCTTGAACCACCTGCCACCCACCTTGAACCACCTGCCGCCCACCTTGAACCACCTGCCACCCACCTTGAACCACCTGTTCACCGCCGCCATGTCAAATCATACACCCCCCCCCCCCCAAATCACCTGCCACCATGTCAAATCACCCATGCCCACCTGCTGCCACCTCAAATCATACACACCCACATCAAATTGCCCATGCCCACCTCAAATATATTTTATACTATATATTCTGTACCTGTGTATAAATTAAATTATTTGATGTCAATCTCACTGTACCTGATCATTCCAAACAACAGAAAGAATGAAGTGAAGAAAGCAACAAGGTATGAAATACTTAGAAGGTAATTGTTAGGCTGACAGAATCCTTATAGATCAGAGGAGATACTACAAAAGAAGAATATCTCAGTTGCTCCCCCAGCTCGGAAACGCAGTACCCACTACCTGCCCTTCTCTGCCCCTCTGGCTGACAGTCCTGCCACTTTATCACAGCCATTTTTTGAACATCAGGTAGATGAGGAGGAAGGTGAAACAGATGACAGTGATAGTGATACTAATGGTCATACTACTGATGAATATGTCCCTGCAAATCTGAAAAAGCAGATGAGGAGAACCCATTGGCAGATATTGAAGAAGTGGATATTTCAAATGACCAGGAGGAATCTGGTCAGATTACTTCTGCCTTGGATAATTTGGGTTTTGACAGAACTGGGGTAATTGGGGCCAGTGGAGATATTGATATGGCCTCCCTCCTCCTGAGGGCTCTTCCAGAGTAACAGGAGGCATATTGAGGGTAGGGCAATGGGCAATGTACTCAATCTGCCTGATGCAGATGACATGGTGAACCTGCTATACCTGCAAAAGGAACTGTCAAACTATTCTCTGATCTTGCACTCAAACCATCCCAGCATAAGCCCACTTTTACTTTCAACACAAAGGCTGAATCCAGCTTTGAGCAGAAATTATTCTCCTGTGAGACACAACAATTATCGAATTTTTGTGCATGAAGGAGGCAGTTGGAACCTCAAAGGTCGTTTCAGTCATGCTGTTGAAGAAGATGAGGATATTTTATGGGTGACTGACAATGGTCAGCTGACACTTGCCATTTGTGCTGAGGGGAAGGATATCTTGGCAGCACCTGTTGGACAACCTGTTCATACTGTCCCATTAAGTAAAGCTGCCACAAAGCAAGGGGGACTTGTCAAAAAATGAGCTCATTGTTATTCTCAAAGTCCCTGAGCATCTTACTCAGACACAAAAGAATCCAGGTTTGAAACTGAATTATGCCAAGTATAAAGCATGCCTCATTGCCCAGGACAACCTTAGGCAGATGATTAAAGATGGAACCTGGCCTGATGACATTAAGAAGCCCAGTGCCACAAATATTATAGAATTATTTGTTTCCAAAAGTTACTGGCATCATTACATGACTCCAGCTTTCCATGACATTGCACATTATCCTGTGCTTCAAGAGTGGTTGGAGGATGAAAAGGATGGTCCAGCTGATGAAGATGTCTGGGGGAACAGCAATGTTATCATACACATTTTCTGATTTGACAAAGGAAAAGGCACGAAGGCAGCAGGTGACCAGGGGGAAGGGGAAGAAGGCCAAAGAAGATTCTGGGGAAGGTAATAAGGCCAAAGAAGAGGGTAAGAAGTCAAAGAAGCATAAGTAGGTGGACCAGTGTTGTTATCTGTCTGGAAATGTATAGTAATCAATATGCAAGTTTTTTCTCTGTCATCTTTGATTCTTTCTTCAAAATGTTGGTGCTCTGGATCTGGCTGGAGATCATCTCAAATTTGCCCTTGGTTGCTGCAGCCCCCATTGAACAACAGTCCTTCCCAGATATACCCTTCTTACTAATCACCAAGTTCATTCAAGAACATTTTGATTCAACTATCTCACTGTCAACAGTGTTAATGCTACTTTCACTATCACTGAGAATACAGACCTTTTGAACTTGCATTTCCACCAAAGATCTTCAGATCAAGTGAGAGAACATAGCACACTAGTAACTGGCTGGATCAGAGGGTTGGCAAGTGCAGTGAAACAAAGGCTGGAAGAAGAAAATGCCTCCTTATTGAAAGTGGCAGACATGGATGCAGAAGGATCAGAACAAATGACCATAATTACAATTGGATTGAAACTGGATGCCCTTGCAAGGCTGTTAGGCTTAAACCCACTCAATAAGTCAGGAAAATTCAGAGCCAAATTAAAGCCTGTTTCCAACAAACAAATCCAAGCAGCTTATACTTTGTGTCCAGATACCCCAATCTGTACCAAACTGGCTTGCCAAAGAAGGATTATATCAGTGGACAGCAAGGGATGTACCACTTGTAAGGATGATCAAAAATTTTGTAGTGTATGACAATACACCAGTATTCTCTGGACACTGCAAGGGTGCAAGACTATTTATTATGCTGATCATGCAAGAGCAAAACTTGAAACTCATGCTCAGCACAAAAGGGTGTATCTAAACTCAGCAAGGTACATAAAAATTGGACAAAGCCTATGGGTGGACAGGGCATTCTCCAATGCAGTGTTGAGTGGTATATACAATTTTCATGCATCAGCAGCAGCATATGCAGGATTTTGGAATGATGCCTTTAATATGGATAACAGAGCAAAAATGAGCAGGAGACATGTGTGGCAAGCATTTTAGAGAAGCATTCAATGCTTTAGGGGAGGGTGGTATCATAAGGTCTGGTGATCAACATTCCTGCTCTGAGTGTACACAAAAGTATAGGAGTACTGCAGATGTGATCATAGAAGCCAATGCAAATGAAGCAGATATGGTTGGAATGGAAGATAGAAACCACATCAATGAAGTTCAGGGAAGAATGCAAGAAATTGATGAAGTGGAAGAAGAAGCTGCTCCAGTGCAAATGGTGGTGGTAGATGGTATTGTCATGGACATGCTCACTGTGCATTTGAAGGTTGTGATGCTGACTTGGAAATGCTCGTGGTGGTGTCTACTGCCCACTTCATGAACTCTCATATGGAGGTAAATGCCATGCTGCTAATTGTCAAAATGCAAATGTAGAAGGAACACTTGCATGTGAACAGCATCAAGGAAGTGGAGGAGGTACCTATTGAATCATAGGAAACAGGTCATGGTGGCTACAGAAGGCTTTGAGGAGACCTGATGATACAGTGCCTTGGATGCCTCATCCACCTCACCAGGTACACCCTCATGATGATGAAGAACAAGAAATAAGAGGCAGGACTGCTTCACTGCACCAAGAATCTATTGTGTTGAGACAATCTGTGCTCCTTGTGGTGTTGTTGTGGCTTGGAATAAATTTACAAAGTCTGAGTCACCAACTAACATACTTAACTTCTTAGGATCAGTATACCAGGACAAAGACAAAGACCAGCATATATTTGCATTGACAAGGCTTGCATGTGTTACGCACATGTGTGAATGATCCTAGCTGGTGGAGTGGCTAGACACAAGCAGATTTATTGTTGATGCATACCATTACCTCAACCATCGTGCAACAGATGATTATGCAGGACATGTGCAATCCTGCACCACTGAATGCTCTGCACCAATTTGGTCATTACTGGCAGAAATGCACAAGGACAGTTGTATTATAAGAGAGCATTCATACTCAAGCTTGTGAGCAACTGAATGCATGCTTGTGTTTGAGTCAATTCTGAAGAGAATGAAATCAGGGAATTTCAACTGGTTCTGCATACATGCTGTCTATCATACAATTCAAGTCCTGAAGAGACAGAGGAAAGAGAGTGAAGTGAAGCAGTGAAACATGCAAAACATCACNATCATTCAAGCCTGCGGTGGGGGGGCCCCCTCCTTTTTCCCTTTTCGTATACCCCTCTGCTGGCACGGGTCTGAAGCTTTACTTATCCCTTCCTGCTTTTCACCATGCTCACACGCAAGGCTGCGTAACCGCTTATCTCGAGCGCACGCTTGCCATCAGCTGGTTGGCATTTTAGACCCGTCCTGCCGTCCCTGCTCGGTGCCCTTCAGCCGCCCCCGTCTCGCTCGCGGCGGCCCCCCCCGGCTTCGTCCTCGATTCTTCCGAGGCCTGCTGCACCGCGCTGTGGTGTTGTTGTGGCTTGGAATAAATTTACAAAGTCTGAGTCACCAACTAACATACTTAACTTCTTAGGATCAGTATACCAGGACAAAGACAAAAGACCAGCATATATTTGCATTGACAAGGCTTGCATGGTGTTACGCACATGTGTGAATGATCCTAGGCTGGTGGAGTGGCTAGACACAAGCAGATTTATTGTTGATGCATACCATTACCTCAACCATCGTGCAACAGATGATTATGCAGGACATGTGCAATCCTGCACCACTGAATGGCTCTGCACCCAATTTGTCATTACTGGCAGAAATGCACAAGGACAGTTGTATTATAAGAGAGCATTCAATACTCAAGCTTGTGAGCAACTGAATGCATGGCTTGTGTTTGAGTCAATTCTGAAGAGAATGAAATCAGGAATTTCAACTGTTCTTGCATACAATGCTGTTCTATCATACAATTCAAGTCCTGAAGAGACAGAGGAAGAGGGAGAGTGAAAGTGAAAGTGAGAGTGAAGGTGATGAGAACCTGTAATTATATTTGTATTTGTATTTGTTGTTACAATGACAAAAATGTCAGGAGTTTACATGGAGTCCACATATATAAGTCCTGCTACATGGTCACTTAAGTTTTAGTGTACAAGACATGCAAAACATCACATTCATGTACACTAACTGTTACGGACGATGCCCTCGTCGTGATTCATTCTAAGTCAACAGCGACAAGCAGAGTCTTGGTCCGCTCCCAGCCACTGGACAAAGGTCTAGACGCTAAGTCAAACGATGACAAAGGTCTCGAGAACGATGAGAGAGAAGAGCGTTCAAGTCGATCATTGTTGAGAGCAAAACTTGTCTAAGTTGGAACTGGAGTTACTCTACAGTACATGGGGTTTATATACGATCAGGGAACAAAGGAAACTATAAAGGGAATGAAACGATAGCTACCTGAGAAAGGAAATATGAAGGTGGCTATGAAAGGAGATAGTGTCCAAGCTGTACAGTGTGCAGTTAAGGGAAAATGGTGGGTATGAAACAGTCCGCTGAGACAGGAGGCTGAAACGAAGAGGAAACTGTAACACTAACTAGATTGAGCATCAGGAGAACATAAAAATTGTGTCCAAACACTGTTTTTGCAAAATATATACTGTACCTGGACTCTACAAGGATTGAACCTGGACTCCCTACAATGACCTTGCTTGTGCCTGGACTGAACCTGGACAGTCCCTGGAGTGCAGGGACTTTACCTGGACTCCACAAGGACATGTGGGGGAGTGTAAAGTGCTGCAGCTGTGGCAAAATCCATTTGTCATATTCCATGTGTAGCATGATGGTAAATGCTGACTACAAAATTCAAAATAAAATCAAAAGTTTTGCATGTGGCCAGACTTCAAATGTTGGACATATTCTGCATATGGTAAAATGCAATGCAAAACATAATGTATTGCAATGAAAACAATGTAAAGATTCCAATGTAAATTAGTGCATGCAAAATGCTTATTGAAAATTAAAGTTTTGCTGCTTGTGGAATGCAAGGCTTAATTTAAACACTGAGCAATGTATTTTCACTGGATTTTGCAAGTGGCAAAATCCGGCCTCTCCAGTTGTGTGTGGTCCTGCCTATCACAGTGTGGCCAGGCAAGTACTTTGACAAAGATGCCAAGTTACCCTGACTGCGTTAGATTAGTTTCTAAGAGGGCTATACTATGGCCCATGGTCGTTTTGCCAGGGGTAAGGGTCCTCTCACGTGATCTCAAGCATTTCACCAGGCCTTTCAAGATATGCATCTTGAGCTTGCATTTGATATTGCAATGTGCTATAATTCCATGGAGATATTTCAGTATATGTGACAAAAGGTATCCAAGTCAAATATGCAAGAACTTTGAGTGGGAGCCCACAATTTTGCATGATCAGTCCTTATCACCCAGGTAAGGAAATGAGCTGACAAATGTCACACCTGCCAGAGCTGCCAAATCGGAGTTCAAACATCAGTGGACACATTTTGATGCATCTCACCAATTGTTTGCAGTCAGCACATCTTGGCCAACTTCTGTGTCACAATCATGTCTGGCCATTGAACTGTGTCACAGTCGCATCTTGCCTACTGTGTCTGGTGCCAGCTCTCCATGCCTGCTGACCGTCCAATCCGGGCACAGGGCAAATTGCAGTCCAGTCAAGATCCTGAGTATGAGACTCGGCTTCAAGAGGCAGTTGACGGTGTAACCAATGGCACTTATGGCTCCATATCCCAAGCTGCAAAAGCCATGAATGTAAGTATTTATTAACACATGCTTAATCAAGACTCATGACAGTATTGACTTTAGGTCTCACGTTGGACACTTAGTGATCGTTGGAATGGAAAACACCAGGCACAAGCCAAAGTAGCGAGCCAGCACCAGCTCCTCACGCCCGCCCAAGAAATGACTCTTGTGGACTGGTGCACTCTAAATTCTTCTGTTGCAAACCCATTCCATCCATGTGACATTCGCTGTCATGCCTACCTCATTTCTGGCAAAGTTCCAGGCAACAATTGGCACTATGCCTTTCTTGCGCGTCATAAGGACGCGCTCCAGCTCGGTAAACCTCAACATCTAGATCCGAAACATGCCAGAAATTTTAATCTGGAGACTATCAGTCATTATTTTAAGCTTTGTCAATATGTCAAAGAACATTATGGTCCAATTCCTCCGGAACACCATTGGAACAAGGATGAGAAAGGTGGACAGCTTGGTGGTGGGAGGAAGGGGGATGGACAAAAGTTTATTTTTTTGTGGCAAGATGCAAATTGTTACTGACGACATAGCGATAATCTTGAGCTTGTAACCATTCTTGAATGTGCAAATGCTGCTGGCTATCTTATGAAGCCATACTTTGTAGTAAAAAATGGTCCACTTCCTGATCCTAGAGAACAACCTGAACTCTATTCTGGTGTCCTCGGGTATGTGCTCCTCATATTTGTTTATTGTTGGTAATTCCTATAAAAAAACTATAGTATTGCTACATCGGAGAGTGGTTGGACTGATCAAGAGATTGCAGAGCACTGGTTTAAACTTTTTGCCACCAAGGCAGAAAAACACCAGGTTAATGACAAGCCATTTGTGCTCACACTTGATGGTCATGATTCTCATGAAACAGATCCCATTAAAGACATTGCGTATACCCATAACCTGGTCATTATTGGGTTACCATCCAAGATGACCCACATGACACAGCCGCTTGATGTTGGTGTTTTCTCAACCGTTCAACGTGGATGGTCAAAACTCAGTGGTAAATTAGCTTGCCAAGGCATCAACATAGACCGCTACAATTTCATTCCATATTACATGTCAATTCACAGTGACATAACTCCAGCCATTGTCCAGAAAGCATTTGCAAAAACCAGTATATATCCTCTCAACCCAAGGATTTTTACAGAAAAGGACTTTGCCCCAAGTAAAGCAACATCTGCCAATGGTCGTGATCATTTGCCATTGACATTTCCTGGTGATATCCCCTCCTCACCATCTGCGATACCTACTTCAGGTTTCTCAAGTGATCTTGATGACATGGATATACCTACGTCAGATTTCTCAAGCAATCTTGAAGACATGGATGGCAATGACTCGGATTCCATCATCAGTCTTACAGATGATGATGATACAGACTCAGAGTATCATCTGTCATCTGAGGCCCTAGGCATCCACTGTTTGACAATTCCTGAGCTTGGAGAGCCTCCAGTGCACACTCGCTCTGCAATCAATAATGTACAACAAACCTGGGGGCTGTTACGGACGATGCCCTCGTTGTGGTTCGTTCTAAGTCAACAGTGACAAGCAGAGTCTCGGTCCACTCCCAGCCACTGGACAAGGGTCTAGACGCTAAGTCAAACGATGACGAAGGTCTTTAGAGAACGATGAGAGAGAAGAGCGTTCAAGTCGATCGTTGTTGAGAGCAAAACTCGTCTAAGTTGGAACTAGAGTTACTCTACAGTACATGGGGTTTATATACGTTTGGAGAACAAAGGAAACTATAAGAGGAATGAAACGCTAACTACCTAAGAAAGGAAACGTGAAGGTAGCTATGAAAGGAGATAGCGTCCAGATGATTCGATGCACAGTATGAGGAGAAATGATGGATACGAAACGTTTATATGAAACAGGAAGACGAAACGAGGAAGGAACTGTAACATTACCCCCTTCGTATGTGAGAAGTCACCGACTTCTACCATGCGGATGTCCAAGCGTGATCCTGTCGCGACTCGAGCCAGGTGACGATGTTGCCTAAATCCGCGGCTGCCGTCTCAGCCTGCCATTGGAGACTCCGTACCACTAGCTGCAGTTGTTTTGCCTGTGCTAGTGCTGAATCCCTTTCTTCGAGAGTAAGGGAGTGGGGATCGGTGGTGATGGTGAGCCCTGTGACAAAGTCCAAGGGTTCGGCGAACTGGTTATAGAGGACGAGTAACTCAGCGAGGCTATCGCTGACGTTTTGCAACATTGCGTTACGAGGGCGGACGACAATGGGAGGTGTAGTGACGGCGGTGGTAGGTTCTATGAGTTCTGCAGGGTGTTCATGCAACTCAGGGAGGTCGGCGAAATCGAAGTCGTCAATGGTGACATGGGTCTCGACGAAGACCTCGAGGGGAAAGTCGTGGGCGGCGGCGACGAAGGGCGAAAGGAGATCGACTGGTTCAATATAATAATGGCCACATGCAGTGACCAACAGGGCGAAGGCAAGGGTGGCGAAGTAGGCGACGATGGTGAAGGAAGACATTGTGTAAGCGTATGAAGTTAGAGATCTAGCACTGCTAAAGGCGTCCTTTTATGCTCAATCGAAGACTTCGTCATCCCATCTGACAGTTCGGAGTTCTCCATCCGGGGCCCGATAAGTGAATGTGGATGCTCTGATGCTGGGAACATATTCGAGTTCTTCGTCAGATTCTTCTGATTTGCTTAGCTCGTCCCTGGTAGTTATGGAGATTTCATTCTCAGGGTTTGTGTCTGGTTCAGGAGCGACGTCTTGTGGTGCAATACTTTCTGGTGAATTGGGTATAGTAGGTCCACCTGTACTGTCAAATGCATCTAAGAAATTGAGACTTTCGAGTACTCTATTGAGGTTTGAGACTGCGTCTGGGAGTCGTCGCATAGTGACCCATCTGCAGATTTCCATTTCTTTGCTAGCGTCGCTTAGCCGTTCTGCAAAATCAAATAGTATAGGGTCTTCTCGGCGGAGGGCCGCTTTAGTGTACACGTCGTTGGTGTGGTTTAAAGGTCTGTTGGGCGATGGGAGGTAGGGTGACATTGCGTCTGGATAGTATGGTAATTCTTCTGGATCGAATGTAAGATCCATATATTTTGGGAGATAGTGCAATCGGGCGTTGAATGGGATTTCAACATGTCCCTGTGGGTGCGTCGCATGTCCATTAGAAAGTCTGGGAGTCTTGTAGGCAATTAATCGGGTTGCTAGGGTTCGAACGAAGTTGACTAATCGAGGTGGTTCTAAGGTGTTGATCGGAGGATAAGGAATGGGAAACGTAATGATTCGTCCTTTGAAGCTTTCGTATGGTTTTGGAGAATATCGTCCTCGAGTGGAACAATATTTCTTAGTGTATCTGATGTTTTGTTTGAGAGTTTGGTGGTTGCAATAGCGAGACATGGGGTTTCATAGCTGTCTTCTGAGCTTATATGCTTTTAACACGTCCGCAGCATTGCTTAGATTGCGCTCGGGTTCCCAGGAGTTGTCGTTCGGACTGTATCCTTTCCATCTAACCAGATATTGATATCCTGCTCCGCATTTCCGATGTGTGAGAATTGCTTCCACCTCAAACTCTTCTTGTCCGTTTACGAGATCAGGAGGTGGAGTAGTATAATTCGGTCCATGTGTTTCAGTTTCTCTATATGGCATAAGGAGTGACGTGTGAAAGACTGGGTGAATGCGCCATTGTTTCGGTAACTTGAGCCTATATGTTACTGGTCCTAGGGCTTGTTCGACTATAAAGGGTCCTTCTCGTTTAGGTGCCAGTTTCCTAGACTGATATGGTATGTTGAGATTTCTATTTTCGAGCCATACTTTATCTCCTTGTACGAATTTGATCGCTTTATCCCTGACTCATCGCGCAACCATCTGCCTTGCTAATTCATGCGCAGCTAATGCTTCTTCTCTAGCTTTTCGTAGTAGTTGTAGGCGTTCTTCGGCGGCGGGTGTTGTCATTCTTTGTACAGCGGTTGCTAATGCGACGGGGTTTGTTCCGTACATTAGTTGGAATGGGGAGGCTCTAACTGAGTCATGATGTCGATTATTGTGAGCAAATTCAGCGATTGGGAGTAGTTGTTTCCATCTATGGGGTTCGTTTGCGCAGAATATTCGAAGGTATACTTCTAGTTCTTGATTAACGCGTTCTGTTTCTCCATCGGTCTGTGGATGATAAGCTGTGCTCATTCTGTGACCGATCCCTAGCGTCTTTCTGATTTCCTGGAAGACCTTAGCCGAAAATTGTGGTCCTCGATCTGAGATGAGTATATCGGTGTAAGGGGGCTCTGACGTCTTCGCGGGAACCTCGCTCTCCTCGTCATCTTGTTGACTACTATCTCGATGCGCATAATCATATGCGCATCTTCGCAAAATGTATATATTTGTTTTTGTTGCTTGTGCGCGCGACCTTATGTCGCACTTTCAAATAATTAGGTAATCAGACATTTCTTAACTACAAACCTGTACGTGCGTTACATTGCCAATAAAATTGGTCCAGTGTAAGACGCACCGCGGGATTAAGTAAAGAAAGCCCAATAACCTTTACACTTTTTTACACTACCATAGGTAGCGTAGCGCATAAACGAACGAAGGCATCCTAATTGATGTCTTTTGGAAAAAAACCTTCGTATAAACGAAAGGACGAACTTTCGAACTCCCCGTCAAATACGCGGGATAGTTCCCCGGTCTTAGTACCGCGCTCAACTAGTTTGAGCAATTTTGGAAGCTCTAAGCCTCCCGATGACAGACACGTCACCAAGAGAAGTGTGAGCACTTCTCAACCAAAGGCGCGACTGTCGCCCTCCTCAAACAGTCGAAGTACAGCAGAGGCGTCCAAAGGAGCCTCACCGAACCGGCTGTCACCTAGAGGGAACATATCTCCCTCGAAACCGCCCTACTCAGCGGCGGTAAAATCTACTAGACCAGAGATCGATTTAAATCGATCTCCAACCAACATGAGAACTGCACCTAAGCAGCACCAACATGTTGACCGTGCTAGGCCTTCCGCAGGAAAGCCCAGACTACCGCCGAGTCGTGAACTGACGGGGTCTTTTAAGGGATCTAAACCAATCCCTAAACGTCCAGAGGTATTGGCTACCTCTCTCACTGATAACTTATTCAGTGATACCCTGGCCAAACGCATGGGATTGGCTACAGGACATGACCAGAAAGCGGTCAAATTCTTAAGTGTCGGGGATGAGTTCGACGAAGAACGAGAGGTTGAGGATTCGATCTCTCCACTGGACTTCGAATCTAAACGAGTCGATGAGGACTCAATCAGAGATGAACTGGCTGATTTGACCAGGATATCTCAACCAACCGTTTCGGTTGGATTAGGTGAACACACGATTACCGTGTCACAACCTAACACCATTGATGTCCTTGGACAATTGATTCAAGGACAAACGAATCTGGAGAGGCTCATGGTAAGACAATACTCAAGCCTCTCTGACAACTTTTAGAAATTGAAAGGAAAAACGGAGGAGACCAATGATCTTCTAGAGCGTATCACCACGCTCCTGGAAAGACCCCAGTTTTCCCAAAGGCGCTCAGACTCCCGTGAACGAGAGAGATCTCATTACGACAGGAGATTTGAACACCAATCAGATAGTCAAGAATCGGCGCTTGACTACTTCAGCGAGGAAGAACCCGCTGCAGAGGCAGTCCCTGAAGAGAGACTACCTCAAAATAATGGGCAAGAAATTGGGTTGCCCATAGATGAACCACAACTAGAGGTCCTAATAGACCTCAAGAAACGAGAAATGATGGACAACCATCAGATATCTCCCTTAGGCGAGGAAACAATGAAACCTCGTCTAATTACAACAGTAGAATAACCGCTAGCGCTAGAAACACTGTGGTTGCAGAGATCAGAAACAGAGTTTCCCCAGATACTCTGTTTAATAGAATGAACCCTTTTAGAAGGGTACAACGATTTCAAGAGGCTCAGAGGAGACCTCAGTTCCTAACAGGATCTAATATGATCCCTGTTAACCGGACTAGTAACGAGAGATCGCCTAGTCCCGAAGTTGCTTTACCTCCTCTACGAACTAGGTTTAGAGAGGAGGCCGTTGACGTTAGAGAGGAGAGTGTAAACTCCCTCGTAGGCCAAGCGAAACTTGGAGAGGCCGAGACCGAGTTTCTCCATTAGTAATTTAGGAAGAGGATCGCTCACGGCAAATCCTCTAACCCACTCAGATAGAACGTCTGAGAAAACGGACGAAATGGTCCGTAAAGAAATTAGGGACTCAGAATTGGCCTTTGATCCTCCGATGAGCCCATTAACCTCGGAAAACTAGGGGTTAAATTGTCTCCCCCGAGTATGAGGAGGAGAAACAATAGATGAGTTCCTCAAATTCACGAGGGAACTCTTAAACTTTCTCAGCATCTATTCGTTGCTGAAACCGGAGACCGACTCGTTCAGAGTCAAGTTCCTAGGGCAAATCCTGAAAGGGAAGGCCCTAAAATGGTATCAGCACACGATTAAATCGAATGCTGATAGGAGCTGGAGATTTGAGGAAACCATGGTGGCCCTCAAACGGTACTTTGTTAGAGACGCCTCTTCCAGAGACGCCGCTATGAAGTTCGACCGCCTCTCACAAAAAGGGCGGTCCGTCACTGAGTTGAAGAAGGATCTGGAACGTCTGAGCCAACAGATGATTCAGACGCCTTCGGACTATGATATGGCGAGGAGATTCCTCAGTGCTTTAAAGCCGGAAATCTCCACAAAAGTGGTCAGACATGGCTACAATCCGGAAAATAGCAACCTCAATGCTATTTTCGAAGCTGCCAAATTTATAGAAGAAGCACACTTCTATGAAACCTGGGAAGAGCGCAACCAACAGAAACACGCTACTCCTAAGACTTTCGGGAGTAAATCCTCGAAGTCTAAAGATTCGTCTAAGAAACAGATGAATCCCAAGGCTCCGGAGAAAGGAGCCTACGAAAAATCTAATAATAACGACTCGAAATCTATCGAGTGTTATTACTGTAAACAGAAAGGGCATACCAGCCCCAACTGTCCCAAAAAGAATAGCAGATATAAAAAGTCTGCTAACATCGAAGCTCTTGAGGGTGAAGAGCACAAGGAAGGCATTGCTAACGCAGCTGATGCCAAAGAAGCTTCTGACGCCGAGGACCTTTACGCCTCTGCAGAAGAAGTTTATGAGGCACTACATGAGAGTGTCTCTGGGGAAGACGGAGACGACGATGAGCTGTCTCTGGAAGACTGGTGTGCCAGTGCCAGGATAGATGACGAGACCACCATTTATAAGAAACAGCTTAGGGGCCATGAGATCAATCTGGTAGATTGGTCTTCAACGGAAGGCCACTCCCAGCCAGTAATTTCTCCAGTCTTGAACAATTTTTTAGAAGCAGCAGTGATGCGACTTCTAGATGACGGAAATGAGGATTGTGCCAAATCCTCTAAAGTCACCGAGATGGGCGATCAAGTCGCATACCGACTCAGGTCAACTAAGGATGTGGTTCAAAATTGCATCGAACGGACCAGCGG
>JAEBUT010000108.1:0-25922 GCA_020011035.1 Amanita subjunquillea | reverse complement strand
TTCCTTCAAGGCTGTGCAACTTGTCCATTTGAACTCGGCACCCTGCGCCGTTTCCATGTCTCGTCCTAGCTCCCTCAGTCTCCATTCAGTCCCATCTTGTCTCCTACCTCCAAAACCCCTTGTCGACTTCCTCCCCGATTCGTTGTGCGTTCTGTCAAGAAAAACTGATTGATGTTGTCATTGGACTGGACACACTGGAAACAGGTGTTATCATCCTAGCAACGGTAGTGAGACATGAGTACTTAAAAGCCGTCCAAAAGCTGAGGGCGAGCAAGGCTGGACCTTACTTTCACTTTCACATTACAACTACCAATGCGTTTCGCTGTGCTTACCGCCCTCTTTATTTTCCTGTCTGCTGTCTGTGCATTTCCGGTGCCACATGTCAAGGCACGCGACAATCATGAAGCAGATTTAGCCATCTTCGTACTATAACCCTATCATCCTTGGTTTTAGCAGTGTTGATTATTTAATTTAAAAGCGATGGCCATCGTCCATTCAAGAATCTGCCGGAGTTCATTTTTCGGTATACTTTACTTTCTTTGCACTGGCAGCCTGTTCACTTTTCTTAGAAACGCGTTAACGGGGTTGTGCATCTGAAAAAGGACTGGGAAACTGCACGTGACGCATCAGGGTCACAGGAAGGTCACGAGTTCCCATATAAGACCGATCTCATCATTGGCAGAAAAGCACCTACGGAACATGCCTTCAAGACAGTGCAGTGGATCATTGCAAATGTTCAACTGACAATGCCGTCACATAGATTCCTTGACACTTATGTAGAGACTCCATACGTATACTATACTTATAGAAAGCCATGATCCACCTCTGGTAAATACGTTGTTGTTTGCACTCAATATACAGTTCTTGGGCCTTTCGTCGCCACAACGGCCCCTGGCACCGATGTTATTAAGTTCATGTTAATGCAGTGAGTCGAGCAATGTGCAGAAATAGCAGGACGGAGCAGCCTGTAAATGCTCGAGATTGCGCTTCCACCGGCTGTTGAAAACGTGTTTCATCTTCCTAGTATGTATTATCACCCGCTCCGTATCAAAAGAGCTCCAGTCATGGTTAGTGAAGCAGCTTGGACGGATGTGGCCTAGAAAGTCGATCTCATCTATGACAAATGGTCATATAGACATTCCATTCTGTAAGTTGGTGTGAACTGACCTCCGACCTGCCATGCGAAGCAGTGGCTACCCACTAAACCCATCGGATAGCGCCGTTAATGGCACGGGTGTACCCTGTTTTATCTCGCCGCGAGTCAGGCGAACGTTTGGTAGCGGCCGGTATATTGGGCATCATCGACGTTCACATAATTGTCAAGAGGCAAACGTCGTCAGCAGTGGTTGATGTGGCTGCCGAATATGCAAAGCACTGGAGACATACGCCAACTCCAGGGGAGGCTCCGTCGCATTCCGAGTCAGCGACCTTCAAAGGGAGACACAGCGCTCGGATGCAAGTCGTCCTTGTTTCCTTGAGAAGTCTTAAGTAGGCAGCCTTACTTTGTCTACGAACCAAGGGGCACAGCCTCGTCGTGCGCCTTGGTGCATATATCGCTGGCAGTTGACCAGAAAAATCGTTGGGACAGCGGTAACTAGAGCTACATTCTAACTTCCCTCAGGAAGAACCTGTTAAATCTATGTTGGTCAGCGATGAGAGCTTCCAGGTTTCGATAGAAACCGCGGTTCCTGTTTGTTAGAGAGCAGCGAATACATAATATCGTCAGGCTAATACTTATCTGTGAAAGGACGAGCCTTATGACTTGACTTATTTCCCCCAGGTGTGATCGAATGTGATGATTGGGCAGGATGAGCGCTCTGTGCGACAAATAGTTGTTGGAGGTTCCCGTGGTTTCAACTTGATTCAATCCTTTCCGTAAGTTGGCAACCATAGTGATGTCGTTCCGATGAATCTGATCCTCAAGAAGTAGGTAATATGGTTGTGAAGTACATCCGCCGCCGTATCGTGGAGCGAGGAAAGGCGGAGTAAGCAGAATTATAGAATATGGGAGTAAGCTTCCGTCACTGCAAAGCCGACGGCTTCCCACATAATTCACCCGGTCTTGCTATACCTTGCGACGGACCCGGAACACAGGCACGATTCTCACGCTCGCTTGGTACCATGCTTCGATTCATCCTGGCACTGGCAAGCTTTGACGGTCTGATACACTTTGACTTTTATCCGACGAGTTTCACATATTGACATTGCGAAAGTCACCCGTTAAACCGGCCTACAGATGTCTAGTTTGATTTCTATCAAGTTAGCTACTTAGAGTTCGCCTCACTTCAGCCACGAAATGACGTCGTAACGTCATCTTCCCAGTCTAGATAGATAGAAGCACCTGTCACCAGACTACGTGCTCACGAAATGGGCGACTTGCGTAACGATGATCGATATGATATCGAAGGGGTTGGTAAACTTGCTTGTTCGTCGATCAATATCCAAACTCAATGCATCATAGCCTGTAAATGCATAATCGCCGTGTTGAATAGATGTTCAACCTGGATGCCTCTCCATCATGCATACTACTCCTAATGCATAGGATTCACCAAGCAAGACCGGTTTTTAGTACGATGCCGGGTGATGCGTCACAGCATGGAGTAAAGCATTGCCACGGGAACCAACCATATCGTTATGTCGTGACTGAGTAATTTTAAAACTGTGTTTGCTCCCGTCCGCCCCTGAAAGCTGAGGAGTGTTGGGAACCAGGTGATTGGTGAAGATTCTGCCCAGTTCGCAACTTGGTTGCTTCCAGCTGTCATCCTATGCTATGCACTGCAGTTAGTTTGATGTCGAGGTCCTCGAGCCGAACAGGTCATATGTGGCTGTGCTTGATCAGTATCCAGTTTCGAGCTCGGGCATCTTGGTGGTTCAGATCAACATAATCCAAAACATATATCCAGGTTTGGGCTGTTCGGCTCGCGTTTCACGCACGAAGTCGACCTGTGCATATTGGGATTCCTGTGGGCTAACAGCTTCACAACGTGTGCATAGATGGAGACCAACCATATTTAGCAGGTAAGCTGAATGTTTTATTTTGGATTCATCAATCTCTCTCACCATCATGACTCTGTGCCTATCACGTTTCGCCCAATACCCTCTACGGCCAGTATCACTATAAAAACGTCCTTGGATCCCACAGATGCTCTATCTCCGTATTTTTACTCGTCCATACCCAAAGACGGACCTAAACCATGGCGAGGTTAGTGTTGCCATCTTCTTAACCCTCTCCGCGCTCAACAGTTGGAGGACGGCCGCGGGCGCGTCGTTATCTGCGTCAAGAGCCATACCATTCGATCCTGGTTTGACATATTCCAAGTCGCGCAGCTCGCAGAAGCTCTTCCATCGCATTCATGGGAGTATGGAACAGCATCCGAGCGCTGCTCGAACTGCACGAACGGATGTCTCCGTGTTTGGAGACTACCCGTTCCCTCCCCCGGTACTGTCTGCCGATGACAGTAGGTCCCTCGCATATGCATCGACCAAGTTCAACCTTTCGACGGGTCGAATACGTTGGTTTATGGAGACGGAGCGGTGGGCGATCCTGCCAGTCTTGGATTAGCGCGTATCTGTTGGGGATGACGAACGCAACGTTGGCAGCGGCTGCAAAGAGGAACTTGATTACGTTTTGAACCAAGCTCCAAGGTTTTGGAACGGTGCGATTTCTCAGCGGTATAATTATCCTGAGCTATGGTGCGTCTTGTCGTGTTCTTAGTTTGATTGACCGTTTATGGGGGATAGGGCTGATTTCATGTACATGGCACCGCCGTTCATCGCGTATTACGGCGCTGCACCGATAATTTTGATATACTTCAGCAAGCTGTCGATCAGTGTAGATTGCAACGAGCTATTCTATTAGCGAACGATACGTACGTATCGGGGCGTGGACACATATCCTGGGCCCGGCGAGCACCGACCCTGGTGTTTGGTCGACGGGAAACGGATGGGCAGCGGCGGGGATGACGCGCGTCTTGGCTACTGTGCTAAAGGCGCCCGTCGCGAAAGCAAACCGATGGTGGCGAGATGATGCGGCCAGGAACTAAGCTATTATATTCAGGAGATTCTGGATGCGGCGATGAATTCAGATCTGGACGACTTTTTGTTACGGAATTACTGGAATGATTATCTTAATTCGGACGGCCATGGATATGGGAGACTTCGGGCACAAGTTTACTGGCGGCGGTTGCGTATCGAATGCGGCGATGCCGGAATGGGTGTTGCCGGAATGGAAGCGCTCGATTACGCGAGTTGGGGGACTGGGTTAGGAGGACGCTCGGGGAACAGATGAGTCTGGAAATCCGCATGTGACATCGAACGGAACGGTGACGCCGTCGGTGAATCCACTGAATTGGGGCGACAAGACGCCGTACACGGCCGGAAGTCCGGAGGGACAGAATTTTGTGGTGTTGATGTATGCGGCCTGGAGAGATTGCGTGTATGCTGATGTCTGCGAGCGATGGCCCGATATACAATAAAAATATTATTGTTGCGCAACTTGTCGTGTGATGCGCCGTGGGAACTTTGGGGACAAGTGCCATTATGCATCTTAAAACGCCCAACCCAACCATCTTTTGTTCGGTCCCTCTTCTCCCTTCTTCCCTTCATCATGTCCTCCAAAGGTACGCACAGATCCCCTATGTCTGCCTCAGCTCATTCCTTTCGCAGCAATCCGTGAATATGATGCCAAGCTTCTCCTCGCCTATTGGTTAGAAAGGGCACCAGCTGTCGCCCCCCATGCGCAGGTCAAGACAAATTTTAACTATCCCGCTCCCAAAGTGGCTCAAGTGTCCTGGGATTCGGAGACGAACACCATCACTCCCGATTCCAAGCTTCCGAGTTGGGTTTTCACCACCAAACTCGTCGCCAAGCCCGATCAGCTCATCAAGCGTCGTGGAAAGGCCGGTCTTCTCGCTCTCAACAAGACGTGGGACGAGGCAAAGGCATGGATCTCGCAGCGTGCAGGGAAACCTCAAAAAGTACGTGTTTCTTGTAAGGTCCTACATTTTACGTCCATATGGTCGCGACATATGTTCTTCTATCGCCGATCGCTTCTTTACCCTCTTCCTAATCTCATCACATCTATATTACTTCGACACGCGTTTTCCGGCAGGCGTTGTATGCGCGCAATATCAACCACGTGTTTTTAATCTCGTCTGACATTTTCCCTAGGTCGAAGCCGTCACTGGAACCCTTAACAACTTCATTATCGAACCCTTCCTTCCTCATCCCTCCACCACCGAATACTATGTTTGCATTACGTCTGCGCGTGAGGGTGACAACATCCTCTTCACACACGAGGGCGGCGTCGACATTGGTGATGTCGATGCAAAGGCTCTCGTCCTCAATATTCCCGTGACGCAGCCCTTCCCATCTCGGGAGACAATAGCGGATACCCTGCTGAAGCATGTTCCTGCAGAAAAGAAAGAAACGCTCGTCGATTTCCTTATTCGCCTCTACAGCGTCTATGTCGACCTCCATTTCGCTTATCTCGAAATTAACCCCCTGGTTGTCCTTGACGCCGTCAACGGTGGCGAGCCCAAGTATGCTACCTCGATATGGCTGCCAAGCTCGATCAAACCGCTGAAAGCATCTGCGGACCCAAATGGGCGATCGCTCGTGACCTGACAGTATACGCCCAAAACGAAACCGCCGAGATCAAGACTGCCTCGTCTGGAAAGGGTCCTGTTACCGCTGATCGTGGACCACCTATGGTACGTATTTTGAGCGCATATATATACCATATTGATGTACGCGTCTAGGTTTGGCCTGCTCCTTTTGGTCGCGACCTGACCAAAGAAGAAGCGTACATTCAAAAGCTTGACGCGTCGACAGGTGCATCTCTGAAGCTCACAGTCTTGAACGCAGACGGTCGGGTATGGACGATGGTTGCTGGTGGCGGTGCTAGTGTCGTCTACTCTGACGCCATTGCTGCACACGGTTTCGCCCATGAGCTAGCAAACTATGGCGAGTATTCTGGTGCTCCGAGTGAAGGTCAAACATACGATTATGCCAAGACAATTAGTATGTGCCCTTGATTTCATTCATGCGACAAACGCTAATCCCCTCTTAGTCGACCTGATGACACGCGGACTCCTCGACCCGATGGCAAGATTCTCATCATCGGTGGTGGAATCGCCAACTTTACAAACGTAGCGGCAACGTTCAAGGGCATTATTCGCGCTCTGAAAGAGTACAAGACCAGCTGATCGCCCACTCGGTCAAGATCTTTGTCAGACGTGGTGGTCCCAACTACCAGGAGGCCTCAAGGCGATGCGTCTGCTTGGCGAGAGCCTTGGTGTCCCAATCAGGGTGTTTGGTCGGATACGCATATTACCGACATCATCCCGCTCGCTCTTGACGTCAAAGTCAAGAAGAACAAGGATTTGGGCCTTAGGTCTGTGCAAGCGGAATCGCCCCTCCACGAGTGGCAACGATCGAAGAGCCGTCTGAGAAGACGAGCATCGGAGCAATCCATGCTGACGGAGAGCGCACCAGCCGTCGGATCAGATAGTCCACTTCCAAACTTCTGCTGGCACTGCCAGGCCTTCTTTCCGTCCATTTGACGAAAAGACTCGCTCGTTCGTTTACGGACTGCAACCCCGCGCGATTCAAGGAATGCTTGACTTTGATTATTCTTGCGGTCGTGCTACTCCTTCTGTTGCTGCAATGATCTATCCATTCGGTGGCCATCACATCCAAAAGTTCTACTGGGGAACTAAGGAGACTCTTCTTCCGGTCTATACAAGCGTAAAGGACGCTGTCGCCAAGCACCCGACGTTGACGCAATCGTCAACTTTGCGAGTAGCCGTAGCGTCTACAGCAGCACCCTCGAGTGCTTAAGTTATCCTCAGATCAAGGCCATTGCCTTGATCGCCGAGGGTGTTCCCGAGCGACACGCTCGCGAAATTCTCTGGAAAGCGGTGGAGAAGAACGTGCTTATCATTGGTCCTGCTACCGTCGGTGGTATTAAGCCTGGCTGCTTCAGAATCGGAAACTCTGGAGGGTACGTAAGCTACCTGAGCACTATATTCTTTCTGACACGATCTGTACAGCATGATGGACAACATCATTGCGTCGAAACTTTACCGCCCTGGTTCCGTCGGCTACGTGTCCAAGTCGGGCGGTATGTCCAATGAACTCAACAATATCTTGTCCCTCGTCACCGATGGTACATACGAGGGTATCGCCATCGGTGGTGACCGCTATCCTGGTACCAGCTTCATCGACCACCTCCTACGCTACGAGCGGGATCCCGATTGCAAGATGCTCGTTCTTCTCGGTGAGGTCGGCGGCATCGAAGAATATCGGGTCATCGATGCAGTCAAGAAGGGCATTATCAAGAAGCCCATCGTTGCTTGGGCGATTGGCACCTGCGCCAAGATGTTCACGACTGAAGTGCAATTCGGTCATGCGGGCAGTATGGCCAACAGCGACATGGAGACTGCCGATGCCAAGAACCGCGCAATGAGGGAGGCAGGCTTTATTGTTCCCGACACGTTTGAGGAGTTGCCGCAAGCTTTGAAGGAGACGTACGAACATCTCGTCCGGAGCGGCAAGATTAAACCGAAGGTGGAGAGAGATCCTCCTACCATTCCGATGGACTACAAGTGGGCTCAAGTGCGTGACGTGGTTGAAACCGAAGCGCGTATGCTAATCCCTTCCAGGAACTCGGCCTCATTAGGAAACGGCTGCGTTCATCTCAACTATTTCGGACGAGCGTGGACAAGAGTTGTTGTATGCTGGTATGCGGATTTCAGATGTCTTTAAGGAGGATATTGGTGTTGGAGGAGTCGTCAGCTTGTTGTGGTTCAAGCGACGTCAGTGCCATTCCGTCCCTTGCAAGACTTTTTGACTGATCGACATGTTTAGGCCTACCACCATGGGCGACCAAGTTTATCGAGATGGTGTTGATGCTGACCGCCGATCACGGTCCAGCCGTTTCTGGCGCAATGAACACAATCGTGGCCACCCGAGCTGGGAAAGACTTGATTTCGTCGCTCGCCTCAGGTCTGTTGACGATCGGCAGCCGTTTCGGTGGTGCCCTCGACGAAGCCGCAAGCATGTTCTCAGAAGCTCGCGACACAGGCTTGACGCCGCGCGAGTTTGTCGACAGTTGCAGAAAAGCGAACAAATTGAGTGCGACTGAATTACCTTATCTTCTCTTTGATTTACTTACCGTTAATTAGTCAGTGGAATTGGGCATAAGATTAAGAGTGTCAACAACCCTGATCTTCGTGTCATGCTCGTCAAAGAATACGTCCAGAAGCATTTCCCCAGCCATAGCTTGCTAGACTATGCACTTGCCGTCGAAAAGGTTACGACGACGAAGAAGGACACGGTAAGTCAAACACTCTGTGGTGATCTAGATCTAACGTAATACAGCTGATTCTCAACGTTGACGGGTGCATCGCCGTTTGCTTCGTCGACTTGTTGCTTGACAGCGGCGCTTTCACACCAGAGGAAGCTGATGAGTACATCAAGGTCAGTAGCGCATTTCTCTTGGTGGTGTTCGTCCCGCTGATTGATGGAAAGATTGGAACTTTGAATGGCTTGTTCGTCCTCGGACGGAGCATCGGCTTCATCGGTCACCACCTTGACCAGAAGCGTCTCCGTGCGCCGCTGTACCGCCACCCGGCTGACGACATCTTTATCAACATGGCTGAAGTTTCTCATCCACGCGTATTGGGCAAGATGCAATGAGTAAGCGCTTGCGTATATTTCGTTGATCTGGTTGTTCTGCCCTTCATAAAAATGTGATGTAGTTGGAAGTTGTGAAAAGTGAAAGAATGTTGTAGATTGCTTATAATACTGAAATTTCTTGTTGACGTATAATGTCAAGATCTCGCTACCTGTGTATTTGAGAGTATAGTGTGCTGCAGTGCACTACTAGAGGCTCAACATAGAATGACGTACTCATTGGATACTTAGTGTACAGTAAAAGTAAAGTTTTCATGTGGGATTTGATATTGACAAGATCAGCAGCTGGCATTATGCCTGAAAACAATACACATATCTGTAAATTAATCTTTCTGCCACTTTTCCGACCTCCTTATGTTTCCTGTGTAGTCATAGAACAGAAAGGGGCTTCCAGCCGAAACTGGTTATTATCATCCATTTCTTATCCAACTTGTTTTTGATAGCCGTCTCGTTCATCCCGCCATGCAGTGGTGCACAGCCGTACCAGAACCTACCGCACTGGGTAGGTTGTGGTTTGCGGTCGAGAGTTTTCCTTTCTTAACACACTTTGTGCAGTCACACCCTGTTGCGGGCTTTTGCGTATGGCATAGCATATTGGTTCTATTTTACTATTTGGGAACCGAGGCAGACAGGTTCTGCGTTAGAGAGGAGTATTGTTAACTGTCGTTGCTACGACTAGAAAGCAATAACCTATGCTAAGTGGTACTGTTGTATGTTAGCAAACTGACGCGTCAGGTAACGCGCCGTCGTGACTGTGACATTGGTTCGTGCGCCACTCCCCCATGTCCGAGGCAGCACTACCTCTACCCTCGGAGCTCCGGCTGTTCTGTTTGCCAGTTTGGAGCGTGGAAACAGAAACGGACTCTAGTTTTTATGTGGATATAAGTCTACATGATGAGAAAGGGTTTCCCACCACCGTCGAGCATCTCAAGCGTGAAATCAAAAAGAAAATGAGAGGACATAATGACGTTACTTTCAACTCATTGTCGCTCTACAAAGTCTCTATCATGATCGATGACGATGCCCCCGTCGGATACTTATCCAAGAAAGTGGAAGAGAACAGGAAGAGAACTCAAACATTGTCGAACACTAGGCTAATCAAGAAAGTATTTCCAACACAACCAGACTATGACAACTATCATATACTGGTGGATTTCCCCGGCCGCTGTGAGTATGGCTTCTCTTTGGCTTTGGCTAGGATGACTCAAGATCACTTGCATGTAGCGATACCGGAAATTACCCTCAAATTATGGTGCATTATCCAAGGCCCAGCAGGCGCCATTCGCAATGACACATTCCATATATCAATCAATGGAAATGCTGATGTTCACGATCTTAAGCAAACCATCAAGCAGGCAAAGATGCATACACTTGATTACATTGATGCTAGCAATCTCGTTCTTTTCAACGTCTCTTCCCTTTCGATCTTGATTGATGTCACATTCGATGAACGCTTAACAGAAGAGAACAGGAAAAATGCTTTGTTGCCCAATGCGTCAATCCAGGACTTATTCCCGGTCCAACCGGATCTAAACAACTATCATATACTCGTGGATTCCCCTGGCCATCGTGAGTAGGACATTCAGCTTAGTCCATGATGACTCAAGGTCAGTGGTATATAGCGATACCTGATATTACCCTCAAATTATGGTGTATTCTAAGCCAAACAGGCGAAGATGCATTCCCTATATCAATCAACGGAAATTCCGACGTTCACGCTCTGAAGCGAACGATTAAGGAGGCAATTCCGAATACCCTGGGTCACCTCGATTCTCGCGTCCTTCGGCTTTTCGATGTCTCATCTCTATCGATCATGATGGATGAGTCTTTCGATGAACGCATCAAGCGTGTTGACCTGGGTAGTATGCGACGCTTGAACCCGGCGGAGTATATTTCGAAGATTTTTGGATCATTCAATGACAACCGGTTGCATGTCATCGTCCGATTTCCGAGTGGTGAGTCTGATTGGCTCTTGGCTATGTGGTGTTTGCTCATCTATTTGATACAGATCCTGTTCCTGCAGTAGAGGGAGATTCAGAACGAAGAGATACCGTCGCTGCATTGGATAACCGTCCGTTTTTTGTTTTGTTTTTGCCATTTTTCAAATTTGGCTGACTTTTGGTAGGCTTTCGAAAGACGCTTGACAGTATCAGGACGGCTTCCTCTCCTTCTGAATCAGCAAAATCGTCTGGATACCCAGAGGCACAAAGACGTTATGGCATCTGTGATGGTCAAAACGAAACAGCTCCTGGACCTCCGGTCGAATTGTTTCACCCCGTATTTGCTCACTTTTTGAACGATTTGGGCCAGGAAAAATTAGCAGTTGCCAAGGAGACTTCTCGTATCGTCGTTGATTATATGAAAGCCGCGGCAAAATCGTATACAAGTGAAGATAAACGACGATCCGAATTAACAAAATTCCTTCCTGATATCATAGGTCAACCAATAGAATTGGCATACAACAGCGATAATACTCGTCCTGATGGCATGGTGAGGCACCAAACCCAGGCCTGGGGCCCTGCCGTGGTTCTGCTAAAGGAGGATAAAAACGAGTTAGGAGATGGAGGTTCTGATCCGTCGACGCAAGTCGGGTTGTCGTATGCTCGAACTTGGGCACAAAACGATGTAGGTGATCATGATTCTGGCTTTATTGTTCTGATAATCATTCTTAAGTATCAAAAACTTCGGGATATTTCCTGTTGCCCGTCGTTCCTAATAGCGAACGGAGGACCCTGGATCACGATTCTTGGAGCCGTCTTTGGCGACCGTCCAATAGTCCAACGTCTCACTGATTATATATGGGTTGGAGTTGACACCGCACTACACAATCGGCTAATTCCCAGAGTGGCCAGAACTTTTTTCGCTCTGAAAAGAGGTCTTGAAAGGCTCAAAGACTATTATAGCAGCCTGCAGCCAGTTCTTCATCAATCGATGTCGACATCATCAATGCGATTACCGTTACGTTTCTTTCCTTCATTCACGGCATACCTTGACAAAGGAAACAATCAAGTTCATTTCGAGTACCTTGGGTTTCTTGAATCTGACATCAGTTGTGTCACTCTCCATGCACAAACGTGCCAAAAACCACATAAGGATATCGTCGTCAAGTTTGTCGAGAGGTACTGTCAAGAGGCACACGAATTATTAGCTCAGCAACATCTGGCTCCTGAACTTCTTTATTATGGAAAACCCAGTCTTGAAAATGCCGCACCAAATTACGGAGAGCTTTCCATGGTCGTCATGGAATTCATTCACGGCGAAACACTGGTTGTAGCCAAGAACAGGGTCGACCGAGTAGAAGTCAAGGGACAAGTTGAACGTGCTATTCATTTATTGCATCAGGTAGATATCGTCTTCGGCGATCTTAGAAAACCAAATGTGATGATTACGAACCAAAATGAAGTAAGGCTTATCGATTTCAATTGGGCTGGGAAAGCTGGGGAAGCTGAATACCCATATCTGATATCGCCTGCGATTGCATGGCCACCTGGTGTCGAACCCCTTAGTCTGATGGAAAAACGTCATGACTTAGTGATGTTGGAAAGATTGATTTAGTACGATTGATACAAGATTGAATAGTCATGTCGTGGTGCGATAAGCCGTTGACCTTTTCAGTATGTACTGGTATACTGGTAACCTCTAACGAGCGGAAGAATGATGGTGAGTGTCGGACAAGCTGCGCGAAATGCATGGCAACCTCGACGCATGACATGTCATCATCACCTCCGACCTACCTCATAATGCATTTTTGTCATATTTCTGTCATGCATTATGTGTTATGAAATATTTGCAGAATTTGAGTGGCCCCAAGGTGGGATCCCGCAAAATCCAATGCGTTTTCACGGATATGCATTTTGGGCATATGCATTATTAGCATATGTACTGTAGTCACCAAAGCAAACTAAGAATAGCAATCCAAATTCTTGCTTTACATAAGCCGGCGACCTAGTTCTGTCTCTCGACACTCATCGGCAGTGTCTGTCAAACTTCCAGCCTCGGCTGGGAGAAGGATGGATGGGAACTAGGGTTGAGATACGGACACCTTGATGTGTTTTCCACTCTCTGTTCAGATCCGTTTTCCAGTTCAGGTACCTTGCATGACCTATGAAGACCTGAATGCCGCGCGGTGCTATTCAAGTAACGCCATCTGATGTTCCACTGCCTGGCCACCAACGCCGACGGCTGACAGGAAAATCCGGATTCCAGATTGGCCCAACCTCTCAGCTGAACAAGCGAGCAAATCCCCATCTCCGTACTGTCTTTACATAACTGTGAGCAGGAAGGACTTTCAGATAGTTCTTCGTGATCATTGGAAACCTCATCTCGTGGTTCGCCTTTCTCCAGATCTTAAGAATCGCACATTATGACCGACAGTTTGGGCATGTACGATGGGTCGTGTTCATGAATTCTCTAAGAGAAGTGTGAATATCGAATATTCGAATTGTTGGTCAGTCAGGGATATTTCTGTTGTCCTGACGTGATAATTGTCATAACCGATCTGCCGGACTCTACTGGTCCCTCACGCGATAGACACGAGCGCCAATAACTAAGTGCTCAAATAGCCAGACTGTATTGAAGAAAAAGTCGTCCGTGCAACTCTAAACCACGTCAAGCATCAGCATCACTAAGTTTGTTTTGTACAATGTAATCTCATTGTTGCTTGATGTGTTCAGACTCGACTGGGATAGAAAACACGTAGTTACAAATTTTGGTTACAGGATCTCCTAGAAGTACATTATAGCTTTGTACACGAATATTTCCCTATTGCAAGTTGGATGTCAACGTTCCTCCCAACCTCTCATACTCTGTCAAGTTCGGACCCCAAGCACTCCCATTCCACCACTTGTGATAAATGGCATGGTCCGTTCCTACGACAAACAAGTCAATCCTGTTGGGGCCCCAGCAAACTGCCTTGGGTGTATTCAAACAAATTCCTCCTTGTCGCTCATAGTCGGTCTTGCTCGGCCCCCAAGATGAGCCATCCCACCATTTGTGGTATACTGCGCCATCGGTGCCAATGACAAAGACATCCAACCGGTTTGGGCCCCAAGACACCGCTTCGGGCTCATGGAGAAGAATACCACCCAATGACTCCCATGTTCCCCAGCCTGAACCCTCGTTGTACCAGTTATGCCACAAAGCTGAATCGAGGCCTTTTCCGAAGACGTCGATTCTTCCGGTACCCCAACATACCGCATTTGGTTGTCCAACAAGCTGTCCACCAATAGATGTCCAGTCTAGCCAAGACGAGCCGTTCCAGGACCTAACCCACACCGCGCTATCGGTACCAGTCACGAATACGTCGATTCGGTTCGAACCCATGAAACGACAGTGGGCGTGTCATAGAGGCATTTTCCACCTAGATTCTCCCAGGCTCCTCCAGCGCCTGATGGACCCCAAGACGAACCGTCCCACCATTTGTGATAGAGACCTCGATCGGTTCCAATGACGAATAAATCAATTCTGGATTCCGAACGCTCCGTGTCAGTTGTTGAACAACCCTCAAGCGATTGATCATACCGGTTGGAGCCCCAGCACACGGCAGAAGGCTTGCCCATACATATACCTCCCATTTTTTCATAGCCAGTGAAACTCGGTCCCAGGCAGATCCGTCCCACCACTTGTGATAGATAGCGCTGTCCGTACCCGTCACGAAGACGTCGAGACGGTTGGCTCCCCAGGAAACCACTCCAGGATCATAGTAGCAGGTGCCACTCAAGCTTACCCAGGACCGTTGGCCGGCACAGGGTGCCAACTCGAGCCATCCCAAAATTTTTGGTAGAGGGCAGAGTCAACGCCACTGCAAAGAGATCCAGACGGTTTGGGCCCCAGGACGTCATGATTGTATAAGAAGCCTAAAGATCGAGTAGAGCGCAGGAGTACTGAATTCCGAGATGAGGGATGAGTCGAGAAAGTCCCGCCTTTTAAGGCTGCCATGAGAGGGTCTGTGAACGAGTAATCAAATCGGGGGTGCAGCGTACTGGCACACGTTCGCATGGTTCTAGTCTTGAGCGGAGAGTACTGAATTGATTGTCTAAAGTTCTCCTAAATCTAATCAGCCGTTCATTCGGCGCGCAGCGTGATTCACGCTAAGGTCAAATCTGACGTGCATCACGTTTGGGAACCTGCCACACGTTTGTGTACTGAGTAGAGAGTAATGGCTTGATCAGACGTGTGTTCTCCCAGTGGCGACGGTCGCGCTCCCTTTCGAATGTTCCTCCTCGTTGGTGTCTTGCGCTCATGATCACGACCTCGATTAGTCTACAAACAAGGTTGCGAGTGCAGAACTCTTGCCTTGTACTTCAACAAATCCGGCGTGACGGATGGGGATGATTTGCGGCCGCCATTTTATCGCCGCGACATGTGAGTAAGGCGGTATTATTGATAAGACGATATGTTCCTGATAGATTAGAATAGACGATGACCCTGCCCCGATAGGACCTTGATATACATGTGGCAGCAGTACTTGTGTCAAAAAACGGCGCAGAAGGGGTGGCACTTTACCAAAAAGCTGCTGCAATCGTGTTGGTGGGTCAGAAAATGTCCTATCTTGTGTAAATGGGGTAGAAGAACTGTTCCACATCCAATAAGTCGTGCGATCAGTCGATATTGCTTCTAGTGCCGTTCCTTTCCCATCGACAAGGCGGCATCATGTGGGCCATGCTTGTGCCGGAAATGTGTCGACCGTTGACCTTGTCGGCACTCCCAACAGGTGATTTCGCTCAGCCACCGTGATTTTGCGTTACGCGTATTTGCCATCGTTCGTGTCATTTGACCCCGGGGCGTCAACCTTCACCGAGGCTGGAGGCAACTCTATATTGCAAAATGGCATACCGTGATCCGATTATGAAAGACTTCTAGCACAAGTCTGAATTGGGAGACCAACACACGTTCATGTACTTCCGCGTACTTTGTACAGTCTTGAGCGGCGAGCTTGTCTGGCATTTTCCCTGTCCCTGCGCTATCATATCGCGTACCCCTAGAGTGCGGCATGTCAAGAAGCTGTCTTTTACGGTCTTGATCGGTGAGGAGCAACTTGATCAGCTGAGTTAATTTAGGTCACGATGTCCGCTATTACCCCAAGTCGATGGTTGGATAGTGAGAAGAAGAGCACATATGGGATTGTCGACGGATTCTCAAGTTCATCTTCCACCGTTTCTGAACACCGAGTGGGACCAATCCAACTAGCCGGACTGCAGAGTGGTTCTTTCGATTGGACGAAATGACGCGAAACGAGGCAGGACCTAGGATGTCGTGCTCAAGAATCATCCGAGTCCGGGCTTCCGCGCTCACGCCCCGACTTGGTGTTGTATACCCTGAATGGTTGACATTGAGACTCGCTTCCACCGTCGGAGATGACGATGACATGTCATGCGTCGAGGTTGCCATGCATTTCGCGCAGCTTGTCCGACACTCACCAGCATTCTTCCGCTCGTTAGAGGTTACCAGTATACCAGTACATACTGAAAAGCTCAACGGCTTATCGCACCACGACATGACTATTCAATCTTGTATCAATCGTACTAAATCAATCTTTCCAACATCACTAAGTCATGACGTTTTTCCATCAGACTAAGGGGTTCGACACCAGGTGGCCATGCAATCGCAGGCGATATCAGATATGGGTATTCAGCTTCCCCAGCTTTCCCAGCCCAATTGAAATCGATAAGCCTTACTTCATTTTGGTTCGTAATCATCACATTTGGTTTTCTAAGATCGCCGAAGACGATATCTACCTGATGCAATAAATGAATAGCACGTTCAACTTGTCCCTTGACTTCTACTCGGTCGACCCTGTTCTTGGCTACAACCAGTGTTTCGCCGTGAATGAATTCCATGACGACCATGGAAAGCTCTCCGTAATCAGGTGCGCCATTTTCAAGACTGGGTTTTCCATAATAAAGAAGTTCAGGAGCCAGATGTTGCTGAGCTAATAATTCGTGTGCCTCTTGACAGTACCTCTCGACAAACTTGACGACGATATCCTTATGTGGTTTTTGGCACGTTTGTGCATGGAGAGTGACACAACTGATGTCAGATTCAAGAAACCCAAGGTACTCGAAATGAACTTGATTGTTTCCTTTGTCAAGGTATGCCGTGAATGAAGGAAAAAAACGTAACGGTAATCGCATTGATGATGTCGACATCGATTGATGAAGAACTGGCTGCAGGCTGCTATAATAGTCTTTGAGCCTTTCAAGACCTCTTTTCAGAGCGAAAAAAGTTCTGGCCACTCTGGGAATTAGCCGATTGTGTAGTGCGGTGTCAACTCCAACCCATATATAGTCAGTGAGACGTTGGACTATTGGACGGTCGCCAAAGACGGCTCCAAGAATCGTGATCCAAGGTCCTCCGTTCGCTATTAGGAACGATGGGCAACAGGAAATATCCCGAAGTTTTTGATACTTAAGAATGATTATCAGAACAATAAAGCCAGAATCATCATCACCTACATCGTTTTGTGCCCAAGTTCGAGCATACGACAACCCGACTTGCGTCGACGGATCAGAACCTCCATCTCCTAACTCGTTTTTATCCTCCTTTAGCAGAACCACGGCAGGGCCCCAAGCCTGGGTTTGGTGCCTCACCATGCCATCAGGACGAGTATTATCGCTGTTGTATGCCAATTCTATTGGTTGACCTATGATATCAGGAAGGAATTTTGTTAATTCGGATCGTCGTTTATCTTCACTTGTATACGATTTTGCCGCGGCTTTCATATAATCAACGACGATACGAGAAGTCTCCTTGGCAACTGCTAATGTTTCCTGGCCCAAATCATTCAAAAAGTGAGCAAATACGGGGTGAAACAATTCGACCGGAGGTCCAGGAGCTGTTTCGTTTCGACCATCACAGATGCCATAACGTCTTTGTGCCTCTGGGTATCCAGACGATTTTGCTGATTCAGAAGGAGAGGAAGCCGTCCTGATACTGTCAAGCGTCTTTCGAAAGCCTACCAAAAGTCAGCCAAATTTGAAAAATGTCAAAAAAACAAAACAAAAACGGACGGTTATCCAATGCAGCGACGGTATCTCTTCGTTCTGAATCTCCCTCTACTGCAGGAACAGGATCTGTATCAAATAGATGAGCAAACACCACATAGCCAAGAGCCAATCAGACTCACCACTCGGAAATCGGACGATGACATGCAACCGGTTGTCATTAAATGATCCAAAAATCTTCGAAATATACTCCGCCGGGTTCAAGCGTCGCATACTACCCAGGTCAACACGCTTGATGTGTTCATCGAAAGACTCATCCATCATGATCGATAGAGATGAGACATCGAAAAGCCGAAGGACGCGAGAATCGAGGTGACCCAGGGTATTCGGAATTGCCTCCTTAATGGTTTGCTTAAGAGCATGAACGTCGGAATTTCCGTTGATCGATATAGGGAATGCATCTTCGCCTGTTTGGCTCAGAATACACCACAATTTGAGGGTAATTTCCGGTATCGCTACATGCAAGTGATCTTGAGTCATCCTAGCCAAAGCCAAAGAGAAGCCATACTCACAGCGGCCGGGGAAATCCACCAGTATATGATAGTTGTCATAGTCTGGTTGTGTTGGAAATACTTTCTTGATTAGCCTAGTGTTCGACAATGTTTGAGTTCTCTTCCTGTTCTCTTCCACCTTCTTGGATAAGTATCCGACGGGGGCATCGTCATCGATCATGATAGAGACTTTGTAGAGCGACAATGAGTTGAAAGTAACGTCATTATGTCCTCTCATTTTCTTTTTGATTTCACGCTTGAGATGCTCGACGGTGGTGGGAAACCATTTCTCGTCATGTAGACTTATATCCACATGAAAACTAGAGTCCGTTTCTGTTTCCACGCTCCAAACTGGCAAACAGAACAGCCGGAGCTCCGAGGGTAGAGGTAGTGCTGCCTCGGACATGGGGGAGTGGCGCACGAACCAATGTCACAGTCACGACGGCGCGTTACCTGACGCGTTTTGAGGTTTAGCTACGTCGTCACATGTCACATTCCTTGAGAAGGATGTCACGCCACGCGAATTTTGGCGGAAGGCCCAGACACAACGACGTTGTAAGACAGACGACGAGCAGCGCAGCCTTCACTCTGAACCAGGAGGCTGCGCTTCAAGCTTCACCGAAGACTGTAACGACAAACCATCATTGTTCTCAAGGTGCGTCCGGACGGCAACACCATCTGAGGAGTATAGGTATAGGGAGTGCGATGGAGCGCTCAAATTGAGAATACGAGCATGGACCACCATGACTGGCGACCTAAACTGAAAAGGGCATCAATGTGGCCATATCTCCTCCCAGCCGAGGGGCGATGAAATTGGAAGTTTGAGAGTGGTACCGTCGATACTGATAGAAGACGGAAACTAGTCCGCGGCGCCCGTAGTGTGTCGACCGAGGTGATGACTCAGACCCGTTTCGGAAACGTGTTTTGCAATATATTCGGATTTGGGTCTGCAACGAACAGATCACGAGATTCAGGTAGATTGAGGATGGGTGTAGGCGGGCGTCGTAAACGTACTCGTCCGGGTCAGGTGGTCTTCGACCCGTAACACACACACGCCTTACCTGGTTAATATGTAGTCGGTCTCTCGTCGATGCGGGGGTCTCGCGCAATCATTGTCATTTGATCTGATGAGATAGCCGCGATAGCCGCTGACTAGATTTCTCCACAATTTTTCACTTGTGGGGCGAGATCTGATGAATCGACATTGTGAAGCTGGTTCTTCCTCGACCCGACATTTAGCATAGGCTGGTCCTAATTTCCATGCGTCTTTCACAAATCACCGTTCTAGTCTTCTTCCTGTACAGCGCCGCAGGCACGATCCCAATGCATGGGAACGCGGTAACATCGACCTCTGAACTTGGTAAATATTCTGAATTTCTTTTCCAGGGAGTGTATCATCGCCGCAGTCTAGTAGCGCGGGATCACCATCTCAGTACATCCTTGAGTGCCAAGATATCATATCTGAATGGCAGACGGCTGGCAAGGAGGACGGAACCTGGCCCAGTAATGAGGCGGCGAGGCTGATGGCGGTGCAGAGGGAGGCGCAGGAGGGGCGCAGAGGAGCAGCATGATGGGCTGCTGCAGGCGGCGGCGGCGGCGGACACGCATGCCGCGCGGCAGAGGGAGGAGAGGTTGCAGAGGGAGGCGCAAGATAGGGAGCTGCAGGCAGCGGCAGCGGCGGATACGCATGGGGCGGCGCAGAGGGCGGCGGCGGCGGCGACGGCGCTGGATACGCAGCTGCAGACGACGGCTGCGCGGCATATGACATTGAGGCCGTGGACACCACGGCAACAACACTAGCCTACGAGGGACACGCTCTGGTATGTTGAGTTCACGCTGAATTGTACAAGTTTAATGATGATATGCGCTGCTTGTCTCGTGAGCCAAGTAGACGACGTCACCAAGACCACGGTTGCTCAAGCGCTCAGTACTCAGTGCCAGTGGCCGCGAGTCCGTTCCAGCATTACGGCGATTCGCACTCACATGGCTTCAGTCTTGCTGACTTTATTGTCCATTGCCCACCGACGGAATCCATTCAGCTGGGCTACATGCCTGTACGGATCTCCCATTCTTGGTCTGATAAGAGTGGCACGTCGTCTGCAACGAACAGATCGAGGCATCGTTAATGTACTGAGTCGCCCTGGTTAGGTGGACTTCGACCCGTAACCCACTGGCACACACGCCTTATCCAGTCAGTTATGGGTTCTCACGCCATCGTTGCTGTTTGATTCATTCGATAAGATAGCCGTGATAGCCGCTTACTTACTAGGTTTCTCCAAATAAGTAGCAGCGAGATAATCAGCATTGTGAAGCTACTTCTTCCTCGACCCGACATCTGTGGTCCATATCATTCATTCTGTCCATGCGCCTTTCACAAATCACCTTTCTACTCCTTTTCACGTACAGCGTCGCAGGCGAAATTCATGGGAACGAGGTAACATCGACCTCTGAACCTTGGTGATGTTCTTGAATTTTATTTTTTCCAGGGAGCGTATCATGGCCACAGTCTAGTAGCGCGCGATTATCCTCTGGGTACATCCTTGAGTGTCAAGATATCACATCTGAGTGGGAGACGGCTGGATCCGAACAAGGAGAACAGAAAGGCCGCGATAGCCAAGAAAATGAGGCAAGGCGGAGGCGCTGACGCAGTCACGTGCGGCAGCGAGGCAGGAGCAGGATGAGGAGCGTAGGGAGGCAGAGCATAGGGAGGTGCACCTGTGGACGGAGCTGCAGAGGCAACTACATGCGGCGACGACGGAGCAGATGCCAACCCAACCGCAGTGAACTATTTTTAAAATAGGCGTATGAGCCAAGACAGCCCCCGAGCGCTTTCCCTATTCCAAGCGTATCGAGTGCCGTTTTCCTCATCTTCGGCCGCGTGATAGGTTCTAGGTAAGAGGCGCACATACGCTCACTCATTCAAAAGATGTTGAATCCAGTGAACAAGCATCAGTTTACGGTGGCTGTTGGTACGTCGAACTCGGAAGCGTGTGTGACTCCTGCATCGCAGTGGAGGTGAAAGAAATTACCCATAATTCCTATATCGACGCCTACAGTTTTTCATAACCTGTGCATATGCGGTGTACCGCCATTCCTTGGCTACGGTGCTAGGGAACTGCCAGTGAACAGCATTTTTTATTATTTCGACAATATTCCAAAATCTTATTCTGTTGGCATTTTTTTCCCATCACGGTACAACACACAAGTTGATTGCTTTCTTCTTCCCTACCAGTCTCGCGTTAATTGACGGAATAGGTGATGAGATCTTGAGACCCGATTCAAAAAAATGTATATTGCTGCCCGCTTGAACGCTTCGGATTTGGGCCACTGGCCTGTATCCGTTCTTCGTCTGATACGAGTGGCACCCCATCTGCGGAGGCGTCGTAAACGCCGGGACTAGTTAGGGGGTCTTCGGCCCGGAATTTACACACACTTTACCTAGTCGGTAGTCACCAATGCAGGCGCCTCACGCAATCATTGCTGTTTGATCCATTTGATGAGATAGCCGTGATGACCGCTGTTTCTTACTGTGGGAGTGTGGAAGAAACTTATCATAGAGATTGTGAAGCTGGTTCTTCCTTGGCCCGACATCTTGCATAGGCTGGTCCTAATTATCATCCTCCATGCGCCTCCCACAAATCACAGTTCTACTATTTCTCCTGTACAGCGCAGCAGGCGCAATCCCAATTCATGGGAACATGGTAACATCTACCTCTGAACCTTGGTGATGTTCTTGATTTTTCCCAGGAGTGTACTACCGTCTACGCAGTCTAGTAGCGCGCGTTACCCTCTGGGTATATCCTCGAGTGCCAAGATATCAGATCTGATTGGGAGGCGGTTGGAGAAGGAGGACGGTGAGGCCAGGAGAGCAAAGGAGTATAAGGAGAGGCTGGAGTCATTTCAGAGGGAGCTTGAGGAAAGGCGGAGGGCGCATGAGGCGTGGCTGGATACGATACGGCGGATGACGCAGGCGGCGCAGCAGAGGCAGCGGACGAATGTTGGGGCTCCAGCAGCAAGGCGACCGCCCTAGGGCACGTTCTGGCACGGTAGATTCCACACACATGCCTTGCCGGGTAGTCAGTCTCTCGTTGACGCGGGGACCGTCTCGCACAATCTTTGCCATTGATGAGATGGCCGTGAGACTAGGAATTTCCCATATAGCAAATTTCACCATTGTGAAGCGGGTTCTTCATCGACCCGACATCTTGCATAGGCTGGTCCTAATTATCATTCTATCCATGCGTCTTTCACAAATCGCCATTCTATTCTTCGTACAGCGTCGCAGGCGCAATGCCAATTCATGGGAACACCACAACATCTACCTCTGAACCTTGGTGATGTTCTTGACCTTTTTGCAGGGAGTGTACTACCGTCGACGCAGTCTAGTCGTGCGCGATTAACCTCTGGGCATCCTCGAGTGCCAAGACATCTGAATGGGAGACGGCTGCCCAGGGATGACAGAAAGGCTGCGATAGCAAAGGAGGATGCGGAGAGGGAGGATGCGGTGCAGGAGGCGTAGAGACAGGCAGAGGAGGGGCAGGGGAGGGCAGAGGAGAGGAACAGAGGCAGGCGCAGGAGGGACACATGCGGTGCGGAGCAGCATAGGTGACGACGGTCAGTGAGGGCGGCAAGGTCACTGCAGTAGTGTCGAACGCCGTCCAGCATTATTCGCACACCGTGACGTTGAACCTGAATGGCTTCAGAAGACCAACGTCTAATTGTCGGTCACTCGAACTTGCTCTACGGTTCCACAGATGACTCTGCACCCCTGCAGCCGATGAAGCTGGCCGCCTGGGCCAGGTGCTACGTCTTGCTGACTACATTGTCCATTCGGACCACTGACGGATCCTTTCAGCACGAGACGGAGAATCCTTTGACAACGTCCCACAAGGCAGACGCAACTCGGTTGTTAAAGCTCCTTCTGACCACGCACTCTGTTCATTGACGTTTCCCCATTCCAGGCGTACGAGTGCCGTTTTCCTCATCTTCAACCGCGTGATAGGTTCTGGTAAGAGGCGCATATACGCTCACTCATTCAAAAGATGTTGAATCCAGTGAATAGCATATATGCGACCCCAAGCATTATATTACGGGCTCTGGTAGTGTTGGCGTCACGTTCATCATGTGGCTCTTGGGTGCCGCGATAGCCTCTGCAGGAACTGCAGTATACGTCGAACTCGGAAGCGTGTGTGACCTCCTGCATCGCAGTGGAGGTGAAAAAAATTACCCATAATTCCTATATCGACGCCTACAGTTTTTCATAACCTGTGCATATGCGGTGTACCTCTCCTTACCGGCCATTCCTTGGCGACGGTGCTAGGGAACTGCCAGTGAACAGCATTTTTTATTATTTCGACAATATTCCAAAATCTTATTCTGTTGGCATTTTTTCCCATCACGGTACAACACACAAGTTGATTGCTTCTTCTTCCCTACCAGTCTCGCATTAATTGACGGAATAGGTGATGAGATCTGAGACCCGATTCAAAAAAATGTATATTGCCGCCCGCTTGAACGCTTCGGATTGGGCCACTGGCCTGTATCCGTTCTTCGTCTGATACGAGTGGCACCCCGTCTGCGGAGGCGTCGTAAACCCGGGACTAGTTAGGGGTCTTCGCCGGAATTTACACACACTTACCTAGTCGGCAGTCACCAATGCAGGCGCCTCACGCAATCATTGCTGTTGATCCATTTGATGAGATAGCCGTGATGACCGCTGTTCTTACTGTGGGAGTGTGGAAAAACTTATCAGAGATTGTGAAGCTGGTTCTCCTTGGTCCGACATCTTGCATAGGCTGGTCCTAATTATCATCCTCCATGCGCCTCCCACAAATCACAGTTCTACTATTTCTCCTGTACAGCGCAGCAGGCGCAATCCAATTCATGGGAACATGGTAACATCACCTCTGAACCTTGGTGATGTTCTTGATTTTTTCCCAGGGAGTGTACTACCGTCTACGCAGTCTAGTAGCGCGCGGTTACCTCTGGGTATATCTCGAGTGCCAAGATATCAGATCTGATTGGGAGGCGGTTGGAGAAGGAGGACGGTGAGGCCAGGAGAGCAAGGAGTATAAGCAGGCGCTGGAGGCATTTCAGGAGTGGCAGAGGCAGGCGGCGCTGGAGGAGCAGAGGCAGAGGGAGCTTGAGGAGCAGAGGCAGAGGGCGCTTGAGGAGCAAGCAAGGGCGCTGAGGAAAGGCAAGGGCGCTTGAGGAGCAGAGCAGAGGGCGCTTGAGGACAGAGGCAGAGGGTGCTTGAGGAAAGGCAGAGGGTGCTTGAGGAAAGGCGGAGGGTGCATGAGGCGCGGCTGGATGCGCTGGCGCAGCAGAGGCAGCGGACGAAGCATGTTGGGGCTCCAGCAGCAAGGCGACCGCCCTAGGGTACGTTCTGGCACGGTAGATTCCACACACATGCCTTACCGGGTAGTCAGTCTCTCGTTGACGCGGGGACCGTCTCGCACAATCTTTGCCATTGATGAGTTGGCCGTGAGACTAGGAATTTCCCAATATAGCAAATTTCACCATTGTGAAGCGGGTTCTTCCTCGACCCGACATCTTGCATAGGCTGGTCCTAATTATCATTCTATCCATGTACCTTTCACAAATCGCCATTCTATTCTTCGTACAGCGTGGAATACCACAACATCTACTTCTGAACCTGGGTGATGTTCTTGACTTTTTTCCAGGGAGTGTACTACCGTCGACGGCTGCCCAGGGATGACAGAAAGGCTGCGATAGCAAAGGAGGATGCGGAGAGGGAGGATGCGGTGCAGGAGGCGTAGAGACGGGCAGAGGAGGGGCAGGGGAGGGGCAGAGGGAGGGAGGAACAGAGGCAGGCGCAGGAGGGGACACATGCGGGTGCGGAGCAGCATAGGTGACGACGGTCAGTGAGGGCGGCAAGGTCACTGCAGTAGTGTCGAACGCCGTCCAGCATTATTCGCACACCGTGACGTTGAACCTGAATGGCTTCAGAAGACCAACGTCTAATTGTCGGTCACTCGAACTTGCTCTACGGTTCCACAGATGACTCTGACCCCCCTGCAGCCGATGAAGCTGGGCCGCCTGGGCCAGGTGCTACGTCTTGCTGACTTCATTGTCCATTCGGACCACTGACGGAACCCTTTCAGCACGAGACGGAGAATCCTTTGACAACGTCCCACAAGGCAGACGCCAACTCGGTTGTTAAAGCTCCTTCTGACCACGCACTCTGTTCATTGACGTTTCCCCATTCCAGGCGTACCGAGTGCCGTTTTCCTCATCTTCAACCGCGTGATAGGTTCTGGGTAAGAGGCACATATACGCTCACTCATTCAAAAGATGTTGAATCCAGTGAATAGCATATATGCGACCCCAAGCATTATATTACGGGCCTCTGGTAGTGTTGGCGTCACGTTCATCATGTGGCTCTTGGGTGCCGCGATAGCCGCTGCAGGCACTGCAGTATATGTCGAACTCGGAAGCGTGTGTAACCTCATTGGTTTTTTCGGTCGTAATATAATTGGTTTCATTTTTTTTTCGTGTAGGGCCTGCCTCGCAGTGGAGGTGAAAAGAATTACCTCGAATTCATATATCGACGCCCCAAGTTTTTCATAACCTGTACATATGCGGTGTACCTGTTCCTGATGGTGCGCATCTAGCCGTTCCTTGGCCATTTTCAAATTTTATAATTGGGCGCCCAGGGAACTGCGGCAGCGAACAGCATAGTTTTCAGTCAATGTAAGTCATTCATTTCATT
>JAEBUT010000107.1:0-27727 GCA_020011035.1 Amanita subjunquillea | reverse complement strand
GTATATATGCTGCCATCAAATACTGTTCCTGGAAAGCGATCGCCAACGCATAGCCTCCATCACAATCCACCGTGCGAAATCACTTGCTGTTCCTCGCATTCCGTATTGTCGGCTATGGCAATCTAGTCAAATAGGCACAGCACATACACCAGGCGGAGCTCGCCGATAGGGAGAAGGAGACAACAATGAGTGGGAATCCGCCTCATCTTCAACGGCATCTAAGCTCGAGAGGTATCAAAGACCCGATCGAGGATTACCGCGCTTCATTCGAGTCCTGAAGAATGATCCTGAGCACACCCCAAAAAGAGAGATGAAGATGTTACACTCACTTATCCTCTCACCTCGTCATCGTGATTCTATATGTACTCTGAATCAGTCGGCGCACCTCGCAAGGTCCACCAACCTCATCTCCGACAATTTCCTCAAACGATCGACTATATCCATTCTCCGCACCCCGTGTGTTCACATCGCGGTGGCGGCAAGGTTCCTCTTGAGCACTTTAGCAGATCGGCGGCTGCACACCGACGGTCTCGACACCAACGGCGAGCGGGGGGGGTATTGCAATCCCTGACTTTGTAGCTCCATGCAGCCCTTGCGCCCTGCGCCACTCACTACCTATATAATCGTGGCACCAATGCCACTCGAACATGTTGCATCATCAGTGACGAGCCCTACACGCCCCTTGAAGGCTTGAGGGGGCCTGGCAGGTTGCGACGCGCGTAGTTCGTCCCCGGTTCCGATTACGATGACACCCGAGAGTGTCCGTGACGTCCACGGCGAGCGTTGCGACGCTTATAGCGGACCCTGCCCTGACTCCACTACCTCATTGCCAGCATCGCCATCCTACAGAGAGATTCGCGTCACCAGGTCCCCAACCTTTTGGGGTGGGAGGGGGGGGACGATCGTGATGAGATTTCGGTGGCAGCATTGGACATCGCGTTATATGCCCACTGGTACGAAAACTTTATCACCTAAGAGATCTGAACCCACATAGGTACTACCGGTTCAAGCCCCTGAATTATATCACCAAAAGTTCTTCCGACTCTCCCAAATGAAGTACATGTTACGCTTGGGATTTTCGAATGTGTACCGTTTTGTCATATTGACCGATGAACGTGTACCAGCGGCAGATTATCCGGATGATTAATGTACATGTAAGTCCCCAACATGCCTTTTGCACGTGCTCTGAGTTTTTATAGTTTCACCCCCTCCCAATTACGCAGCTCTACTACCGATATCGATCATTTTCGCTCGAAATATCTCACCTCCGTCGAGGGTGAGGCTGGATTTAGGGGTTACTGCGTCGAGTTCTGACCATTCTCTGTAGAAGACAACCCCACGGGAACACGAGTTGCTCCACGTGTTCTGTGCAGATTCAAATGAGGGTGAGCACGACCCAAGTATTCTCACACCTCACAAGCTATAAAGTTTCGAATACGTTGAAGCGTATGAAAAGTAACCCATTCCTTCCTGAGATGGCCTCACTTGATCACGACCAATCTAACGAGTCGAATATGGCGTTGGATGGACAACATGACGATGTCGTGATAGCGTGAGCATTCCTCCCTTCTGCCACGACAGATCCGTCACTTATGTGGTTTTTGAACTTGATAGGATGATTGGCAACGCGCACTCATCGGTGAGATTCTATACGGCTCGTAAAGGTTAAAGCCTAATGGTCACTACAGGCCGTCAGACTGCTATTGAGCGATACTGGTGTTAATGATCAAGACGCCGTGGAGTCCGAGACAAGCAGTGTCCATGTTGTCTTAGTCCACGAGTCTGCGAGTGATCACAAAGTAACAGTTGTAGATGGTCCCCGCTTTGACGACTCGCGTACAGGCGTTACCAATATAAATGTTCTGGAGAAGCTCTCGGATTTCTTGCGTGAAGCGTAGGCGTATCATTAGACGTCTATCCTTCGTTTTTGAAACTTTATCAGTTATGGCAAGGACCACCGAATACTGAATGGTCACGCTTCCATCCAGCGGATATCCGATGTTAGCCTCGATGGCCAGTCTGGTCACGTCCCGAGGATGCTTAGTAAAGTTTGCAGCACGAAAACTGGTATGATTTTGACGGACCAACTTGCCAGCGAACAAGAAGGAAAGAGACGAGAAGAGCAGCTGAAGGCGGGATATTTTAAGGATCCTCCCGGAGGTGCTCACGTCGTGCGTTACGATCAGGCTGCCCGCGACATTCTTCACATTTTAACGTTGGTTCTCATGAACGTTTTCATTTCTTCTCTATGGTTTCTTCTTCCGGGTTTATGCCTCTTCGTGCAACAAGCACATGGTGGGGCTTCGTGCATCCCGAGTATACAGGTGCGTAGCATGCCCCCTTATCGAACGCTGCTTCGTCCTTTGCTGACTTACGAGTGTTCGGAATCGAGAAGGCCAGGCCTGTATACCGAGAGGAAGTGGATCAGGTTATTGGGGAGTACAACAAAGACACGACAGAACTCAAGGACAAGATAGAGACGTTGAAGAAGGCTGCATTTCAGCAGGAATTCATAAGGTGGGAGGACGAAAAGGTACAGGTAGGGAGAGATCTGAGCAAAGCCGAAGAAAATCAGAAACGGTTTGAGGTGGATGGGGTGAACCCCGAGAAATGGCATCGAGATCACGAACGCGAGTTGAAATCCTGCTTTGATGATCAAGGTAAGCGCCATGCCGATCCGATGCAAGCGCTGCAGTCTTAGCTCGATCTAGAGAAAAGGGCTCACGAGACGAATGACGCTATTGCTAAGTCTGAGGAACAGACAACAAAACTCAAGAGCGAGCTGGAGAAAATGAAGTGGGGCAACAGTGCCCTGAGCCGTGAGCTCAAGGAAGAGCGTGCTAGGTTCCAGCGAGAATCAGCACGATGGGAGGCCGAGCGGGTGATGTTGAAGAAAAGTCTGAGCGAAGCGGAACAAGTTCGGAAGCGGCTGGAGGCGGATACTTCAGCGGAAAGAGCACATCGCGAGAAATGGCATCAAGATCAAGAACGCAAATGGCAATCCCGGTTCAACGATCAAGGTGAGCACCCTGAGCCAAGGGCTTGAAAACAGGCTAAACGCGAAAGAGCAGAGCCGAAGAATTGCCTGGATGAGGCAAGGAAGGTGAGGGTGAGGGTGGAGGCAGGTGGCGCAAAGGAGATAGCGCGCTGCGAGAAATTGCATCGGAAGAGGTCGAGCAGATTGTCGCAACTTACGAGGAGGAAATGGTGGCGCTGGAATTCGGGCACGGTATGATGAAGAGGCACAATGACGCCTTGCAACACGAGTACGAAGAAGAATGGGCTAGGTCACAACTGAGATTAGCGCGATGGGCGGACGAAAGAGCAGAGCTGAAGAAATGTCTGGATGAGGCGAGGAAGGTCCAGATGAGGGTGGGGGAGGATGTCGCAAAGGAGATGGCACAGCGCGAGAAATTGCATCGGGGAGAGATGGAGCACATTATCGCGACATACGAGGAGGAAATAGTGGTGCTGGAGTTCGAGCATCGCATGATGAAGAGGCACAATGACGCCTTGAGACACGAGTATGAAGAAGAATGGGCTAAATCGCAGCTGGCATTAGCCCGATCTGAGGCATTGGAAGCACAAAGGAAGGCGGAGGCGGAGGCGGATGCTGCAAAGGAGAGAGAGCGCCACCAGGAATTCGATCGAAATCAAGCATGGATCACCGGTTGAGCGGCAAGAAAGCACGCGGGACGAATCAATACAATGGCTCGGCGTTCAACCAGGATGACAGAGACTGTATAGGTGCAATATATCAGATTCCAAAGTAAGGATACGTCGTCGCTCACTTTCGTCGCCCTCGTTCCCTCAATTCCCATCCCCTCGCCTTTTTGAAGATGCGATGGACGCCGAGATGGGACCAACGATCCAGATAGAGTATCTACACTTGCTGGGAGCAAGATCTTGATCTTTTCTTAGTTAATTCAACTGAGGTTAATGTGATTTGGCAAAGACATGAAACTTGTTCTCATGATGGACGATAAGTGGGATGCGAGCTCCTCTTGCATATCGTTAGCAATGACAGTGAACGGTATGATCCCCTCCAGACAGCTGCATGATGTTGACGTAGAGAACATGAAGGATACCCGAGTTAGGCGCAAAGATGGAGTTGTACAGCAGCCTTGAGACGCAAGAAGGTAGGAAAGAGTGTCTTTGGGGTGAGGAAGCTGTGCCAGAGTCGGAATCGTACGCTGGTGCAAATTGACCGAAGGTGGTAACTTGACCTTAGAGCAATTCTCTGAAAGACCGATGACTGAGTCGGAGTCTTGGTTCCCTGTCAAAAATCGCGGGCGACGTAGAATAACTTCTCGTTGATGTCACGAACAATTTCGCGATCAGCCATCATTGAGAGCGAGTAACCGCACTCCTCGAGGGTCTTGCGGCCAGCACGGTCAACGAAGGATAGCATAAGCACAAAATTCTCCTGGATGGAGACAGTCGCCCGAGTCCAGCACGATACCTCTCGTGAGTTGTACTATGGCCAGATGCAGAGGGACAAGACGGCCTGGGTGGCAACGCGCAAGGCAGGTACGTTGAACGTTTTCTGGGCCACCTTTTCATGGCTAGCCTTGGGGTTGAAAGACGACCTCGGTCGATATACGTCACAGATTGTAGTTTTGAAATGTAGCTTTTCGTGCCACGAAGGCAATGTAAGCGTCTGGACAGAACAGCTAATCGCTCAGGCGTGGCGCTGGCACTTCAACGAAATATCATCGGGCAGGACGTGGTTAATCGACATCACCTCGAGTATCGTAGACATCAAACGTGAGATCATAAAAATATGCTGCGAGGCTCTATATATCATCCGGCATAAGAACGGCTTAGGATGACTGCGGCAATCGATCAGCAACACGACAAATGAGCAGGAACTAACTCACACGTCTCAAGTTCTCACACGCTTCCCCAGGCCTCTGCCATGATCACTACTCGGATCGACAACATCGCCTCCATAATTGCGACTCGAATCGACTACACGGTATCGCCTATCTCATCATCGACACTCGCGCGGTCTCTGGAGTGGTTGCAGAGAACGAGAATCCGTCGCTGAGGAGTATCGACACAGTACTGGATCTCGGCGGATGGCACGTGGTTAGTGGCAACCCCATACAGTGTTGTCGCAAGCCTTCGTCTCCCCGTCAAATTCTCTCGGCGTATCCTTTCCACCGCCGCTGAAACTCGTTGAGCCACGCTTCAAACTTCTCTGAATTGCCTGTGCGGGTCATCAAAGTGAACAAATTGAATTCTGTATGCGAACGTTCCATCCGATACCATTCAACTGTCCTTAATAAACCCGAGTTATTTTTTGGACCACCTTGATACTGGTAAACACCGGCGCTGCGTCTGCGACCGCTCAGCACAGGTTATGGCCAGCAAGCGCGTGCAACTCTCATGCAACGAAATTTAACAGCATCCGTCTATATCTGGGAGGGAACTACAGCATTCACGCCGCATCCAACCACATTCAATTTCAACTTGCCGTAGGCTTTAAGTACTTCGCAGCCACTGTGACGATCTTGAGATTGGTGACATACATATTGTGCAAATCAGTACCCACGTCGGGATACAGGTATTATGACGGGCAAGCTTTCGTACCCATGTCACTGTCAGCGTGACGTTGAACGGCTAAATTGAAAACGTGGTACTATTGTTTTCGGCTGCCTCCATTCTCCGCTGGCGAATTCTTTGGTGGGACCAAGCTCGGTGCTGGGGGGTCAGACGCATACAGCCAATTGGTAGCTTGTTGCCAACCTCCCTCAGCTCGTTTGTTTCACGTAACGTCTTTAAATTGACAGCTGCCAGGACATGAATTTCGAGATCTTGATATTGTTTACAGCAATACCACCCCCACCCCGTAAACGAACTTTGCGCGATGTTCCCGCCCCTTCTGCCTTCCCTTTTCTGTTGACTTCGCGCACCTCGTCTATCCAAGATTCTCAGCCAGCGACGATCACCACGATGGTGCAGTTCCTCTCAGTGGACAACATGTACAGAGGGACAACGCGCTATTTGTGGGGACTGCAAGTGACGTTTTTGGATCTGGAGAATGCGGATGAGGATACCGTTGTTGGTGCTATTCATGATAACATGAAGGTAGGTCATCGTGTCCTCAAGCATGTGCAAAGCTAACGAATGAGGATGATATGTAGCTGATATGCCTAGAGACGCCTATGAACCATACCCTGCGCGTCACCGTCATTGCACATATTGGTTCCCCCACCCCCGCCCATACGTCTGTCGGCGGTATCTTCATGTCACCTTTTATGTCTATCTCACTTTCAGTGTCGACCTCATCACGCACAGCATCACCGTATACACCAATGGCCACTCTGGTGTGGTCATGGGTGCCATGATCCTCCCTACGCCACAGCGTGATGCGCGATGACCTGCAATTCCCTCCACAATGCGATCAGTGCCGTAACGAGCATGTACGACTGCTGGCTTGTACAGCGGGGCGCCAGCTGTGGACGCAGGCACATGGAACAAACGCGCACGGGGTCGCGCGTGCCAAGACAGCAGCAGACTTACTGAAAAAATCTCAATCATTTGACAGTAGAGGTGAATTGTGGCTGTCAATCCAAGTGCAATTTGAAGGGCAAAGACTTGTCCGACCACACATGAGGCGAGATCTCACGCTTGTTACTTTGCTCATTTGTTAGTGCTAGTCGGAAGTTATGCCAACCCTGATTTTCGTATCGCCGTCTGCACAAGCACCTAAGAAAGTTATTAAACGCGTACTGTTCCGCCTGTAAACAATGACAGCCGCAGCATCAATGTCCCGGTCATTGTTGAAAGTCTGTGTTCTGGCGGTGTTGTGATGGTGAGGTCTCCGGATGGTGTTCGATCTTGCTAGGGCAAGATGCGTGTTACCATATAACCTACAAAGAATGATTTAGATCAGAACAGTGGAAATGTTATAAAAAATGTGCGTCATATGGACTGAAGAAAAAAAATCCTTAAAGTAAGGTCAATTTGCAGCGAATATTTAATCGGTATTTAGACTGAATCTCGAGCCATCTTTTGACGACTCAATAATGTTGAGTGTGAACAGTTCAAAAACATTTAAAAGCTCAGAAGGCAAATGTATTCGCCAATCAAGTACATGGTTTACATTCAATGTTTCACCTATGGAGCGTGTAACATATCCAGTCGTACAATCGTTTGCTCCTGCATTGATGACGATCAAGTAAATATTTCCTGGAGAGCGACTTGCCGCATTGGAGGCACGGAAACCGAGGTCCTCCATGCTGTTTGGTTGTCATCCAGTGCCGTTTTAAATCGCGCATCCTGCGAATGACCTGTCCACATCCCTCACAGCGATAAAATATGGATGCTTCAACGACAGTCGTGCGATAAAGGAACTGTTGCAACGCGATGGTACAGACTTTCAAAGCTGACCACTGGCCGTCGGGGACGCTTGGCATCCCTCCAACGCCAATGTTTACAGGTGGGACAGCATTCGTTGTATTCTCCCCATGATTAATCATAGACGACTCCGAGTCGACGATCTGTAGGATCAGACGTTATACACGCGTAACCTTAAACGGAAAAAGGATAATGACCTGGGGGAGGTATGAGGAATCCTGGTAGGCATTATGAACAATGCCGCCAGGGTAGAATGGGTCATAATCGAGAACAGAGAAAATTGGTGGGTCCATGCAGGATATCGAGCTTTGAGTTGCTGAGGGGGGGGGTATATAAAGCGGAAACTCAACCTGTGCCATGTCTTGAGTTGTTTGCAGGTTATGGCGTCGTGAGTGATCTCCCAAAAACCGTTGCCGGCTGGTAATCTAGTTGCCGGTATTGGACCTTGCCACTTGGTTCATCATTTTAATATTTTTAAATTTGGTTGTGATTGGTCAACCCCTCTGCATCATCAAGGTCGCAGACCAAAATTTGGTCAACCCCTTTGATTCCTGATTCCCGTTTTGCGATTGCGACATTGGCGGGGTCCTCCCAACTGCCTTGACAAGTACCGTCGGCTCTATCCCGATTGGTCCTTTACAACGGCTTGGCAGACAAAGAGGGTCCGGCAGTCAAGGAAGTGTATGCGGAAACGTTTCAATCATCATGCCCAGATCAACACGGCGCTGAAACTGGAAACACACCATCGCGTCTAGTAAGCCTGTCAATAATCGGCCGCGCTCAGTCTACTGATTTGCATTTGTCGACGGAGAAGTACCACTGTCCTTTTCTTTCGTCAGGGGCCGAGGTGCTCGTCCACGGTGGCACTTGTACAGTTCACATCGTAACGTACAAGGCCCTAACGATGGTTTCGTAGATTGGGCCAAGGCACAGTAAGCCGTTCTCATGAATGGGAGCGCATACCGGACCGTTACTATAATCTTGGAATTATGCACCCAAATATAGGACAGCAAATGGTTCAGATGAAGAAAGAGTAGTCAAAGTGTGGCTGCGGCAGAAGAAGCGCAAAACCATCGTAAAAACAAGAAAATGAATAAGTCATACAACATCTCATGCTAACATACAACAGAAATGTGATAAACGTAATTTCTCGACGATGGCTGAGCGTGAGATCAAAATCATGTGAATCGCCGATCGTGCATGCTGCCAATGTGTAACCAAATACACCAATTATAGTCTTACGCCCGCATACGCGGCAGCACCCGCAACGTGTATCAGTTGCTTGCAGGAGGACGTTCACGCAGGTTGATGTTGAGAAGGTGGAAATGAATTACATTGTGATAGTAATATATTTGGGGAGAAGCTATTCGGGACATTAAGTACAGTACGTTGCTGGTTGATGTTGAGAAGGTGGAAATGAATTACATTGTGATAGTAATATATTTGGGGAGAAGCTATTCGGGACATTTAGTACAGTACATCGCCAGTAGTAAGAAAGAGAAATTTATGACGTATGGGCACATTGTACGAGACGGAGGATGTGATGTCGAGTTAGTCAATGATCATTTCAGCGGCGGTTTTAGTTTCGGCTGCTTTTCCTTTTCCTGATGCATGCGTTGTGACTCCTGTGTTGGTGTGTGTGTTTTTTGGCGTGTTTGGGAGTGGTCGTTTCATGTGTGGAAGAGGTCTAAGAGGTTATGATTTTTTGTATGTGGTGTGGGTGGGAGGATTTGTGTCGTACCGAATCAGATGTGTCATTAGTATCAGGTTTTTGATCAAAGCATTTCAGTTGTTCTTCGTTGTCGTGATGTTCATCCTCTTTGGCATCGTCGGTTTTGGTTTGAATGAAGCATATCATTCGTTTGTCGACGGTTTTGTTAGAGACTGCGACTACTTTGGCGCGATCTGCATATATTTGATAGATCTTATGGTGTATTAGAGGTTATGTGCACGTTTCGAAGAGAGAGACACCTTTTTTTCTTTGTTTCCAGTTGCAATTGTGAATGTGTGTAACGTTATTCGCATGAGGAGGACGGTTCCCATGCGTAATTTATCGTATTCATAGAGCACCCCAAGTTTTACATCTTCGTAATGTTATGCTGTATTTGCGATTGGTTGCACAGATAAAGGGCGTACCTTTTGCATCTGGAATATCAGGTGCAGACCCTTCCTCCTGTGGTTGCAAGGACATTAAGGGTGCGCTGACTATGATTCTGGACGTCTGTTTTCCTCTTGGTCTTTTCCTATTGGTGGAGGTAGTTCCTGATCCCTCTGGAATGACATATTTTGGGCCACAGTGGACGCAGATTAAATTTGGTGCTGCGTCTGGATTAGAATGTTGTAGCCATTCTAAGGCGTCAACATTATCCTTTTTTAATATGTTAGCAGGTGTTCTGACACTTCCATGGTGATATAGTTTGACCTGATTGTTGTCGATTTCTTGCAATTCATTGGCGATTTGGATGTCATTCAATACTGTCAATTGATAATTGAACAAATGTTCCAAGTTGGGTGGGGCTTCCATAGGGCATTTGAGCATGAAGACGTCTTTGACTTTCGTGTTGTTGTATATTAAGGTGTAGTTCTGGATGTAAATCAGCGTGTTGGAGTGTTCAGTGGAAGAAAACAAAAATACAGGGGGATGCCCAATGTAATGGTTTCCCGACACTTGATGCAAAGTTCTGAGAGACCTTGCGGCAATTTCGCCAAATACCCATGTTGAAAAGACGATTGTCTTCCCATCTGGAGTGTTTCTTTCTTTGAAGCCTTTTTTCCCATCCTGTTCGAAGTCTGTGCCATATTTGACTCCAGCGAGCGAGCATTTCTGGAGTTGATTGATGTTTTTCACCATTTGCCGTATTTGCCAGATTGGACATGAGTCTGATAAAAGTTGAGGTTGTCAGAGGTCATTTTTACAGAAGTGGGGAGTTACTTTTTGTGGGACACTGTTGGGGTTCAAATATCAGAAAGTCGCCAAGTGTCTCACTGTCGTGTGGCCCCCTTGATGTGCATTTGAATTTTTTTTTTTGGATATGGAATGTGACATTGAGCTGATGTATTTGATGTTCATAGTTGTGAAATGGGGAAGGGGGTTGTTGTGCTGTTAGACGCCTGTGGAGTTGTTGGATGGAGGAGGTGTGGAGTTGTGAAGCATGAAACGTATGTTTGATGGTGTGACTTTCTGCGTAGGTATGTCACTTTTTTTTCCACACTGTGCGGAACAGTTAATGATTCTGTTGTGGGTGAGGTTTTTTATGACGTGTATGAAGCTTATACAGCGTCATTGATGTGGATCAAGATGTTGGGAATGTGTGCCGTATCTTGACCCAAAATGAGACCTTCACTGTGATCTCCATCCACCAAAAGGACTGAGGAAGTAAAGACCGTCGATCCAATAGGGACAGACACAAGTGCTCTGTGTCCACGAGGGAGTGAGAGCACAATTCGGAAACTGTTTGACATGGAGGACATTGGTGCCAAAAATTCCAATTGCATGGTGGCGACGACACCATTAACAGGAAAAATGGAGGTGAGTGGCATAGAGAAAACGATGGGGTGAGTTAGCAAGACAAGTGACATGCACCCAGAATGGTCATGTGGAAGTGGAGCAAAGTCACGTGTGCCAGTATTTTTAGACGGAGGGAACGACTGTACATCTCCATTATAGTCTTACGCCCGCATACGCGGCAGCACCCGCAACATGTATCAGTTGCTTGCAGGAGGACGTTCACGCAGGTTGATGTTGAGAAGGTAAAAATGAATTACATTGACATTAAGTACAGTACGTCGCCGGTTGATGTTGAGAAAGTGGAAATGAATTACATTGTGATAGTATTTGGGGGAGAAGCTATTCGGGGAATTTATGACGTATGGGCACATTGTATGAGACGGAGGATGTGATGTTGAGTTAGTCAATGATCATTTCAGCGGCGCTTTTAGTTTCGGTTGCTTTTCCTTTTCCTGATGCACGCATTGTGACTCCTGTGTTGGTGTGTGTTTTTTTGGCGTGTTTGGGAGTGGTCGTTTCATGTGTGGAAGAGGTCTAAGAGGTTATGATTTTTTGTATGTGGTGTGGGTGGGATGATTTGTGTTGTACTGAATTGGATGTGTCATTAGTATCAGGTTTTTGATCAAAGCATTTCAGTTGTTCATTGTCGTCATGATGTTCATCCTCTTTGGCATTGTCGGTTTTGGTTTGAATGAAGTGTATCATTTGTTCGTTGACGGTTTTGTTAGAGACTGCAACTACTTTGGCACGATCTGCATATATTTGATAGATCTTATGGTGTATTAGAGGTTATGTGCACGTTTCGAAGAGAGAGACACCTTTTTTTCTTTGTTTCCAGTTGCAATTGTGAATGTGTGTAACATTATTCGACGGAAATCAACATGGCGTTCGACAACTCACAAGAGAAACAAAAATGTGGAGCAATCCTGGAGCAAAACTTCCTGACAACCCCAAAGCCGTGCAGGTTCAAATTTGCGACATTCCGACTGAATGACATGCGAAATTAGTGCCCATCTGATGTCATTGACGGATGCTGAAAGCATAGGATAAATACCGTGTGACAAATACCAACAATACAGAGTCGGTCTCGGAGTTTGCTCGACTAAATGTACGAAATCCATCAAGTCGAAACTGTTTGTCAAAAATGAAGTTATGGACAACTGTAAACATTGAGAAATTTGCAGACAGTCCAAGGTGGCTGAAAATTTAAATCCAAGGGCGTTACTGATGAATTTAAGATCATCAAGTGTCAAAAACGACGCATTGAGAAGTAGTGTGATCTCGTGCAACATGACACGAGTTATCTGTGATTGAGTCACACAATTTGACCAGTGTACACATTCTGGTCCTTCTGCTTGACAACACAATCTGTACACAATGTGGAAAGTCAACAAAACTCTCACTTTAGATATAGAAAGACCTGCAAAGAATAATCCATGCGCTTGCGCAAGTTGTTGCAGATCACCGTAGGAACAGCGTATAATATTGTTGGGAGAATGAGTGAAATAGCTCGTGATATTATTTCGCAAAAAGTTATTGATGATGAAAATCTTGTCACCAACACAAATTGTTGACATTTCGGGAGATGTTTGTGAAACATCCCCCTCACTGCGAGTGATGGGCCGCTCCGCAATGAAAGGAGCAGGCAAAGCGGTTTGTTGCAATGTCAATTCCATGTCATTCAACGTTCCACTACTTGAAGACATGATGTCGCCAGACTCACATCTTCCTGCATGGAGCACGTCAGACACAGAATTGCGACTGGTACATTGCAGTCCGACGCGACATGTACTGTCACTGAAAGAAAACCGAAAAAATATAATCATCGAAGGACGCATAGCAATACATGAAAGCAATTCTCACTGTGAAACATAAACGGACTCCTGATCATGCCGAAAATCACCAATGTCGTTCAAAGATGCATTATTGGAGGAGGTCATGTTGTCAGAATGGCTTCCCCCAGTGGAAACGAAGTTGGGTGCAGAGGTACGACTCGTATATTGAATTCCGATGCGACTTGTACTAAATGACAATGACAGGAGGGCTATTAAAAATTATAAAATGATTCTCACTGTGAGACATAATGGGACTCCTGATTGTGCTGACACGATGCGGGCACTCGCAGCTGCGCGAACCAATCTTGACCCAAAACGAGATCTTCGCTGTGATCTCCATCCACCAAAAGGACTGAGGAAGTAAAGACCGTCGATCCAATAGGGACAGACACAAATGCTCTGTGTCCACGAAGGAGTGAGAGCACAATTCAAAAACTATTCGACACGGAGGACGTTGGTGCCAAAAATTCCAATCGCGTGGTGGTGACAATGCTGTTAACAGAAAAAATGGAGGCAAACGGCATAGAGAAAATGAAGGGGCGAGTTAGCAAGACAAGTGACATGCGCCCGAAATGGTGTGGAAGTGGAGCAAAGTCATGTGTGCCAGTATTTTTAGACGAAGGGAACGACTGTAAGACGCTCAACCTAAAGGTTGCGGGAATGCCCGGAATGGTCATGTGGAAATCATGCGGAAATGGAGCAAAGTCACATGTGCCAGTATTTTTAGACGGAGGGAACGACTGTAAGACCCTCAACCTAAAGGTTGCGGGAATCACCATAGGAACAGCACATAATATCATTGGGAGAATGAGTGAAATAGCTTGTGATATTATTTTGCAAAAAGTTATTGACGATGAAAATCTCATCACCAAGACAAATTGTTGACATTTCGGGAGATGTTTGTGAAACATCCCCCTCACTGCAAGTGATGGGCTGCTCTGCAATGAAAGGAGCAGCCAAAGTGGTTTGTTGCGATGTCGATTCCATGTCATTTGACGTTCCACTACTTGAAGACGTGATGTTGCCAGACTCACATCCCCCTGCATGGAGCATGTCAGACACAGAATTGCGACTGGTACATTGCAGTCCGACGCAACATGTACTGTCACTGAAAGAAAACCGAAAAAATATAATCATCGAAGGACGCATAGCAATACATGAAAGCAATTCTCACTGTGAAACATAAACGGACTCCTGATCACGCCAAAAATCACCAATGTCGTTCAAAGATGCATTAATGGAGGAGGTCATGTCGTCAGAACGGCTTCCCCCAGCGGAAACGAAGTTGGGTGCAGAGGTACGACTCGTATATTGAATTCTGATGCGATTTGTACTAAATGACAATGACAGGAGGGCTATTAAAAATTATAAAACGATTCTCACTGTGAGACATAATGGGACTCCTGATTGTGCTGACGCGATGCAGGCGCTCGCAGCTGCGCAAACCAATCTTGACCCAAAACGAGATCTTCGCTGTGATCTCCATCCACCAAAAGGACTGAGGAAGTAAAGACCGTCGATCCAATAGGGACAGACACAAATGCTCTGTGTCCACGAAGGAGTGAGAGCACAATTCAAAAACTATTCGACACGGAGGACGTTGGTGCCAAAAATTCCAATCGTGTGGTGGCAATGACGCCGTTAACAGAAAAAATGGAGGTGAACGGCATAGAGAAAACAAAGGGGCGAGTTAGCAAGACAAGTGACATGTGCCTGAAATGGTCATGTGGAAGTGGAGCAAAGTCATGTGTGCCAGTATTTTTAGACGAAGGGAACGACTGTAAGACGCTCAACCTAAAGGTTGCGGGAACGCCCGGAATGGTCATGTGGAAATCACGCGGAAATGGAGCAAAGTCACGTGTGCCAGTATTTTTAGACGGAGGGAACGACTGTAAGACCCTCAACCTAAAGGTTGCGGGAATTTTGGTCACATTTGGCCAAAAACGTCGAAATGTTTGGTTACATCCTGCATCAGAGCCCTATCCTATAATACACCCACAGACCATTGTCTCACGTTCTCACACAGTTGCCCATTGCCGCCTTTCATCACCGCCCCCATTGTCGGCCACCTTCTCACGTCAGCCGCCTTCGATCTAATTCTCTTCCCTACGTTCCAGTTCATTCCACCAATTTGTAGTGTCATTTTCCATACATTCCAAACGTTCGTCTTCCTTGACCAAACTTTCCTCATGCTTCTAACAAAACACGCCACCCCCAACCGATGCCAAACCTTCTCCATTGGCACACCTGGCTAAAGAGATTCACGACTATGAATGCTTGCTCGACCGAAACAGTTGAAGAACAGACCACTGACAAAAAAAAAAGGGAAAAAAGAGCTTTATAAATTATTTCTACTGATAGGAACATCCTTGTACTGATAGTATCATGATTCTATTTGTAAACTGGAATGACACAAGTGACATGAAAATAAGGAGGGAAGATTTCTACGGTGGCACCAATTTAAATGACGTTTACAGTAAGGGCAGTAAAGTTAGAAAGACGGATATCGAATGATAAATCACACCATGGATGATACGCAGCATACGATCCATTTCGTCACACGACATTGATAAGACGGGCGAGGATAAGATAAGATAGGGTACGGTTCCCACGATTTTGAGGGAAAGACGTCGACGTCGTGGAGTTGAAACAAATCACTGCGCCTGGAACTTGAGCACACCCTTCGGGAGCGAGAAAACGTTTACACCAATACAAATACATTCCATCTTTCATTCACCTCTCTATTTCTCACGTCGACTTGTGCCCCGGATCAGCCGACGCACCTCCAAGTCCGCCAACCTCATCTCCAACAAACCCTTCAAGCGTTCCACCATATCCTTCTTCGCCCCGCCTGTGCTCACATCACGGTTCACAGCAGCATGAGCAGCAAGGTTCCTCTTGAGCGCCGCCGCCGACAGGCGGCTGCACAGCAACGGATTCGACACCAACGGTGGGGATATCTCAACAAGATACTTGCTTTCCATGACTTTACAGCATCAGCGTCATCCAGGCAACCCATGAACACCACTTACTAGATACATAGTCGTGGCACCAGTGCGGAAAGTCGACTACGATATGCTGACCACTCGAGATGAGATCAGTGACGAGCTTGCGCGCCCCAGGCATTTGTATGGACGTTTCTGCAATCGACAGGTACGCTAATTTCGTCATTTTGAGCAAGGCTGGGACTGCATCGTCATCGATTGAAGGATTTCTGGCGACGTTGAGACGTGTAAGCGTGTACTTGAGTGGTACAAGATGAAACAATCTTTACAAGTGCTCAACGGTAATGCGCATATCACTTGCAAAAACGACCTACGCTTCATTGATTATTCCGGTGTCAAACAGTGACAAGTTAGTCAGCTTTGGAAGGTGCTGCAAATGCGATAACGTCGGAATCTTGAGACATAACCCATCGAGAAAAAGAGTAGTCAGCGATCGATAACTATTGGGCTTGCTAAACACTAGAGGCGAGTCAGAGGCATCACAGGTGCGAATCAGGTATCATACCAAAGAATGACTCGTCGCTCACGAGATTTAGTCCGTTATAGTCATTGAAAGACTCGCTAAGCGATATGCTGGCTATTTGAGATGCCCTAAACAACTCCAAAGTGTTGGCATTCAAATGTCCTATGACGCTTTTGTCATTCTCTCCCCGATCTAAATGATAGCCAGAGCTTACCACTCTCCGCAAGAAAGTCGACGATGGTTTGATGACTAGCACTGCTTTTCAGTCTTTCATCAAGTCGAGCTTTGATTCTTATCCCGGGAAACATCGTATCGAGCTTTTCCACAAGTTTTTGCATGTCTGTTTCCGGGTCAAGGCGCGGGCCAAACAGTTCGTCTTAAATAGAGGTAAGAAAAGCTGCATATATTTGCGAAAGTCAAAGCACCTTGCAGCGCTCCGAAGAGCTCCCGCAAGTCGTCATTGCCAACATCTTGCACGTTTTCCAAGGGACCTGTCCATTTGTTGGACCGAGGAACAGTTATATGCGTGCCGGCTCGCAAAAAATCAGCAGGGACGTTTGTTCCAGGACGTTCAGGCGAAAGGGTTTCGCACTGGGAAGACAACGTCGACTGGGAGGTTGGCAAGAACCGTAACTTTTCTCGACGGACGGTGACGTAAAAGGAGGTATCGCTGACGCTGAGATTGGATTTGGCGCGTTTTGTATGCTTACTAGAGTCAAAATCCTCGGAAGAGTCGCTCTCGCTCGACTTGCGTTTGAGGTTGGCAGAATTTTTTCGGTCAAGAACGTGGCCCATTGAGAGCTTATCCCAAAGAGACAGAGCGTGCGGTGCCAGACTATGAATACGACTCGTCGTGACCAAAGGTCTTCCGAAACTGTCATTCAGAGTCGTAAAACCAGAGCGGCCAAAATCCTTTTCATTCGTTCTGCGCGAAGCGGGAGCGAGAGGTACCGTCACGAAGCTGTCGAAGTCCAAGGAGTCACCAGTGGTCAGGTGCGGGCCAGCATACAGCAGAGAGTTTCTAGCGCCGGCCAAGCCTCTTCGTGGCTTGTTCAAGCCATTCCTAGTGGATATATGCGCATTGATAGAGTTTCCTAGTGCGTCTATCCCGTCTCCGCTAGAATCCCGTCTGCTTTCAGTATAATATTGGCTGGTCCGCTTGTCATCGTCGCTGTCTCCTCCGTCTCTGAACAGGCATCTTTCAAGCGCAGAAGAAAACGAATCGAGAACGATCCGTTTGCTTCCGTATGTATGCGCTTTTGCGCGGAATTTGTCGCATTTGCGCCTGAGAGAGGATATGAACTTGTTGGCTGGAACTGCCGGGCAATAAAAAGGGTTATTTTGTATGTCTATGCAGGGGTCTTGTACCGACATCTGTTGGGCAGGTGGAAGATACGAAGATGACATCGTGACTATAATTAAATTTCTAAAATCAGGTATTACCCAAAATGAAATACATACATACACCCACGCAGTACAACTAGACGCCTACATAATCACACAGTCCGACTTCTTGATGCCCTTTGTCTTTCTAGTTTTGATCTTCGATTCCCTCTCCTGTATTTGGCGCTCTCGTTCGGCAACCATCGCTTCCTCTTTCCGCGCCCGCTCCTGTCGCAAGTATATTTCATGCTGTCTGTGCGCAATCTCGTCTTCCTCTGCTTGAAGTTGTCGTGCAAGCGCTAGACTTTGCAGGAGACTTCAGCACTGAAATGCGGAGTTAGACAACGACATACTCATTGGCATTCTCGGCGGTCACCGCGGCTCGTAATGCGTCCTCGGCAGATTGTCCTACAAAATCCCCGCCGGCAGGACTAGATTTTATAAAATCGGAATCAACGAAGATTGAAGAACCAAAGTCAACATCATCGATCCTTTCCCAGACAACAGAAGGCTCCTTGAGGAATGCTTGGTCGGTTACAAGGTTGTATAGCGCGGGGCCATTCGTGTCGACCTCTGCTGTCGATTTGTATAAAACGGATAGGTGCGAGCTGCGAAATAGGGCCACGAGGGAGCCAGGTTCAAGGACAGAGGAGAGAGTGAACAGTCCGTGATACGTGAATTGCGACCATGTAGTGTCAAGGAATTCCCTGATTTGAACGGCTGGACGATGGACGCTAAATAAATTTCCGAGTAATCCGGAAATCGCAACATCTGACCTTGTTCGACCTTTTTCTGTTGACCTTCACTCCACCTCGCGTGACCGTTGATAGAATTGGGATCAGAAGATGAGCCCGCTTGCGACAAATCGGCCTCATTAACGACTAGTTGTCCATTTGCGAGGTGATCTGCTTCCGCAATTACAATTGTAGCATTGTCATAGTCTTGGGCCGAGGTAACGGCCTCAGCCTCTCCGCTGTCAGGGTCAACCAACCAACCGTGGACCAGCTTCATATTAGTCTGGTCAAAAAGTTTAAGCTCTTTTCCTTCTCCTGAGGGGTTAAATTTAAATGGAGACGTGAAGACGGGGTTCAGGTCCATCCCCCCTATAAAATCTTTGAGTTGAAATCGCCAACGAGGGGTGACTCCTACTTTGGGTATATGGTAAAATTGATAGGGCAGCGGAAACGTCTACCCCAGGGGCACTTGCCAGCAGATAATCAGCAACTAGCTGTGACAGAAACTCGTACGAGACTGTTTGGCGATCTGGAGGTAGAATGGTAATATCTCCGCGCAGGATCAGAATATTGCCTTGTTGGCTCGGGCTGAGAAAAGAGTTGACAAAGCGCCCGCGAGTACTCACATATGGCAATTAGGGAGCACGGCCTGATATTCAATGTCAGCGAGCATTCAGATTTATTGAATGACCGAACCCATTGAAGTTCTGCGTGATGATTTTGCTCCTGCCTGATCCGAATGCGATGTCCTTAAGGTACCAGACCTCTGCTATGGAGCTGTGGACAGTGGGGGCTTCGGCCGACATGGGGATGGCAAAGCTGTATATCGGTATCATTAGTCGTTTGTCATGGCCGTTGCAAACATGTACAAACACAGCCTGCGTCATACCGTCTGACAAAAAAGGTGAATGCTTTCTGCTGCGGATAACGTGTTGAAGTTGAGTTTAGCAGGCGATGGCTGCAGTTTTAGCGTGTCGCAAGGGCGTTGGCGCTGTTGCACAGAAGTTTTCCCGTACATCGACATGTCGGACGCTTACCACGACCGGTGAAGCAGCCCCAGCAACCCACTTTAAGATAACGCTTCGCCGCTCTGCCATTTCGCTAGGCGAGAGGAAGCAAGGCACGCTCAAATCTCTCGGGCTGCACCGGCGGATGCAAACGGTTTACCACCGGCACTCGCCCGAAGCCGCGGGAAAAATTCTGCAGGTGAAGGAGCTGGTAGAGGTGGAGAACGTCCCCGAGGAAATGGTGCGGACAAAGCAACAGCAGCGGCAGGAAAGAAAGGCAGACAGAGGGTACAAGGTTGTTGGTGAGAAGCGGTCGACGTTTATGCACATCTGAAGGGTCTGTCGCTACAATTGTTATTGCCACCATTCTCAATGCAGCCCATGGTTGCATTTTCAAACAGCTTAACGGACCACCAACATCCCATGTTTTTCATATCTTCTTTGTTTGTTCAACGGCGGCCGGCTTTGATGGACAGCTTACATGTCGCTGGTCAAGCGTGGCCTTTAATGGGTATAAAGCTGCTTCATGTCGATCTTGCTCATGACCATTCCAAATGTCGTCCATTGTACTCAACAATCCAGGAAACATCCCATCCATATCTATTCCTCAATGTCAGCGTCTACTTCCACCAGTCAAGTCTCTGATAGACGCAGTCGATGAAATGGAACGCCGGCATCTCATTCAGGAGCGACAAACGCAGGGTTTACCTATCGACCACGCAAGCATTAACGTAGTTCACCTTATTCTCGGTCCTCTCACCTGCTGATCTGTTACATATAGACGTTGATTGACAAACTCGACAAGGCCTGCAGGAAACGCGCTGAAGCATTGCATGCGTATATGCTGCAAACGAAGAGGTCAGTCTGAGTATGATTCAGTCAGGGTTAGCAGGCACCTAATACACTTTCACTAGCCAACCACCAAAACCGCAGCAACCGCCATCCCAACCCATAACACAGAATGCCATACTTTCAGGATATTCAACAGCGCTGTCGGTCGCAGCTGAGTTGAACCAGACTACCGAGTTTAACATGTCGGCAGTTGCCAACATCAATGCAAACGGACCACTTGCCCATCAAAGCGAAGAGGTCGGAGATGGGAGCACGAGCGCTAGTTCTGAAAACGCATCAATCGCGGCACATACGCCTGGTGTAAGCATCTCGATTTGCTTCACACATACCATTGCTGACTTTTGCAAAGGTGATGGAAACAGATTCGCTGGCCGTTGACCTTGGTCAGGTCGTCGAGAGCAGAGCAACCACCAACCTGATGGTGATACCGCAGCATATGAACGGCGACAATGGCTTTCAGAATGTTCCTCCAACTGCGAGGAGTTTGCGTCATGTGACGGAACCTGATGCTGGGAGAATATGCTGGTTCTACCTGGTGAGTTGGGTTTCCCGGTTCGTACGACCAATTACTCATTTTCGATATCAGCGTTGTATATTGATGCGCGTAGCAAAAACGCCATACGTGTCTTGTGGTAACGAATGTACCGCGATGAACTACCAGTCGCATTTCCGATTCCTCTGTGTACGTTGAATTTGAATATCCCGTGTCGGATTCGTGGATTGACTCACTCGTAGGATCAATTAGCAATGGCCCCCGTGGGAGGGCCGTTTAGGCTCAGTCTAGCCCACAGCCTATTAGGCCACGACATTCATGCGAACGTTAACCAAGTCTTGGACGTCGCCCCGACTTTTCGCCGTCGCATGGAGATTCAGTTCCGCTCATCCACGGCCGCACCACATTCGCATGGCATACCCTTCCTGAACGTCTTGTATAGCAGTCGAACACTTCAGAATGCGCACCAAGTGCCGATCGAATTCACAGGAGACTACTTCATTCTCACGATCCCAGTACATTGTTTTCGTATTGCACGCCCAACTTCTGAAGCTTGCTTTTCCCAGACTTATAATGAGATTTTTACTTACAAAGTGAGAACCAAGTGCCGGCGCGGTCACCTTACGTATTTCACACTGGCTTGCGCTTTGGTGCACAAATATCATGAGCTTGCCTCGGTAGGTTTCTTCCATCACGCAGCACGTCGTACTAAGTGACCTGGGTTAGGCAGGGAAATGGATCTTGATTTGTGATGCGGATAGAAAGCTGTACCCGATTACAAGTCTACTTCAGGGACGGCTAGTGTCACTTTGTAGTGAAAATGGTCTAGTATGGTGGCCTCGGTTTGCTGTAGCAAGGGCCGAACCTTTTACCGGCATCCCTATTCTTCCCTTATCACAGCCATGATACTCTAGATACGCTAGCTAGCCACTATATTATATTGTCTATAATGACTCGCCGCAGCCAGCGAGGGCACCTTCCTAGTTTGGCAGGGGTCCGTGCAAACACCGCTTGTTCTCCCAACGCTATCGACGACGACGAAGAGGATGCCCTCGCTGTAAATCAAGGATTTCGGCTCTGCAACGACTCCCATTCCATTTACAATGTTTTTACTGGATTTTACCTCTCCTCGGAGCGCACTATTGCAGCATCCACGAGCTATCGTCTGCCACTAAACATTTGCAAAAAAAACTCGGATAATATCGCTAGAAAGACGATTCAATCATAATGGCGTTGCCGGAACGACCAGAGCCTATGAATGCCATTGCGCATCACTCCAAGGTCAAGGTCTCCATTACGGTTGCGGATCCAACGTTTGTCGCCGGAAAACACGTCAGCGGGAAGATGGAAATGGAATGTAGAGCAGACAAGGGACTCGGTATTGGTGTGATGATGATAGAGTTATTCGGCATACAGGGTGCGTCTTTTGCACCATTTTGATGTTTTTCAGGGTTTTCTTATGTTTTTCAGAGTTGTCGTCCAGGGATCATTCTGCAACTAGTTCTTTCTTACATGCTCAGCGCCTCTTCCAGGGTCCTGGATTACCGCCGTCCAATGCGGTACAGGCGCATGCGGAGCCTGGGGACCCACCCCTGCCTTCACACCACTACCACGCACGCCGGGGTGTGTCGACTTTCCTATTTCGGCTGCCTCTCCCCGTCACGTGCCCCTCCTCCGTTAACGTCGGTGGAGGATTGGCGACAGTCAAATACGAGCTGCGTGCTAGCGCAAGCGTATACTGGAGGGGCGAGAAGAGGCTCGTCACGGAGAGAAAAGTCATCGATGTCGTGGGCGGCTTAGATGATGTGGCACTCGCCGAGTACGTCAACGGCGCACACTCCTCGTCAATTACGGTTGGTGAGAATGGAAAATTATGGATGCAAGGAAGTATTATCGGAGGAGATGTCATCACTGCTGGGGAGAGTGCGTGCTTGGAGCTCCAAGTCAAGAACCGCTCTACCAAGAAAGTACGCATTCCATTCCATTCCTGTTAGCCATGGCTACCTAACAGGAGCTGTGGCGTCTTTCAGAACACTGGCCTAACGCTAACCCTTTACCGGCGCTTAGTTCTGCCGAGTATCCCCTCAGTCGAGAAGCAGCCGCTCCAAATCTCAGATACCTTGACTAATGTAGCATTTCGCGGTCCGGAGTACATCATTCATCCCGGAGTCGAGGGCGTCGCCAATCTGGTATTTGACATACCCAAGACTGCGCGAGGGGTCAGAGGCGACGTTTACTACGATGAAGGCGACGACAGGCCCCGAGAAACGCAGAGCATATTCAACGTACAGTGTGTCGCGAGCGTCAAAATGAGCATGGGCATCGGAAGGTGGGCTTCTAGACCAAGGGTCTTTGATCGTCCGTCTCTGACGATGACATCTTTAGCAAAGATCTCGTCTTGGACATACCCGTGACGATTATCAGTCCACTGGCGCTACCCGATTTGCCCATGGTTTTGCCTCAACAGCAGGCCCCCGCACTTCGCCCGTTGAACTCTTCTCTTATCCAATCCCTGCTCCATATCCGAGTCCTACCTCATATGCACTATATCCCGCGCCCGCGCCACCCCTTGCATTGTCACCTCCATTACCTATGTTCGCTGCATATACCAACCAAAACCGCGTCTGGCTGCCGCCGCCACCGCCGGAATCACCGTTCCCTCATCAATATATATCATCAGTTAATCCATTGTACCAATCGATGACACCTCTACCTCCACCATCACACCAGAATTCACCCCCCGCACGCCCTGCTAGTGCGCTCGCTATGAGCCAATCCTGCTATTATGCCGAGCCTAATATTTCTGAGCTTCCGACTACTGGTGCTTACCCGCTGCTGCCACTCCATCCCGCCGCACATTACGAGTCATGGCTGGCACAGCAACCGGACCCGAAACCACAGGAAGGCAAGGGAGAGCGCGCGTCGCGTGTAGCACATCATTTGCACATGTCGTCCCGACATAGGTCGGTATCACCTCAGAGTCATCGTTTCCCGTTACCTCAGTCGTCACCCGGTGGTGCTCATTCGATTATAGAGACAACAGTCCAAGCCAGAGCTCCGCCTTCGCTTGTTTTGCCATCTCCGAGGGCCGAACTCAACGATCCTTTGCATGTCTCGGCGCCAGCCCAGGTTGTAGTGCATGCTGCCATTTCTCCGTTATACTCTCCCCAGCCCGTTCGTTCGCCCGAAATGTCAAGTGCGTCGCTGGAATCGCTGCCTCGCAGTGAAAGGGTCGAGGAGCTGGAACGGATGGCTGCGGAGGCAGAAGATGATTTGGCTCTGCACATGGTACCAAAGGCGGAGAGAAGGGGAAGGAGCAAAAACAAGGGGAAGCAGAAGCAGATCGTCGAGCTGATGGCCGACATCAACACGACCCTGTCGCCGCCCCCTGTGCCCCCCGTGCCCATGCACCAAGGGTGCGGCGCCGGCCTGTCGCCTCCGGAAGCCAGGTTATCGGACTATTTCAGCATAGAGCGTGTCGAGTCGGTAGAGCAGATGATCAAGCCAGATGAGATCCCTCCGACGCCGATTCCTGCTCCTGCGGACAAAGCCCCACCTACGCCGACTCTGACTGCCATCACGCCTGTGCGGTATGGGCGGAGCAGCCTCACGGATACACTTGGACCGGAAAACGTGGAAAGTGGACTGGACGCTCTTGAGCGGCGGCTGCTTGCGGAGGTCGGGACGCGGAAGATTGAGCGTATATTTTCGGGCTCTCCGAACGCTCGCGATCTCTTTGCCGGGCCTTCTGATGTACAAGTCGCGTACGGCGCTATCGCGTCGCCGGTTGGTGAGGCTGAGGCTGAGGGTTCTGCTCGACCGACCAAGGGTCGATTGTCGCCGATCAAGATCACGGCTTGCCGGATAAACGGTGACACTGAAGATGATGGCTTAAATGTAGATTCGGCCATCTCCAGTCTGACTTTAGCCGATGGTGGATGGGCTATGGAGGCTGACAGGAGGGCGAGGGAGGTCGAACAGCGGCACGAACCTGCGCCTGACGAAGCTCACGAAGACCGCGATTCCGATGAAAGAACGCACCGTGCGGGGACTGTGGGAAGCAAGTCAAAATCCAAGTCTAGTTTTTCTGGGGATGATGGCCGGGAAGAACGGAAACAGAGGAAGAAGCATAAGCGTCAAGCCGGTGATCCTGTGGTCGACACTGAACCGGAGGATGAGGCAGAGTCACGCGGAAGGAGCAGGGAAGGCTCTATGAGGGCAAGAAGAGCAATAAGAAGAAGGAGGGGCATAAGCTCCGCAAATCCGTAAAAGGACGTGTCACTGCCTGGCTCGGGTCCATTGAACAAGACGCACTGCCGCTGGAGGACCCTAAGTCGGATCTGGCACCAGCTGTGCAACGGGGCGGAACAAGCACTTCGAGCCGCGCAAAAGACATACAGCCTGAAGTCGCCGTGGCTGACGAAGGGGCAGCTCGTGCGCTTCCGCTGCATCCAGTTAACGCAGAACAATCGGACATTCCGGCCTCCGCGCCAAACCCTCGTTCATCAGGTTTCATGCCCATTAGTCCGGAGAAGCGGGAGACGAACCGTACACGTTGCCATCTGTCGGCTGCCAGTACCAAACGCCCATCAAACATCAATCGCGATTTGAAGCAACTATTCACTCCTATATTATCTTGTGCGCCGACGCCCAATATTAAAGGGGATACTAGCATGCCTAGTTCACATACACACCTGAAAGCCGGGAAGGCCGCGGGGACTAGTGTACCCTCACTAGTTCAGCGTCGGTCGGCATCGAATCCAAACGGTTGGGAAGGCAAAAGCAAGCTCGGTCCTGTTAACGTAGGCTTGGATGACCTGTCGAAAGTTGCCTTGACGGTCGCCGAGTCACGCAGTGCCCTTGTTTGGACCAACGAACCCAGCATGCAGCCTCTCAATCGCGTGCCATCGGCTCCGAAACAGCAGAGCCAGGATCATGACGCCAGATCAGCCCGTGGTGGTAAGGGAGGCCATGTCACCGCTATTGCGGCATTCTGGGCTGCGGCCGCACAAGAAGCGTCAAAGGCCGGAGCATCAAAGTGGCCGAAGGGTCCATCAGCAGATGTGCCATCACGCAGGCAATCTGCACCCATCGCCACTCCAAAACCGGTAATGGCACAACGTGTCGAGAAGTCCCTTGCTGACAGTGAGCGCCGAGCAAGTCTGCCGCAGAAGACACATGTATCGGCAAAATCAGTGGATACAAATAAGGCATCTTCTAGCCAAGTCGACTCGTCGCCAAAGCTTCTTGGCCTTGCCGGAAAAAGCAGATCTGCAGCCAAGGCTTCGTCTGTCCCCGCAGTCATTTCATCATCTCTCGCGACGCCGATGTTGTCATCGACTGCGTCGTTGGCACGGCCTCCTAGTCAACGGCCCAGACGTTCGACAACAATTAACAATCTGATGGTTCCCGTAGATTCTACCAAGCCTCCAGGGCCCATGAAAGCCCAGTCTACCCCAGATTTGGGCTTTGGCAAAGCTAGACTACGCGATCTGATCAGGAAGTACCAAGAACAAGGATCTTAAGGACCATCTTACATTTATATATTCGTTCTATTTGCATGTTTCATTCGATCTCCATCAAGCTGTGTATGATTATCCGTTTTCCGTCCTTCTCTCTCTCTCTGTATCGCACTCGTCACTCCTTCCCAATGTATTCAATCAAGTGATTCATTGTAACTACTCACAATTAATCAATGATTTCATCAAGCTGTCTCCGGGTATTTTGGGGTATCCTGAACGACGATCTAACAGTAACGTAATCAACAACGCTATTGTACAACAGGATAGCAAATAATTTAACCATCTAAATATCCTCTGTGTCCGTATTGTACAGTAAAGTGGCATGAAACTCCGCCAGTCCATCTCCGCGTTGTCATGTTCTCCGTCTGCAGGCGGTGTTCGTCCCTCCAGACACAGAGATTAAAGCTGTCTCGCTTCTCTGATTTGTCGGAGAAAGGCCACCGCTGCAACGAGGAGCGACGGGATGTGGACACTGGCAACGGCAACGTTTGGATTGACGTGGGCTCTCTCGACGTTCAGACTCAACGTCAGATGTGTATCCAATGACAATGCGCAGGTGATAATGATCCCAGTGCTGCCGGCAGCCCTGAATTTTCTCCGTCCGGCTTTCCATCAAAACCGTCAGGGCAAGGACTGGGAAGCCACACATCCGAATCGCTGAAACCCATTTAGTTATAGTGAGTGGCATTTTCATTATGATCACCTATTTTCATGATCTAGCAGATAAGGTCCACCGGAGGTTATCCAGACGTCAACCTTTTCATCTGCCACGTTGACCCTCGGACACCTGCTCGGTACCGCATCCTTGTCGCACAGCGAGCCTCTCGAGCGATAAATTCGGCCGAGCCATTTCTTGGAAGAGTTTGGCAAGAACGAAGAGACCCGCCTGTGTGCCTTGGTGTATAGAGGAGCACCCCCTTTCGCGTTCTGTTTCGTCCCGCGAGATGGTGATGAGGGTGGAGTAGGTGGAGTAGAAATGGCTGGGAGGAATTTGCTATGTGTCTGAGCCACCAACGACATGGGATAGAGTGATGGATCACTGTATCGCCTGGAACTCGAAGAATCGGCTATGTTCAAAAGGCCAGAAGTGAAAAAGTCTGAGTATAGCCTGCGTTCTGAGTACATGTCGAAGGTGCAGAGGGACGCGAGTGAGGGAGGGGGGTTAGTATGTGAACGTCATTTAGAATAAGACTTATATCCTCACGATCAGAGCCACGAAACCATTGACATAATCATGGGGATCAAGTGTCTATTATTGTAAAAGCTGCATTCCAAGATCTTGGTGAAAGGGGGTTGTGCGGCATCCCTTATCGATCTAGTTTCGGTGCCATTGTGAAGAACGTTGGCCCTCGTAACATTGCACTCCGACAGCCTATTTAATACCGGGCCGCTTAGCTATGAATATTGAAGTTACAAGCCACGCAGGAGCAACAGTAGCTTGGGAGGGTTTCGCAAAATAAGGCACGGCAATTTAATATTACCCAGGGATCAAAAACGTTGGCCATGTCCTGCCCGATTTAGCTGACCAGGTCCCTTGAGCCCTCCCAACGGCAGTTAGCC
>JAEBUT010000106.1:0-28373 GCA_020011035.1 Amanita subjunquillea | reverse complement strand
GGCCTTCTCTTGTCGGTTGCATGTCTTTCTGTTTCGGTTCTGGTGTTTCAGGTTTCGGGTCCTGTGTTCCGGGTTCGTGTTTCGGTTCTGTGCCTTGTTTCGAGCTTTCTCCTTGTTTCGATTCGTCTCCAAATGCTAGATCTACCTCGATCTGCTGTTGTTCTCTGTATTCGTTCCACCTGGTGATTGTCTCCTCGTCGAATGCGTAGAAGGAGTACTCCTTTAGCTCTTCGCTAACTCGGAACTCGTGCCACCAAGTAAGTTCAGGTTCGGTGTTTGGAGGTAGGAACAGTTGATTGTCCTCGTCGTTTTCTTTGTTGTACCAGTGAATCCAAACTTCTCCTGGTAATTCGTCGTTGTGATCTCCTTCCTGGTATTCTCCTTCGAAGAGCTCCTCTGGAACCGGTAGGTTCTTTCTCTTTGTTCCTGAAACGTAGCACCAGACCTTGTGTGTCGTAGAAAAGTAGACTTCTCTTCGATTAAGTAGTACTTCTGTCTGAAGCGAACAGAGTTGTTCGGGGGTCTGATCTGGGAGTTCCTGGTATCAATGATGTCTGGCTAGTGACGATGCACTGAGCGGTTCCTGAGTTCCAACTTGTGTTACGGACGATGCCCTCGTCGTGGTTCGTTCTAAGTCAACAGTGACAAGCAGAGTCTCGGTCCGCTCCCAGCCACTGGACAAAGAGTCTAGACGCTAAGTCAGATGATGACGAAGGTCTTTAGAGAGCGACGAAGGAAGAGAGCGTTGAGGTCAATCGATGTTGAGAGCAAAACTCGTCTAAGTTGGAACTAGAGTTACTCTATTGTACATGGGGTTTATATACGGTTAGAGAACAAAGGGAACTATAAGAGGAATGAAACAATAACTACCTAAGAAAGGAAATGTGAAGGTAGTTATGAAAGGAGATAGTGTCCAAGCTGTACGATGCACAGTTAAGGGAAAATGATGGACATGAAACGACCCGCTGAGACAAGAGGTTGAAACGAAAGGGAAACTGTAACAGTATCAACAATATCGGAGATTACTTCTCTTGTGAGGTTTGCTCGCGCAAATCGTTCTGCAGGCTTCCGCACATCCGGATTATTTGCCATCTTGTAGTCGATATCTTTTGTATTTGAGCGCTTTTGCTGTTCCTCGGATTTGTCGTCTTCTGGTTTTCAGAATTTTGGGTTTGGAATCTTAATGGTGAGGGGTTTGTTGTTTTCGGCTGACGTAGATGGTTTTTTCAGTGGCGGGGGTGGTTGTAGCGGTTGCGGAATTTGTGGTGGTGTCTGTGGTGAGGATTGTTGGGGCGATGACGGTAATGGTATTGATTCTGGTTCGTCTTCTGGCTGCCCTGATGGCGTGGGTGTTATGGTTTTCGAGCTGGTTACTCCTGACTCCCCCTCGGTTCGGAAACCGCTAATTGTTGTCGTTTTCCGAGTCTCTGTATTATTATTAGTAAATGTAAAATTTCTTGATACCTTTATTGTCTTTGTATTAGCGTCATAGTATTGAATAGATTTAGACCCGTCTATAAAACCAGTTAATATCATTTTCTTTGATTTTGCACTTAGCTTTGATAAACTTTGAGATTCGTTGAGTACCCATACTTCGCTTCCAAATTTGTGCAGGTGTGATACGTTGGGTCTAATCCCATACCATGCTTCATAAGGTGTTTTTCCATCAAGCGCTTTTGTTGGCGCACGATTTCTAAGGTAAACGGCGTGGGCGATGGCTTCGTCCCATAAGAATGTTGGTAATTTTTTCGCAATTAACATTGCACGCGCTAGCTCCAATAAAGTCCGATTGAAGTGTTTGGCAATTCCGTTTTGCGATGGTGAATATGGCGCTGTTGGCTCTATTGTGATACCATTTTCGGCCGCCCAGTTTTTGAGCCGTTTGTTTATGAGTTCTTTTCCATTATCCATTCAAATAGTATAATAGTGCCATCGGCCTATTGATCGGATTCTAGCTGGTCCCCATACATCCGTTACAGTGCGCTCACTGGGCGTTTGTGACTGATGGGATGCCTCCTTGGGGTATGGACGTCGTGCTTGCTTTGCCTCGATGCAGGCTGTGCAATTTATGTTTGTGTTTGATTTTTGATCAACAAACAGCCCCGTGACCATGTTTTCACGTGTCAATTGTTGAAGTGCGTGTGTATTGACGTGGCCATATTGTTTGTGCCATTCCTCCCATGATTCGTTTCTGTTATTTGTGGTCATTGTTCGCTCGATTTCGCCTTTGATCGACAATTGTAATGTTGTTCCCTTGACGGTTCGTGCCCGGGCTAAAAGTAAGTATAATTTATTTTTCAAGATACCTTTCCCAACAATTTTCCCATTTTTGTTTTTCAGTGTGCATCGTCCATCCTTGAATTCGGTAGCGCCGCGTGATTTATCATACCGGCTGACCGAAATTAAGCAATTCGTCGCATCTGGTACGTGCAAAACATTTGTTAGTGTGTGTGGGATGATTTTTCCATCCACATTAAAATCGACTATAACCGTTCCTTGTCCCTTTACTCGTACGGCCGCATTTCCTATCCCTAAAATAGATGAGCTAATTTCAGTATATTCGGTAAAAACTTCTCGTATAGGGCATATGTGCGACGTTGTTGCCGAGTCAAAAATCCAGTCGGTTTTTGCAAAATCTTGTCCTTCAGCTGCGCAAATGACATATGCTAAGTCATTCAGTGAGTCGTTCATATTATCCTTGTTTTGGTCATCCTGAGTTTGATTAGTCCTGCCTTTTCCTTTACCATTTGGGCCTTGCCCATGTTTTGCGCCGCCTGGCGCCCAACAGTCACGCGACATGTGACCTTTTCTCTTGCAATTGTAACACTCGATGTCCTTTCGGCCTTCACGCCGTCCGCTGTGGTTTCCATATCCACGTGTATTCCTACTTCTCGATTGCATTGTGTTCCCCAATGGTCCGTCTCTTCCTTTCTTTCGATTATCTTCAGAAATTAATATTGCAATTAATTCAAATGACGTTATCGTCGGTTTGTCGCCCAACGCGCCCAAGTAAGCTGATGTATAAACGTCCCATGATTCCGGTAAGGATGTAATCAGTATCATTATGAAATCTTCATCAGTAATGACACTCCCCATTGAATGTAGTCGCTCTTGTATAATTCGTAACTGCGCAATATGTTGTTGCATGTCAAAATCATTGGCCGCTTGCATTTGGTACAATTCCCGTCGCGCCGCAAGTATTCCGAGCCTCCCCTTTGACTCGTAAACCACGCAAAGTTGTTTCCACATTTCCCTTGCGGTTTTTGCTCCTGATGCATAAATTAGTTCGGAGTCAGTGATAGTGAGTCTAAGTCTTGTCATTGTTTTCTTATTGTTTTTCGTCCATGCTTTCAGTTTTGTTGCCTTGTCTTCTGTTGGCATGCCTTTGGTTTTTGGCTTTGGTGCCGCAGCATCCTCTTCAATATATTTGTCAAGCTTGAGCTCTTCAAGAATTCCTATAATCCTCTGCTTCCATGCCAGCCAATTGTTGTGGCCTTTCAGCGTTTCAATTTTGAAACTTCCAATGGTAACGGTCTCAGACATTTTTCCTAACCGTGGCTTATCAGTTATTTAATTCCTTTGTAGAAATTCAATACTTCCTTCTGTTTTTAGGTTTAATGTAGCTTGGGGCCCATAACCTATTAGCAGCAGCGCAATTCGCTCTATGACTGGAGGGGTAAAACCGATAGCATTCCTACAGTATGTACTACACTTTATATACGTCGTGTATGTGTTCTAGTATATTCTATTATATCTAATCTCTATAGATAGTTCCATGGTTATCGTACGAGAATGTCCGGCTATTATTCTAACAGGCCCCTACAATCCGACACCCTAGAGTTGTTTGGAGATCAGTCAACGTTCCGTGATTGCACAATCTGTGAATCAAGGGACAGAGGGGGCTCATCAGTGCAATGGTCATGCCGATATTTGAATGCCAACTCACAAGGGGCAAGAATGCGAATTGATCGTAAGATCTCTCACCAATATATATCCACTCTTCCTTATGTTGAGCAGCAATCATATGTCCGTCAGACATAGTTTGTCTCAGTGGTCGTCACTGTTATGAACGATGAGCTCATATGTCCGTTAGACACAGAGTCATATGTCTGTGATGACAAGAGTATTGTATCACTGTCATAGACAGTGACCAGACACCTCTCCAGGTGTTTTGAGTATTGTATCACTGTCAGAGACAGTGACCAGAGACCTCTCCAGGTCTTGCACTCATAGAGTGGAGATACTCACATGCTGGAAAGCAAGAAAGAGCAACTGAACGTATATTGTCTATCTACAGGTCTTATATACACTTTTAGTGTATGTACATATTTGTGTATAGAACTGTAATTAAATATATGTAAATAAAAGAAAATATAAAAGAAAATACCCTCTAAGGGTCAAACCGGTGATAGCCGTGTTGAAGGCTATGCTTAGGGATATTTGGGGTGAAGGTCGTTCAACACCTTATCGGGATGAGCAGGACAGCTTAGCATTTGTGCTCATACAGAAGAAAAGGCATCAAGTCCGATCCCAATGTCACATCTTACAGTGTGCATGGAAGACCAGTATGGGATTATTGCTCTGAAATTTACCAGTGCTTGAGCTGAACCAGGTAATTATGTCCTCTTGGGATGCCACTATTTGATCTTTCGCTCCCACGCAGGGGGCGAATAATGCCGATGTCAATGAAAGGGGGACAAAGGACTCTGATCAGAGCCGCACTTTCCCCGTCGACAAACTATACGGAACAGCTCTGCACAGATATATAACAAACCCTTCACAAATTGCGCTCCCTTGCCTCCATAGCTCCATCATGACGACCTTGCACTACGTTGGTATATGTGATGTCTCACATCAACAAAACATCGCGGAGCTTGCAATGCGGTGCTAGCCGTTGCAATGCACTACCAACCTCACAACGGGCGCTAGTGGTTGCAAACTCTGGGGAGTTTGCAATGCATTGTGATCATACTGTCCCTTGCAGCCCCTTGCAGCCCCCTTGCAATGCGCTACAAGGCTTTCACTGACTTCCAATGTTCTCTAATCGGTTCCAACCATTCCTGACATACATAATAAAATTGTATTAAAATTCGGAACATCTGCTATTACACGATTTTCATTAATACAATGGCCTATACTTGTTTTCGAGAAATACTGTATCAATAATGATATTGAGCAAGACTTCAAATGTGTCGCGGCCTACATGGAGAATAATTAGTGTTTGAAACCACCAGAGCGAGATGTGACGCACTTTTTCCTCGGCTGTTGACGTTTATTCGACTTGGGAGCAGCCTCTGCCTCTGCCGATGACCGTTTTGGATTGGACCTACTACGTAGTGCCCGCTCAATGTCGTTGAGACGGGGCGACTCGGGCAAGTTATCGTTTCGGCGACGGTCGGCCTCAGCAGGGTCGCCTGTAGTGGAATTCCCACCAACCGCTGGGTGATGGTCACGGATCCGACTGTTGGCAGCGGCCTGATTGTCTTCGGTGGTCTGCTCGTCATCAGGAGTTTGATCATCTCGAGGGCTCTGATTGTCCTCGGTGTCATGATTGGCGTTGCCAGCGCCACTGGTTCTAGCACCGCCATGGTTGCCATCATATGCATCTTGTCTGTTTTCACGCGCTACCCGACGAAGGCATCGCCGCTCACGGATGAGTTGAATCTCATCAACTCCCCCCGCACCTGACCCACCCAGATTGTTGTCGCTTGCCGTCTGACTGTGTTGTACCGTACCTGTAAATACCACATTGCTAATATCAATTAGTGGTAGTGATCCCTTCGGTCCAACTCTAATACAACATACCTATTCCACCATTTTAATGTTTCTTTGACCCATTCATCTTCATCGTCTTCAAATAGCAGGAGAATGCGAGAGTATAAGTCTTGAAGGTCGAAGTTACCGATTTTGGGTCGCCATGTCTTAGCTGAACTGAGCAAGAAGTAAGTCTGAGAAAATTTATCAGTTAATACTATAATCTGTTCCGATCGACTTTCCTGGACTGCTGCATATGCGATAGTGGGCGCATCACAACTCTTGCATTGATAGATCATGGCTTTTGATGGACGCGCATTTGCTTCGGAAGCACCTGAGAGTGCTGTTCGTGGGCCGGTGAATAAATGACGGTATACCTTTGTGACATTGTTAAAATCGGGGAAGGGCAGCTGATAGCGCATTCCTTACCATCAGGAGAAGTTGACTTCGCAAGAGCCCAACGTCTACATCCTCTGGACTGTACGTAATATCTTCATCATATAAAAATGTCGGGAATTCGCCTGCAGTTATCTCTATGGCTCTTGTTCTGACTTTATTCATGAAATCTCTGATAAATGCATTAGAAATGGAAAGAATAAAACTTGGCAGACGCACATGGGGTCCCTATCAAAAACATCCAGATGGCGGCGTGGGCAGAGAAGGCGAGCGTGGATTGGGCAATTAAAGCCACGCAATGCCACGGCTTCGTTAGTTTGGCGAGGTGGTAGAGGCTGGGGAAAATACGAGGCTATCTTTTCTTTCAGATCACCTGTATCTGTTGACCGCTGATTACGAGCTTTGAGAGTCATCTCATACAGAAGTATCAGTACATGAGGAAGGTGCGCAAACTGAAAAAGAAAACCTTACATATGAGAAAAGGGCACGTAGTTGAGGTGCGTCATGGAGAAATTCATGTAGGATGTCTTCAAATGCCGGTACTAGCGCCATCACATGGCCAAACAGAGCTAAGCTGTGCTCACGAAGTACACTGGCCCATCGACCCATTAACGCGATCCGAAGCAGAGGCTCGATTACTCACGGTACACTTTCAGAATCATCCAACTCGAACATGGCTGCATTTGCTTCATCCAAGCTTGCAGCGGGGGGGGCAATCTTCTCACGGACGCCTGTGAATAACACATCCCCAAGCTTTGCAAAGGGGTCTATTCCAAGTGTAAACCAATGAGCGGCCCGTCTGAAAGGCTTGAGAATGCGCCTGACTAGGTGTGACAGAATAGTTATTGGGTAAGTCTAATCACGTACTCGGATTCAGTTGATGAAGGTTGTGCCAGTGCATCTATGATTGCCTGCACGCGAGGTGTAACTGAAGGAGGGTCTGGAGTTGGAGAGCAATTTGAGGGGACGGGGCTCATGGAAGACATGGGGGAGGGATTGGACTCGGAGGGTCTGGCATTTTTGCGTCCTACAGGCAGCTATATGCTATCATGTGAGTGAAAGAAGCAAGGCTTACACGTGACTAAGACGCGACATAGTGACAATATGCCTTGTGTGACCAATGCACTATTGCGCCTTCTTTGAAGTTACACCAGCACCCATCCGGCAACACTGGAATGACTTTCCCCTGTCCATCGCCCAAATGCCGGCAAGTATTCCCAACAGCGCATGGGCTGAACAACCATAAGCGGAGCTGTGGGAAAAATCTCGACGGTTGGCTACTGCAGCAAAAGCAAGCAGCGCGCCATCGGCCACTCACAACAAGTCGTCGCCATGCTATGGATAATGTGCCACCACAACCTGAAGTACGACAGCAGCCTGAGGCACTTATTCCGATTAATGCAACTGTGGAAGTCACCGAGAACGATGAAGTCACTGGGAACAATATGAGTACAGGGCCAGATGTAAGCTCGAGTCCCTCCCTAGGTTATGGATGCATGACTTACAATTTTTAGAATGCGTACTTGGCTCCCACACATTGTGGCCATCAGCGTCGCCTTCCAAGGCGATTTCAGGATGAATTGCCGCCCTCTGCTCCACACATCCCTGCGCCTACCATCGCTCTACCAGAAGAGCCTTTTCCCCCACCTCCAGATGAGCTGCACATGGATACCACAATTCCCACTCCAGCATTTCGTATTTTCAAAACCAGATCGAATAGTTATGGGATTTATAGACTTTATCTTGGTGGCCGGCCATCGTGGTTTCCAAAGACCCGATCAGCTGCTGAAATGTATGATTCGCCTGCCTTTGAGGCATTGCAGACGACACCTAAGCGCCCCTGGTGGGCTGTTTTTGGTAAATCTCTGAAAGCTGTTGCCGAAAATCTTTACGCACCCTTCAAGAATGCTACCACATATCTGTTTATGCATTGGGCAGATACCGGAGCCAATTCCAAGTCTGCGACAGAGTTGGATCGTCTAGCCCGCCTGTTGCAGGATCCACGTTTCAACCCCAAGGATTTACAGGGCTTTCGAGCTGATTATGAGGCAAAGCGACTTGATACCTATATCAACTCCAGCCTTGACACGAAAGCTCTCTTTAACATGTGCGATGGGTGGATCTGTGGTTCTGTTGCATTACCACTGCCTTGTGAAGGTCGAAAGCAGAAATTGGAGGAGGCCCCATGTTTCTGTGTCAATGGCGTATTCTATCGTAAACCACTTGATGTTCTCAGATCAGCACTTCATGGACCAGCTGAAGAACATTTAAATTTGTTCCCATTTCAGGAGTACTGGAAATCAAGTGACGACGCTGAACCGGAACGGATTTACTCGGAGTTATACAATTCCGACATGTTCATTCGCACACATCAACAGCTCAACCATCACTTATCAGAGACAGGAGGACCACGACCACGACTAGAAGCCGTAATAGCTGCAATCATGCTTTGGTCAGATTCCACGCACCTCGCCAGCTTTGGTACAGCTTCTCTATGGCCAATCTACATGTTTATTGGAAACTTTTCAAAGTATTTGCGATGCATGACAAGTCTGTTGATGGCTGAACATCTAGCCTACATCCCGAAGGTGCAGTAATCATCACCAGCTCAAAATAGTCACATCTAACAACTTTACTAAACAGCTTAGCGACTCATTTCAAGATTTTTATAAGGAAGTATTTGGTATTCCTGCGACATCAGATGTCATGACACATTGTAAACGCGAACTGATACATCTCATATGGTTGTTGATACTTGATAATGAATTTATGCACGCTTATGTGCATGGTTTTGATCACCTGTTTAGTGATGGAATCCGGCGGCTTGTATTCCCCTGGCTTTTCACATATGCAGCAGATTACCCTGAAAAGTGAGTGCTTTCTGTACGTTGAGGGACTCAAAGACATCATTACAATGATAGGGTCCTTCTCGCTTGTGTCAGGTTTCTCGCAAAATGTCCATGCCCACGTTGCCTTATCTCGAAGGCTAACATATCAAACATGGGAAAGAAAAGAGACATGCTAAACCGTTCAAAGCATCCACGCGCTGATGGAACTGAAGTTCAAAGACTGATTGGCATTGCTCGGGATGCCGTCTTTAATGGAATGTCATTCAAAAATCAATTTTTCAGTAACACAATTGGCAAAAGTTCTCTGACAACAGTTCGTGTAAGTCCTATAGGTATTATCTTTTTTCACAATTATAAAGTTGGCGGCCATAGAGTGCCTTCTCAATAAGGTTTTACGAACATGGGCTAAACCATTATGACATGTTTGTCCCAGACCTCCTGCATGAGTTTGAACTTGGCATCTGGAAAGCAACGTTCACACACCTGATGCGAATCTTATATGCAAATGGGGGTGATTCGATCCAGGAGCTAAACAACAGGTATGTTTACTTCTTCAGGAAATCACATATCGGTCCTGAAAACGAACAGATATAGGAAAGTACCAACCTTTGGGCGCGGAACAATCCGGCATTTTGACTCAAATGCTTCGGGCATGAAGAAACTGGCTGCGCGTGATTATGAAGACCTACTTCAAGTACATATCTTCCCTATTGTGTACTTGTCAGTCTAATATGTTACGGTCAGTGTGCCATTCCTGTTTTTGGGGCTCTTTTGCCCATGCCGCATGACCGGATTGTTATGGATCTCCTTTTTGAACTGGCTATGTGGCATGCATTGGCCAAACTTCGGCTTCATACGGAAACAACTTTGAAAGCACTTGAAACGTCAACAAAGAGACTAGGCGATGCCTTGCGTATGTTCAAAAAGGTTACCTGTGCTGCGTATATCACCAAAGAGCTGCCAAGCGAAGAAGCGGCTCGAGGACGGCGTCAAGCAGCTCTACACAATCAACAAACGCCATCAGCAACTTGTCAGAAGGCTGACAGCATGCAAGCAGGGAAGCGGGAGAAAGAATTTAATCTCTCAACATACAAACTCCATGCCCTCGGTGACTATGCTATGGCAATAAGAAAGTTTGGAACAACGGATGGTTATACTACGCAAATTGTAAGCTTCTATTCACATGAAGCAGCTCAACCGTGTGACATTGCTTCAGGGTGAAACCGAACACAAGATGGTCAAGGGATTGTACTCCCGTGCCTCTAAGGCTAATGCTGTGAAGAGTATAGCTAAACGCCAAGGCCGCGGACGTGTTCTCCGCAAGATGGGTCGCTGCAATGAGGCAGTCTCAAACAATTTGGATACAGAGGACCAGCGGCCACGCAAGCGACGCAAGATTCAGAAAGAACCCATCCTTTGCTTTGAAGATGAAGAAATCCTTCCATTCTCAAATCCTGGCGACCATTATCACATTGCAAATGACGAAAAGATCAAGCTCAACATATATCAGTGGCCAGATAAAGAACTGTTGGACAGAGAACCGGCTTATAAAGTACGTTGCTGAACTGTAGTTTGCTCAATAATCAACAATAACCCACAGAATTGGTATCCCAAACTTCTTGATCACCTTCTTGCACGTTTAAAGGGCATTGAACTATATGATAATGATGAACTCACCTTCACAGATGCAGAGCGATGCTCTGTTTACCTGGACGACGATGCTATTTTTCAACACAAGGCATTGCGCCTTAATTATACAACATATGACCTTCGGCGCGATCAAGACTCAGTTAATCCAAGGTCCCATGCCGACATCATGGTCGCTGCGCATGAGGATGAGCCTGACGACGTTCCGCACCCCTACTGGTATGCCAGAGTCATTGGGATCTTCCATGCAAATGTTGCTCTCTGGGGAGGCGACAGTCCCCCAAAGCGTATGGATTTCCTATGGGTGCGCTGGTTTGGGCGAGACTTAGGTCATAAGAGTGGCTGGCGAACACGGCGACTCCATCGCGTTGGCTTTGTTGAAAGCCAAGATCCCGATGCGTTTGGGTTCTTAGACCCTGCTTCAATCATTCGAGCAGTTCATCTTATTCCTGCATTCAGCCTTGGAACATCGACAGCAGAAGCAGACTCTTCACGCAATACAGATTGGCAACAATACTATGTTAATATGTATGTCGCGCTGTCGTATTTTTCTTCTTTAAGTTCCAACTCACTTATCTCAATCAGGTTTGTCGACCGAGACATGTTCATGAGGTTTCGAGGAGGAGGAGTGGGTCATAAATCAACTTGTAAGGCGACGAATCAATTCTTAAGTGATCGTCACAATCTTGATCGGATGGGTGAGGGTGAGGATACAGAAGAGGAGTTAGAAGAGGAGTTAGAAGCTGATGGTCAGACTGGCACCGATAATGAGGGTGTGGACAACTCAGAGGGTGAGGGCGAGGATGAGGACGATGCCGAGGGTGAGGGTAACGGTGAAGACGAGCGTCGTACCAGTGAGAGTGAAGTTGAGGCTGAGGGTGTGGATGACCATGATATCGACGATGACAATGTTGAGCTGGAACAAGATGCAGACTATTGATATACATTATTACACGTCGTTGATACCTCATGATCATGATAATGTGATAACTCGCTTATGTATGGTTTGCAAACTACTCTGGAGATGGCAGCGGCCGTTACAATGATAGCGGCGGCCAGTACAATGATGGCAGCGGCCGGTACGAAGCTAGCACCTACTTTGCAACGAACACAGCCACGTTACCAGGCGCGGGATGTTTTGTTGATGCACGTTCGTCTTCCGTCATCATGGGTTACGTGAGTATTTGTCCGGAGTGCAACGTAGGCGATTAACTCATATCATTGCCAGCTATTGGGCACTGTATTCGGCGTTTACCTATATGGCGCCCTCACACTGCAACTATGTTTGTCATTGCAATCTGATAGTTTTGGAGACAAGCCATACTCACGTCACTGAAAGATCGATATTATATCTCATTTCCAAAAGATTCCAAGCCATTCAAGATCGTGGTATATATCGTCTATTTGGTAGAGACAATTTGCACTGTCGTCCTTGTATATGATTTGGGCGCCATCGTTACAACAGGTATACCTGGCTTTGGTGTCTGCTCGTATGATGTTCAGGTAGTCCTGACTCTTCTGTTGTGCGGGGGAATAGGTGTGTTACGAGTCATAGATCCAAAAAATGACTAAGACTCCTAGAGTGGCATTTCTAACGCAGTCTATGTACGGATACCGCATCCGAATCATAACTAAGCTGAAATGGATACCGTGGGTCATTATCCTGGTATATAAATCCTTCGAAAGCATACTGTGCCAGTACCTAACGTTCGAGTCGCGACATAGGTCATGGCAGCACAACTAGTTGCCGTTGTAACACCGGCAGCACAACTAGTTGCCGCTATAACAACAAATTATGCGCCGGAACCGGCCTTGTTCGACGATGGTGTAGCTGTGCGTAGTTTGACATTCATATTAATTCTGTTGATGAGCGACTTGGTAGGTTTGGACTTCTCTGTCCCTGTTCATTGATGTAACTATTACAAGCATCATGGTTTGGTTTGTAAGTATTTGTTCAACCATTTCATTCCTATTCGCCTCTCACACTGGATGTCAAGCTCAAAAAAGATGAAATACTCTCCAAGCAACTCAAAAGAAAGATCACTCGATTAATATACCTCATAATTGGCACAGGTTTTCTCACAGGTGCGCATTTTCCCCTTGACAATGCTACATTTCGGAATCCCAATCGAGACATTAGCCGCAGCAAATCTTTGTGTAGTTGTTTCGTTATTCTGGTTTCCCGCATACACCTTTGGAATATTGATTACCCTCTCCAAGCTTTATGCCAACTCGATGATGGTCCTCGTCAATAGCCGCATTCCTTCTGCTCGTTCCGAAATCAATCATCGTCCCACATTGGATATGATAACTGTACGACTCAGCTCATTTAATCCGACGTCTCAAATGGCAGCTGCTGATGCAGAGCATGGACAACGGGAAATACCACTTGATCCGACGGAGGCGCGCGGAGTCGGATTGTCAGCACACGAGGCTGAAAACGCGCATGGCAATTATGACTTGGACAGCTCCACGGTTTGATTCATGGAGAGATGCTTATTGCAGAGTCAGAGATAATCATCATGTAGTATTGGCACCCTTCGATCATTGTGGCATACCACAGAAACGAACAACGGATTGGATTCGACATGAATTTTGACATAATTGAGATGACAGCGGTCAACCCCAAGCCCCTGAATTTCAGTTGAACTATACGGCATCCAGCTGGTAGTCGTCCAGAGTCTCTGAATACGGGTAATTGCCTTTACTTTCACTTTCGAACTGTTGATCGATAGAACAGGTCCGGAAGCAGACAATATTAAATCCGTACCCGCAAACCATATTAGAAACTTTGGAACGGTGCTCGTTTGTGAAATGCGCCACACACCGTTGAATTTTAATGCGAAGAATAAATTCATACGACGTCGCAATTGCCACGGTTCTGATCACCTCAAAGGTACATCTTGCAACGTCCACGCGAAGTATGAAGATTTAAGGATCTTGCTTCGATATGTTGTTAGCAATGCGTACAGTGAAAATGTCACGATTGTGAGGCACATATCGACTCTTCGGCAGACGATCAACCAGGTTGGGTTGCTACCAATACGGATGAAAGTTTCTTGAGCCGGATATTACCATAGGCGACCCGTCCCAAGCTGGATCTTCTGCGCTCCCTTATCAGTCCTACGCCATATGTCGCCGGCCAGCAACTACTACTAAGGGACGCATCCACCATCGTTCTCTGCTGCACCGTGTGGGCCATCCCTCAACCATCCCTACCTGCATCCGTTAATTCTTGCCCATACCTATAATGCGTGACTGGTGGGTAAAATACCAGCTCCTCTTCTCGCACCTCGACGACCTACTGGACGTGGATGCCTCGAATGATATATTTTCAGCAATACGCGTAGTTGAGTGCAACACTAGGGCGTCACACTCCATGAGCGCGATGACGTGAGTACATGCCCTGCACTCTACATTAAACGGCGATTTGCCATTCGCGTTAGTCATATATTGATGTCGACGTTGAATATCCGATTGAGTGGGTACAGTATTTTGCAGACGTTGTTACTAGGCATATGTGACGGGGTGACATGTGTGACACGCTCGACCAAACACTTTTACGCATAAAAACCAAGCTAGCGAGCTTCTTTGAGTATTGACTGGCGCCATATCACAATCGAGCAAACATGAGTGCTTAAACTGAACCAAGGGGCTATGGCCATCAATGATTAGGTACCAGCCCTTTAGCTATATCACCCCTTCCTGATGCAGACAGCCAGACAACAACGTCGATGGAAGGGGAACAAGGACACTGATAGTGGCAGGATGGTACAGTTCCCGTATTATATATAGGCCGGCGCTGCTTCCCACTAATCCATTTTCCAGGAAAGGCATCGAGCCTCGGCGTTCGAACGTGGATGCGAATTAGGGCGTTGACCTGATTGGTATGGGATCGTTGCTGTGAAGTTTATGACCGCTCGAGCTGACTTAAGAAGGTCGTGCTCTACTAGTGTTTGGTCGTGCCCCCATACACGGGGGCAAATAGTACCGATGTCGATGAAAATGGTGGTCAGAGTCACGGTCTGATCGAATCCCATGGTAGCCCCAGTTGTGCTGTCAACGGGCCACTTGGCACAGCCTGAGTTCCGAGCAGATATATAACAAGCCCTTCAAACGATGATACTCCACTGCATCAGGAGCTCCATGCTATCATACTGTGAGTTTTCTTCCTTCTCCGTGATGAGTTATGTGAGTATTTGTCTGGGCTGTAACATGGGCGATTAATGTCTCTTATCGTCAGTTTTTGGGCAACGTATTCGGCGCTTGCCTATATGGCACTCTTACAGTGCAACTATGTTTGTCATTATACCCAATCTAATCGATCTTGAGACATGCCATACTCATATCATTGAAAGATCGATATTATATCTCCTTTCCAAAAGATCGCAAGCCATTTGAAGGTTGTAATATATATCGTCTACGTAGCGGAGACGATATTCACCGGCTTCCTCATATGTGGCTTAGGCACCACCATTTATAACTCGACCATTATTAGCTTTGATTTGATGAGTCCCGTTGACTATTTGGACCCCCTCATTACGAGCTTTCACCACTGGCATGCCTGCGGACCTCATGCTCCAACGAGCCTGATCCTTGCGGTGTGCGGGGGATTAGGTGTGTCACCAGTTATAGATCCAACAAATGACTAAGATTATTACAGTGGAGTTTCTGACGCAGTCTATGTACGCATACCGCATTCGAATCGCAAGTAACCTGAAATGCGTCCCCTGGGTCATTATCCTGGTACGCAAATCCTTCGGTGCCAGGAGCTAAATGTTTGAGTGGCGACATAGGCGATGGTGTCAAAACTGTTTGCCATTATAACAGTAAGTCTTTTGCCAGGGCCAACCATGTTCAATGCTATTATGCTTGTACGTGGCTTGGCATTTATATTAATTCTGTTCATGAGCGACTTGATAGATTTGGACTTCTATGTCCCTGTTCGTTGATGTAACAATTACGAGCGTCATGATTTGGTTTGTAAGTCTTTCATCAACCATTTTCATTCTGTTTTATGTCTCACTCTGCATGTCAAGCTCAAAAAGGATGAAATATACTCCAAACAACTCAAAAGAAAGATAGCACGTTTAATATACCTGATAATTGGTACAGGTTTTCTCACAGGTGCGCATTTCCCCTTGACAGTACGACATTTTGGAATTCCAATAGACACATTAGCCGCAACAAATATTTGCGCACTTGTTTTGGTTTTCTATTCCCCCAGATACTGCACTGGGCTATTGATCGTCCTCCCCAAGCTTTATGCCAATTCGATGATGGTCCTCGGCAATAACCGCATTCCTTCTGCTCGTTCTGAAATCAATCATCGTGCCACATGGGATATGGTAACTGTACATTCCATGCGACGTGTCAAGCAGCTGCTGATGCGGGGCGTGGACAACAGGAAATATCAGTCGATCCAGAGGCACGGGGCGTCAGATTCAAGTCAGCACACGGAGCCGAAGACACGACCAACAATTGCGCTCGGGCAGCTTGACGGCTTGATTCATGGAGAGGGTTGTTGGGGAGATAGGGACAATCATCATGTAGTATTTCGAATCATCGTAGTATACCACAGACAAGAACAACGGATTGGATTCGAAATCAACCTCGGCCGCACGTATCCAGCTGGTACCAGAGTAAGTAGTACAGAGTCTCTGATAAACAGATAATCATTTTCCCGTTCTCGTGCGGTTCAAACAGGCCATCGTATGGGGTGCAGGCACCTGGAGCATGCGTAGGAGAACGAGAAACAAGAATCGATACGAAGGCTAGTGATGTTAATGGATAGTGCTTCGATAGGCGACAAGCAACGGTGCTTTGTACGCAATTTATTGCATCGTGGCTAGGTGGGGTGGTTGCATCAGCTGGGTCGAACTCATAGTCTGCACTGGGCGCAGCGCTTTTGCTACGCAGCAAGGTGGCCAGTCGCATGGACGGCTGGACCAGCCTGCCCCCCCAGTCCGCTCAGGTTGCGCCCAAGAATCCTCGCGTTCTTGTTCTGTCCCTCGTGGTGCGAGGGGCGGCTTGGCAACTCACTTGGGAGCCGCGACAGGGATAGGCGCCGTGATTGGACTGCAACTCGGGCGGCGCTGGCATCTTCGTTAGCCGATCTGACAAATGAGGCGTCTGAGAAGGTGGGGCCGCGAGCTCCTCGCACACGGTCGAGGTCGGCTTGTTGATGTATGCGGTAATAAAGTGGGCGCGATGCACCAAATTGCCAACTGAACCTCTACGCCCCCGCCCCCGTCCTTGCCAGTAGCAGAGGGGCTGGAGGAGGAAGACTTGGCAGACGGGAGGAGATCGTACGGATACACTAGGCCTACTGCCATCAAGTCGACAGGCGGGGATTTACTAACCATAGTCAACATCCAGTCTAGTCTTCGCATAGTAAACGATTGACCTCGGTCGGGAAATCCTCGTGATACACAATTTTGCGCTCCACCGTCCATTTTCTCGGCGGAAAAAGGGTATCCAACCCAGATGCAACGCGGTCGGCCAGGACCGAAATGAGGTTGAGCTTCTTTTCATTCTCATCCTTGAACTCGACGCGGAATAATTTGCAAAATCCAACACGGACTCATGTGTGGGACACGATAGGCCTCGATCAGGTGGAGAGCATCAGGTGTGGCGCAAAACGGCAGGCAGTTCGATACCGAGAGATGTGCGACAGAGGGTAGATGGCCAAGGAAGGTGTTCTGGCAGTGTTTTACGTCAGTAGGTCAAGCATACACAGAAAGCTCGGAAATGGGTGCAACAGCCCGTGCATTGTGGTGGTGAGTATGGAAAACTGAGCTCGCCAGGAAGAGGGTCACAGTAGTCACTCATACTCCGCTGCACCGTGTCACCCTCGGGCCTCACTCAACCACCTGGTGCACCCCGGTTTTAAGCCTAACAATCCTTGGTTGACTGGGGCTTAACTCACGAGTAATTAGGCTTAAATTTGCTATTTCTCGACACCAGCACTAAACCTTCGCCTAATTCAGGGTTGGCTGGGTGACTTGGGCAATGGGCCTACAGTCGAACTTGTCCTAACCCATACTGGTCGAGAGTCACGGTTTTCTATGGGTTAAGAGGGAGTATGGGTCTTGAGAGGTCACATTCAAAACATTATATTAGCACTTTGCTAAGGGTTAGAGTAACGAATACTATCTAATAGCTATTTATGAGTGAAGTAGTCTGTAATATTAGTGGACACCATGGTCCTGGATTGTTCTAATCGGATCTGACGTGTGAAAGGAGGTAACACTGCCTCCATCTGGCGCGCAACTGGGCCATCTAGGCCATCGATGTATCGATTGATAACGGATGCCGCAAGAAGGACCTCACGATAAGTTGGGCGAGCCTCAACAAGACCGTCGTCACCTTGAACATCATCGTCACCATCCACAATCAGTGTCTTTTCCCGCATCTCCCGTGCTTCCAAGACAGCTTGGCAAATCTCTTCATCTGTCACCTCCTCGGCAACTATCAACTCATTTTCTGGATTGAGGAGTGAGTCAATATCCATCCTATTGCTTTTCTGCAGTGCTCCAGTGTCTGACAGTTCATTTAGAGCTTCCTCAACATTTTTCTCGGCATTTGCAATGGGATCAGGCTCGGAATTGAGGAGGGATGCGATTGGAATGACGGGCTGGATTGGTTTGGGATCTGGGAAGGTAGGTAGGATATTTGCTTTTCGCCAGCAATGCCGAATCGTTGTAGCGTCCACCTTTCGCCAAGCAGCATCTGTGAGCTGCATAGCCTGAAGCTGGTTGATATCGTATATCTTGGCTGGTGTGATACCCATTTCATACTGATTGATAGCGCGCAGAATGAATGCTGAACGGTAGTGTGCTTTAAAGCACCGAATTATCCCTTGATCCATTGGCTGTACATGAGATGTCAGATTGGGTGCGAAGTTTTCAACATGTATGTTGAGGATACCATCTGGTACAATATGGCCGGCAAAGTTATCTTGCAAGAGGAGTATTTTACGCTTCGTCTTGCCAAGTTCCTTATCCCAATCCTTGAGCCAATTCTGGTATATCTTGGATGTCATCCATGCCGTCGCATTATTGAAATAATAGAAACCAAGCTCCTGCCCTGTCCTTTTACCGAAAGCATGTGGCTTCTTGGCCCTCCCAATAACCAGAGGTTGCAACTTTTCTGATCCATCGGCATTCGCAGTAAAAGCATATGTCACCCGGATCTTTTTCCCTTTAACGCCCAAGAACCTCTCTGTAGCCAAACCTGAATCTGGTGGCATTCTGATGTTAGTTAGCTCAATGTCAATTATTAATTTATTATATCACAACCTGAGCACGTACGCATAGTGTAAGCCCGTTTCATCCATATTAAAAATATCCTTTGCGGCATAGCCAAGCTTCTCGATCAATTCACGCATACGCTTTTTCTCGCTTTCAACTGTCTCTGTTTGCACTGACCCAGCTTCCCCATGCCGTGTAAAGTTCTTCAAGCCATTTCTAGCCTTGAACTGATCCAGCCAACCATTACTCAAGGAGAGACGCTCATCAGCTGGAACACCAGTCAAATCTGCAAACTTGGTCCATTTCTGACGTATAGCTTCCCCCGTAATATTGATTTTCTGACTCATTGCGACAGATACCCAATGATGCATCATTTCATCAATTGCGGGATGCTCTGTTTGACACAGCCGCTTCGCCAATCTCTCAGCTTTACTACCTTTTTTGGCCTTGTCCCAATCTTCCCGCCACTTCGCCTCCTGCCTTACCCAATCTGATATTAACGGTTGCTTCAGTTTTAGGTTCGGGTATATTGCATCAAAATGTTTTGCAGTCTTGGTCTGGTTCTCACCATTGGCATGATACCAGTTCAAGATCTTGATACGCTGTGCCAGTGTGGCAATCTCTTTCTGTGTGAAGACAGGCTTGACAGGTGTGTGTGTTTCCATGTCTGATTCGGAATCATTGCCATTCTTAGCAATGGCACGCCGGCATTTTGGTGCTCGTTGAACATGCTTTCGCTCAGAAGGACCTATGAAGTCCACGTAAACTTCCCAGATCTCATATGTGTAGGTAAAGTTTGTGGGACGTACGTTTGCGCTTCTTCCTTTCCATTTCAAGTTGAGCCAACTCTCCTCCTGCTTCCCGTAACTTTTGGACAATTCCCTTCTGTATGATATCCAATCCGTCAAAAGAACTTCCATAGTCCCTTGCTTTCTCCAGCATTTCAACAACTCTGAGCTCGTCAATGAGATTTGCCTCGCCATCAAGCCATCTTTCATCATCTGATGAAATTGACTGATTACTTGACAGCTGAGCTTCAAGGAGCTTTTTCCGCTCCCTGGTTTGATTTTCGAGAGCTTTGAGTCCATTTTTTAGGATACTGAGGGCGGGCAAGGAGCCCATGGTTCGAAATACATCAAAATTCAACTATTGGTTAATCATTTGTTGTGTAATTACATCAATGGTACATAACAATTGACGAGTACTTGATCCCAAAGTTATGGGTTTTGACCAATTTTGGTATGGTTTACGGGGTATGAGGGAGTTATGGGTTACAGACCTAAATTCTCCCTGTCCGAACTCGAGAGTCTGCTGAATCTATGGGTTAGGGGGGAGTATGGGTTGTGAGTGGTATGGCCTAGGACAAGTTCGACTGTACCATCACAAGGCTCGTTCTCAGCGGATGTGATCATCTAGATTCGCCTTCCAAACAAATGACGGTATCCATCAATAATATTACAAGTGGCCGCGATTTAGCTAGGCGCACGGCCACTCACCCATAATCCCACCTGTGCTCTGCGTCGATTCAACGAAGATGAAAAATTCTGCCATCACACGGTCGCAAGGCATATCAAAGAAGTCGACGCTACGTACTAGTTGGCTCGGCGAGCGCAAGTCGGTTACTCTGACCTCGGGAAAACAAAACGAACGAGAGATTGAAGCACAGGCAAAGCGTCGCGCTATGATTCAAAGTACGCGAAATCCAATCACCTCGTTTCGGTTAAACGTATATATACATCTTTCATAGAATTACGCGGAGACAAACGAGAAGCCATTGCAGATATGGACTTTTCCATCCATGGTACTGCCGAGGACGTTGCTGCAGTTTCTAACATTCTGCCGTTAGGAGAGGAAGGTCTCGAAACTAGCCACGAGGGTGGGGAGTACGAGGTATTCGAAAACTTGGCAAAGGAGATCACATCGTCAACGGGCAGCTAGTGAGTACTAACCGAATTTGCTTAATCATGCTAACCTGATTTGAATTAATTCAGTCGTAGGATTGATTCTCGAACACGGCAAGATAGAACCGAGCTTCAGACAGAGCATTGGCTTATGCAAATGGATGAACTTGTCAATGCTTATCTTGCTTTTCAATCTAACATGGAATACAATGGTCTAGCAAAGCAACAAACTCCCCCTGAAGCAGTGAATGGGCAGCCGGTCATAGTCATTGAGGTTGTCGACATTTTTTGTACGTTTCCCACATCTCTTTTACTAAATTTACTAAACTCGTCGTAGTCCGGAAAACGGTTTCGCTCCCTATCGAGAAAATCGAGATCTATGCAAACCAGACCCTCCTGCGACATGGGTACCTTGGCTGTTCTCCACTCGCTCCAACGGTAGCAATCACCGTCCGCTCTTTACTTGCATATCGCCAGACACATCGAACCTGTCCCCGGTACAGCCTTGAGGCATTCTCCAAAACGCTGTGCCATCTACATAGTGTAAGCTCCGGGCCTCGCAAACTACTTCTCCGGGCTCACCTTGCCTTAGGTTCCCTTCCACAATTACCTCCAAAAGCAGCTAGCTTCTGCTTTCGACATTTACTTGGAAATCAACCGGCAGATAGATAAGAAACTAAATGGAAAGCTGGGATATGATACACCACGTGCACGCCTAATTCGGCAGTGCCCTCCCTGCTTTTTCAAGCAGCACGGGGAACCTGACCTAGACTTTTCCATAATGGTTTCAATGGATGGGAACAACTCGCTGAAGCGAGTAGATGCCACAACTCGGAAGCATGCCCATTTATTTGATTCACGAACCATAGACTCAGACTATTGGCTTACGGTTGAAGAGGTTGATGTTTTCAAGGATGAAATAGCTGAGGCATGTCAATCTATTTTTCTGAGGTTGATTCTCAACAAGTTGCCAGAGACCCGAGAGAGGCACAAACGAGGCTGCCCCATTGGCGCACACAGATGGTGAGGTCGGATGTGCGGACGGATGGAAAAACGCGGGTCCCGATCAGCGCAAGCACATGTTTGCCCTGTTTGAAGAAACGGGAGTTTTTGTAGCCGCATGCCGGCATCGCACTATCCTGTATGGGTGCGATATGATCAAAAGTGGCGAGCTGTAAGTGTTTTAGTTCCTATATATGTCCATTCCGGATTTAAAACATTCCCAGGTCAAAATACCCCCTGGCGGTCGTAAATCGGCTGATTCAGGAAGTGGGGGAAAATGTCGGCTGTGCATACGACATAGGCTGTACCTTTGATAAGACCTTAAACAACAGTAGTCTTGGGCAGCGTGCTCGTGAGTCCAAATTTCGTTTAATGGTTGGAGCATTTCATGGCTATGCCCACAACCGTGCATGTCAACTTGAATGGCATCCATTGTACATGAAAGGGACCGGCCGTACTGAGGGGGAAGGATGTGAACACATCTTCTCCTCGTCAAATGATTTAGCGCGTGGCACCCGGCATGCTAGTCGGTTTCATCGTCATCAGGCGATCGCGGAACATTTCGCTTTTTGGAACCAAGACAAATATGCACTTCTGAGTAAGTGTAAATTTGCCAAATGGGTCAAAGGTGATTCATACATTCACACGTAAGGTACATTCATCATCAATCACTATTGGGAAGCCATCGAAGTTATCGAGAAGCTAAGTAACGACTTCGCTGACAAGAAAAAGAGCCTTGGATGCTGCGATGATGATTTCAACCACCTTCTTTCAACTGAGCAAATGTATCTGGCAAACCTTGAGCAGCCAGACCCGGTTATTGAGATGAAGAAGAAGTACGTAGGCGCACTCCGTCAATTAGCTATATTCGGGTAAGTCCTTTTGCGTGATGAGTATGACAAGTTAGTATTAATGTCTTTAGGCTGGAATGGAAAAAGACTCGTCAATTAACTATTGATTTCCGACGGCAACTTGCCATAACTGGTAATGATGTGGACATCTCGGAGGCCAGGTGCCAAGCTGAGGTTTCATATGGACAGGTCCAGAACGCTGAGGCACTGGTCACCTTATATGAAATAATGCTTGGCATTTCCCAGCGCTGGTCAGAGTCATCACCTGAGTACCAACAATACTATAAAGAAAATGTTGAAACTAGTTTTCGGAAGGCTGTGGACGAATTAGAGAGAGCGGTTGTCATGCGGATTTTGGAACTAACAAAGATGAAAGCCACGGGGACAGGTGCGTGTGATGTATCCACTGAAGCTGATTGAACCTGATCGGACCAATCTCCAGGCTACAAGCTCCGACAACACATTTTGAAGGCCCTAAATCGACGTTCTGATGCCGTTAGGAGGGCCATCAAAAGATACAACAATCAAGCCAAGTTGCTTGACCCTCCTGCCCCATCTGTTACTTGGGAGGAGATTGCGGAGTTTACTTTCGTTGGGGAATTTGACCTTCTCCGTATCACACGATGTGATATACGGCAGGAGAAGTGGACACAGAAAGAGTATCGAGAGGCCGCGGTAATGTACTACAAGTTGTGCCGTGCCCGAGAGGAGATCAAAAGGTTAAACATCGAGGTCTGCCGACTGATAGCTTTTATTCACGAAGAGAAAGAACATATGGAGAGAGTAATCAAGCAATTATCTGCCGACGATCCATTGCTGGCAGGTGAACTGCATTGTCGGTGGGCCGCCCACTCTTGCATTAATGAACTCCACCTTCAACGGCTCAAACAACTTAAATGCGAGCCGTACTATTTGGGTAGCCACGACAGTGGAGCGAGCACACATAATCAGGGTTCCGTGTACAGTTTAGATAGCATTGCAGAAGAAGATCGGATCCAGGCAGAGAATGAACAGGAGGAAGAGTTTGAAACTGTTGCAAATTTTGTAGCGGGTATTGTAGACTAGACGCCAACAAATAATTTGCTCGTTTACTATGTCCTATGCAACTGACGCACGTCTGACTTTTAGACTTGGAAATTTGCGATGAGAAGAGGGTCATTTACGGAGCGTAGCCAGCAATGTATATCTAACCTGAACATCTACCAGCAAATGTCGGCAACAGATCTGAGCCGTTAAGCATCTCCCCAACTTCAATGCAGCTGATCATGATGGGACCAGCCTCGCTCGATACCATCCTAGAGGCCCTCATAACTGGCGTAAGATATGAAACTTCTTTTGTATCATCCTTCTCACGTCAAGACTGATCCTGTCGACACACAGTTGTCTCATATACATTCGACTCACACCACCACAATCACTCATCCAACTATCCCATCTCCAATTCTCCTTATTTCAGCTAACGTCAACATCGTCGTCATCTGGACAATCTGATCTTCGATACAAATCTTCTTTGTGTCTGTCGTCCCTCTCACGTCAAGACCAATCCTGTCAACTCACATCACAATCATTCACCCAACTATCCCATCTCTAATTCTCCAATATCCATTCTCGATCCTCTCAATCCTCAACTTGAAGTTTGTCTCGTGGGTCTACTTGGCAATCGCTTCTCTTTTGCCCTCACCTCACAATCACGATCACTCTAGATACTCTAGACTTGATAAGACTCAGTTGTGATGGGATGATAACAATGTGTGCCAGCAGAGACTTGGATGGATCTTATCACATTTTCTCTATCAACTTCTTTTGTCCCACCACCGCAATGTCTTCGACCACTCCCCGTTCGCAGAACTATACCGTGTCCAATGTAGCAACCAACTTGCAACTGATCCGCGGCTTCTTACCATCATAGCAGCAGCACGCGCATCCCTGCATCATCGGAAGTTTGGTGACCAGACAGAATACGTTACCGGACGTCATATTGTTGGATTGCACCCCATGTATTTTGCCTTCCGTGATTCTGCTGGATCTGCAGATGACCTGATTGCGGGGGACAAGCTCCTCAAGGACACGCTGATAGACATATTTGACGCTGTGAGTAAATTAGAGCCACTTCATGAGTGTTATTGAACGGCCTTTAGATTACAACCCTCGACAGATTAGACGGTGGCACTCATCATTCAAAAATTTGGAGAAGACATGGTACTCAGTCACCTACGGCGCTTTACGGACCGTAGCCAAACAGAAGGGATTCCAGATACTCGAATACCACGTAGTACGCGATCCTGGTCTAACCAATATGATAACTAACATTTCTATAGGTGCAGGAAAATCATTTTCCGTCAATGGCTTACCAGATTTCGAAAGGGAAGGGAATGGTTATATGAGATGTCAGTGTGGACCGACCGGCTATAGCACTCGCTCAGTCTACCACCACAAGTTCTTCCACAAATCTGATGAATAGGGCCTGTTCTGCGACTCAGGGTGCCGCAACCAGTTCCTCCACAAATCTGACAAATAGGCCCCGCTCCGTTACCGATTCTAGTGGACACTCTGGTATGTCATCATGATGTCATCCGCTCTCCTACTGCAGTCTAACTATCATAAGGTATAGCTTATCCATCCCATGGGAATGGCTCGGAGCTTTCAACTATGGCCATCATTTCGATCGGCCCCAACACCGATGCCATTGCTGATCAGTTGGGACTTCCAGATTCGGCTATCATGCAGCTTCGCACCATGACTTGTACCGTTCGCAGCAGCCGCTGGCCACAAGCGCTCCAGGGCCTGGAATGAGGCTTAAACCATGAACAGTCTATTATTTTGTCAAAGGTAAGCATCTTATTCAAACTTATGTAGCGACGCTCACTATGGTGCTACATACTAACCAGTACTACCCGGAACCGAATACCGCGACTGTAGATCGTGATTCTGTCCTTGCTTGTTCGAGTCCGTGATTGATTAATCTGACTAGGATCGGGTTTGCTGTTGCAGCAATATGGTTGAGTCTGCAAAAACTATACTATTTGCAGACAAGTCCAGGTTCATCAACTAGTGGGTACCATACCGGCTACCAGTTATACTCTGAACAGAGCGCCAGGCTCGGCGTGCGAGCATCATCAAAAAAAAAAATTATAGGTGCTCCCTAACAACGCTATTCCTCTTTTGACAATCCCGAGATTTTAGAGCGTTGAGTCATAGTGCTTTATTGGGCTCAGACCAAATATCGAGGCTTGCAAGATGGTCGGACTTTTTTTTCGTAAGCAAATAATTTATTGGGAATTATAAATTGAATTCAGATCAGTAGTACACTGCAGCAAGCCCCAACGATGCCAAAAGGACGTTTTTTCAAGACTACTGTTCCTGCTTCTTCGAACAAAACACCAAAGCCACATCCTTGTGTCCCAATCAGCAAAGAAACGCGTGCTAATCTCACAGCAAAGCGACAAGAAGCATCAGCGAAGTACAAGGAGGCGATTCGGGAGGCCCGCTCAGCAGTTGAGCAAAGGATCCATGCCATTGCAAGCGAACACGCCAAAAGCATCCAGCGCGTTCGATCTGACCTCCACATGGCGCCGCAAGTTTCGTTGAAGTCCCGTAGCAAGAAGAACCGCTGGAATGCTTACCTGTGGAAAGTATCCCAAGACAAGGAGAACATTGGTAAGCCCTTCAAATTTGATGTCGTTCCTGTGCTGATGTTGCTGCAAAGATATGACAGGTAAACAAATGTTGCCGAATATTGCACAAAAAGCGAAGGAGGGATATGCTGCCCTGACCAACAAGGAGTTAGATGCAATTGTTGTCGAGTACGAACAGGCAAGGGCAAACGAGGCTAAAGGTTTTCGCTCATCAGCAAGGTCTCGTGTCAACGATGTTTCAAAAACAGTGGAAGTATTAGGAACTGAGGTAAGACTCCTCTTATACTATACTACGTCGTCTAACTGAAACCACCCAGATTGAAAATTTACGAAGTCGTAGTGGTACTGAGGCAATTCTCTGCATCACTCGTAGTTCCACAGACACCCCGCTCCGGCCCTTTTGCTATGCAACGCCAGGCGTTCTGGAATTCTTTGAGTCAGTATTCAAGATCGATAACCACGAATTCTTAGCAAGAATGGAGGCTTTTGCCATACAAGGCCTTGAAGGTATACCTCGCTAGTCAGCACCATACGTTTCTTATTTATGGTGATTTGCATAGGTACTGCAAGCAACTACAAAGAGACACTTGGAAAGCGGCGCAGTGAAATTCGCGCTGAAATTCTCAGGCAACTACGTAAGTTGCATATCATGGCTATTTACTTTCTATTGCTTAAGCTATAGTACAGGTGCTATCACAGGTGATGGAAATGCGCAAATGGAATGGAAAAACTATTGGGTCAAAGTAGTTGCACGATATCAAGTCAAGATAGAGGGATGGCCGGAAAATGTTCCGTTCCAGAATCTCAGCTTGGCATTGAGCCCACTAGCTGATCTCGCCATGCTTCTACGAAGGTGGCAGGAAGGAATGACTTACTGGAAACGGTTAACATCAGCAGAGACTGATGAATTGGTCAGCGGCATGAGGGCAAGGGGCGAAATCCAAGACCCCTTGCCACGCCGCACTAGATCTGATCGGGGAAAGAAACGGAAGCGACAGGTCTCGCCGCCAGGTACCAATGAATCGGATGATGGTGAGTCAAATGATGGTATTCACACACAGCCCAGCACAAGCAGACGTGGAAAGCGCCGAAGGGCCACCATCATTAGTCCTGAGTGCAGCGATGCCGCAGAAGACGAATAAGGTACAAACTCAATTTGTAAGTAAATTTGTGCAGAAGATGAGCTTTGTTTAATGAAATGGCTATAGCTACAGAAGTTCCTACTGAATCATTCAAGCCTTGCTATTCATACTTTACGACTTATGAGCTTTTAATATATCCAATAATTATTTGATACCTTACTTAGTAGTATCAATTGAAAAAGGTGTTTTTACGCAATAGGCCAGACGTGTGAAAGTAGTACTTCCTAATATAGCTAAGAACTTGGCAGGAAGCCTGATACATTGAATATTGGTGTCAAACAAACCCCGTTTGTAGTAGAGATTTCAATGTCTGTCTCTACCGAAGCATGTTGCCATAGAAATGGTGCCTCAAATTGGCTTTGAATGCGGTCCATATCGCTCAAGTCAACCGTGAGAAATAAAATGTCTCGATATGGCAGGAACACGATGCGCCTAAATTTCACGTCAAAACGAGCTCTAACTGGCTGTAGGAGAACAAATAATCTTATCTACCTTTATCTTAAACTAGTTGGATCAAGATAACCTTAAAAAATGCCATTGAACGCACCCCATATCGCTTTGGGTGCATCGTGCAAACGTGATGACCTCAGGGTCCAAGGGCGCACTTCCAAACGTGGAAATTTGCACCGACGAGGGGTGATCTAGCCTTGATTTGGTTGGCCGAGGTTGTTTTGATCACTTCTCACGCGACTTTCCTTATGTGGGGGGCTTACTCAGCAGTGCTATATATATAGGCCCATTGCCCAAGTCACCCAGCCAACCCTGAATTAGGCGAAGGTTTAGTGCTGGTGTCGAGAAATAGCAAACTTAAGCCTAATTACTCGTGAGTTAAGCCCCAGTCAACCAAGGATTGTTAGGCTTAAAACCGGGGTGCACCAGGTGCACTCAACCATGCATGCCTACGTCAGTTAACCCTTACACATACATGACTGGATACATCAGGA
>JAEBUT010000105.1:0-29234 GCA_020011035.1 Amanita subjunquillea | reverse complement strand
AGCGCGTGTTCCACCTCTTCCAATACCCTCCCCTTAACATTCAACTTGGTGCAAAGCTCAACCATTTCATTATACTAGCGATAACTCATTCATGTATTTCAACGGTATCGCCCTTAGACGCAACGCCATCGCACCTGGAGATCCATTCATAACCTCCCAACTTATCCTGGATGCTGATCCAAGCCCGTATATCGCTGCAGGTGTCTCCTCCATCAAGGCCGATGTACTTAAGCCTTTCGCTGCTGGATTATTAGATGATATAAAAATGGGAAAGACAGACGGGTGGGACCACTTGATGAAATACGATGAATACTCATATCGCTCTTATATGGGCATTGTATATTCCCCAAATGACTCCATCGGCATACCAAAGGAACCTCTATCAACAGATGTTATTAATTGGTGTGAGATGTTTGAAGGGTTATACGATTATGGATTTTCCGAGCATCTTTTGGATTCCATGGCGTCCGGTTCGGGGAGTTCCAACCCGATCGAGTGGTACTTAATCGAGTTGGTCTTCCCGCTTTCCCTGATGCTCATCATTCACCTATATGATCCTTTTTCGTTCACAAAAGTGGTGGATCGAACCAGATCGCACAATGCATGGCAAAATATATCCGGTCATGTCATCCTGATGCCATTCAACTTGATTCCTGAGTAAGTTCTATTGCGCTCGTCAGTGGACACTCGGACGGCGGCCAATCGATGATGGAAGTGATCACTAACGACGAAGAGCGACATCGTTTTTCCCATGTAATAAGTACTTTGCCTCTACCTGTCCTCCGTCTCATCGACACATCTGGTGCAAAACTGAGCCTCATGCAAACCACTGCTCTCCGCGTACTCAATTACAAGTCAGCCGTCAAAATTGGGATGCAGTTCAAAACGGCGTGGTGGACGACTCGGAAGGACAAGGATGGCAAGCCCCTCGGCATCGTTGGAGGACAGACCTCGACGGATAGGCCTCTGGGAACCGTCCTGTACCCTTCGCATGGCAATGTGCAAGAAGGGAAGACGACGGTTATAGTCGCATATTGCTCGAATAAGGAGGCAGAACGACTCTCGGTATTGGTTGAGAAAGATAAACCGAGATTGGTACGCCTCGTGCTGAACGACTTGGCGGAGATACATGACGTCCCTGTTGACTTTCTCCACACCGAGCTACTCGACACGTTTGCGTGGGACTGGTCGCGTAGTCCATACGCAATGGGTGAGCCGCAATCCAGCCTCCATGTTAAATTTCGTTCTTCTGACCTTGATCGCTCTGCAAAATAAACAAGGCGCCTACGCTTTTTTCGGACCTGGGAAATTCAAGCATGTGTACACGAGCATGACCACCTTCGCTGCAGACGGTCTTCTCCATTTTGCGGGAGAGGCGCTGAGCCCTCGACAAAGTTGGGTGGAAGGTGCTTTGGACAGCGCTTGGAGAGCCGTTGCAGAAATGCTGTCCCTGGTGCCAGACGGAGAAGAATATATGACCGAGTTTTATTCCCAGTGGGGCGCAGCCTCAGATGTCCGTTCTCATTCCCAGAACAACTGGCGGGCCCTTGGAAGATGGTGACCTTAGCCATGGCCCGTCAGATTTAGATGGACCGATCGTCCCACGATACGAAGACAATTTGATTATTCAGAATATCCGATGGATGCGTCCAGAATATTTTGAGTAGTGATTGACAATGGATGTCGAATGATAGCGGGCTATACATATCTTTCCAATCGATCAATACGCATACCTTGTTGGTGTGGGTCACCACTCAGCGCGGCAGGTCCGAGGCTGGCCATTGGCACACGAAATGGACCTAACGTCCCAGCCCTTTGGTTGACGTCATTAGAAGATGCGAGTTATTGAATACATGGTTGGCGTTTTCTGAACGCTCACCGTTCGTCTCGTTTCCCTATTCTTCTTTCAGTCTGTATGACAGATTCATTTTACGCCTGGCGATTATTATTTTGGTTCACATCGCTCTGTAATTATGTAGTCGCTCGTTTTGTAAAGATTCTTGACCACGCTTGCCCGTCAAGCTTCAAGATCGAACGCCTCGACTGGGGTCCCCATCTAGCTCAACAGCTACCCGGAGACCCCACACTTTGTCGATAATCATACTTTCCTGCTGCTTCCCTGCGAGCGGTCGGTTGACTTGAGAGGTGATAGAATTCTTCTTTGGCTCTAGCTGTGTCAACCTGGTCGATTCGATCCGAGAAACAATATTCAACTCCTCGGTCACTGTATGAGGGTGTACGTGCGTTCTTTCTCTCACGTTATCGCCGTTCCATCCCAGAAGCCTCCTTGCAGCAACGTTCCCTGCTGCATCAGACCGTTGTCTTGCCATTTGGAACCGCATGCCATCGCGATCTGAGAGAGAGCCAGAACTGTTCCCAAACTCACATGTGCAGCACACCCATCTTTCCTCGGATCATGAAGTTGTTCAGTTGGCGGGTGTGAAAGTCGTGGCGTCGCCTTTTATTTGCCTACTCTGATGGGGCTATCGTCTCGTGTCAATGCACTTATCAGACGAAACTCTCCCTTCCCCGTCGTACGATGCGCATGCGCACTATGCTCGAAATATCATCCAGAGAGAGCTGAGAGCGAAACGTGGTGACCGTGAAGATGCACAAATATTCCCCATACCTTCTCTCTTGTCTGGACTGGCTCGTCCAACGGGTGCGAGTATCAAGATCGTTAAGCCTACCCAGCAAAACCCCGTTGGAATCCTTGGAGCAGGTGCCGCCGGACTATACACAGCTTTAATCCTCGAATCGTTGGGCATCCCCTACAAAATCCTAGAAGCCCAAGGCGACGTCGGCGGACGTCTCTTCACGTATCGATTTCCTGACACGACCGGGGCACCTTATAACTATTTCGACGTGGGTGCCATGCGTTTCCCCAAGCTTGAATTCATGCAGCGCGTGTTCCACCTCTTCCAATACCCTCCCCTTAACACGGGCGACATTCAACTTGGTGCAAAGCTCAAGCCATTTCATTATACTAGCGATAACTCGCTCATGTATTTCAATGATATCGCCTTTAGACAGAATGCGATCCCACCCGGAGATCCATTCAAAACCTCCCAACTTATCCTGGATACCGATCCAAGCCCGTATATCGCTGCAGGTGTCTCCTCCATCCAGGTTGATGTGCTTGAACCTTTCGCGACCGGATTATTACAGGATATGAAAACGGGAAAGACAGACGGATGGGACCACTTGATGAAATACGATAAATACTCATATCGCTCTTACATCGGCATTGCATATACCCCGAGCGAGTCCATCGGCATACCAAAGGAACCTCTGTCGACAGATGTTATTAATTGGTGTGAGATGTTTGAAGGGTTATACGATCATGGACTATCCGAGCATCTTTTGCATTCCATGGCGTTCGGTTCGGCAGGTTCTCAACCGAGCCCGATTGAGTGGTTCTTAATCGAGTTGGTCTTCCTTCTTTCCCACTCATCTGTTCTTCTACTCATCATTCACGCATATGATTATTTTTCATTTACGAAAGTGGTGGATCAAACCAAATCGCGCAATGCATGGCGAAATATATCCGATCATGTCATCCTGACGCGATTGGGCTTGATTCCTGGGTAAGTTCTATTGCGCTCGTCAGTGGAGACAACTCGGACGACGGCCAATCAATGATGGAAGTGATTACAAACGATGAAGAGCAACACCATTTTTCCCATGTGATATGTACTTTGCCTCTGCCTGTCCTCCGTCTCATCGACACATCTGGTGCAAAACTGAGCCTCATGCAAACCACCGCTCTCCGCATACTCGATTACAAGTCAGCCATCAAAATTGGGATGCAGTTTAAAACGGCGTGGTGGACGACAGGGAAGGATAAGGATGGCAAGCCCTCGGCATCGTTGGAGACAGACCTTGACGGATAGGCCCATGCGAACGTCCTTACCTTCGTATGGCGATATTCGAGAAGGGAAGACGACAGTTATCGTCGCATTTTGCTGGAATGAGGAGGCCGAACGACTCTCTGTATTGGTGAGAAGGATAAACCAAGACTAGTGCGCCTCATGCTGAACGATTGGGGAGATACACAACGTCCCTGTTGACTTTCTTCAAACCGAGCTACTCGACACGTTTGCGTGGGACTGGTCGCGTAGTCCATATGCAATGGGTGAGCCGCAATTCAGCCTCCATGTTGACGTTCTTCTCACCTTGCGTCCCGTCACCTTCTTGATCGCTCTGCGACATAAAAAAGGTGCCTACGCTCTTTTCGGACCTGGGAAATTCACGCATGTGTACACGAGCATGACCACCTTCGCTGCAGACGGTCTTCTCCATTTTGCGGGAGAGGGGATGAGCCTCGACATAGTTGGTGGAAGGTGCTTTGGACAGCGCGTGGAGGCGTTGCGGAAATGTTGTCCCTGATGCCAGACGGAGACGAGTATATGACGGAGTTTTACTCAAATTGGGGGTATAATCCAGAGTGGATACTGAGACAGCCCAAGGCGTCCATTCCCAGAACAACTGGCTCGCCCTTGGAAGATGGTGATCTTAGTCATGGTCCAGTGGATTTGGATGCACCGATCATCCCAGGATACGAAGACAATTTGATTATTCAGAATATCCGATGGATGCGTCCAGAATATTTTGAGTAGTGGTTGACTGATAGAAAGTCGTACATATTTTTCCAATTGATCAACACGCATGAACTGTAGGTGTGGCCGCTCCGGGCAGGTCCAAGACAGCCATTGGCACACAAAATGGAAGAGACAGTAACATTAATGATTCCGGTTGGCATCGATGGAAGATGCGAGACGGATTTGGTTGACTTTTTCTGCGTCATTACCAGCCCTTGTGGATTATGACAATCGAGGCGCATTTTATGCTGCTTCCGATGTCAAACTGGTCGATATTCGACCCGACTGAGAAGCAAGACCCTGCTGATCGCTCGTCGACTTGCGGTGGGTGACTGTCATAACATCTCCAGAGGCTAGCATGGCTCTACAATGCGACATGGTGTAGGTATGGACCTGACGTGACGCGTGACGTAACGTCATGGTCGCTACAGGTCACGAAATTTGAACAAGGATCCTATAACCTCCAGCCTGAGTTCCTTCTCTGATGAAGGTGCACTCGGTATTAGTACAATGTTATCAAAACTTTAGCCACTTATTTTCAGATATTTAAACATACGAAGAGCCATGCCACCATCAACGTTGCGAGCACGCTGAGTATGTATATCGTGAGTGTAAACTCGATCTCAACAAAAGTGCGCTCATTAATCTCAGCATCCATAGCCTCACGCTGTTCCACAATCAGTCCGCAACGTCATCAAACCTTGGGAGCCATGCCGAGTACAACATCGATGACTAGCATATTCTCCGCATTCTCGATGAACCTGGTTAGAGTAGCGGTGTTCGGAAACGCCAACAAGTTGTCCCTATTTTATTTTTCGCGCGCTACATTACCTGCCAGCCCGACTCCATTATGCAAGAGAAGGGGTCTCGCGGCACTACGTGGGATTCAGGGCGATCCACACAATACGATTTGCGGGATCACCTGCGCTCGAAGCGCCCAGAGGGAGATAGAGCGAAAAGAAGAGCATAGCGGAAGGTACGCCCAAGTTATTATAAGTAATATGACGAGATGAGATAAGATATGCTTCAGATATTGGCATTTTGAATATTATTATCTTCGTCTGTGTGTCTAGTCTGATGGGGCTATCGTCTCGTGACACATCATTAGTGTTACCACGACACGTATCAGAAGCCCAATGTCAAGGCACTTAGCAGACGAAACCCTCCCTTCCCCGGCGTATGATGCGTACGCACACTATGCTCAAAATCTCATCCAGAGAGAGTTGAGAGTGAAACGCGGTGACCGTGAGGAAGCGCAAATATCCTCCATACCTTCTCTCTTGTCTGGGCCGGCTCGTTCAACGGGCCCAAGTATCAAGATCGTTAAGCCTACCCAACAAAACCCCGTTGGAATCCTTGGAGCAGGTGCTGCTGGACTGTACACAGCTCTGATCCTCCAATCATTGGGCATCCCCTACAAAGTCCTAGAAGCCCAAGGCGACGTTGGGGGACGTCTCTTTACGTATCGATTTCCTGACACAACAGGGGCACCGTATAACTATTTTGACGTGGGCGCCATGCGTTTCCCCAAGCTTGAATTCATGCAGCGCGTGTTCCACCTCTTCCAATACCCTCCCCTTAACACGGGCGATATTCAACTTGGTGCAAAGCTCAAACCGTTTCATTATGCTAGCGATAACTCATTCCTGTATTTCAACGGTATCGCCCTTAGACGCAACGCCATCCCACCCGGAGATCCATTCAATATCTCCCAACTTATCCTGGATGCCGATCCAAACCCGTATATCGCCGCAGGTGTTTCCTCCATTGAGGCCGATGTGCTTGAGCCTTTCGCTACCGGATTATTAGAGGATATGAAAACGGGAAAGACAGATGGGTGGGACCACTTGATGAAATACGATAAATACTCCCTTCGATCTTATATGGGCATTGCATACACCCCCAGCGACTCCATCGATATACCCAAGGAACCTCTATCGACAGATATCATTAATTGGTGTGAGATGTTTGAAGGGTTATATGATTATGCATTGTCCGAGTATGTTTTGGATTCCATGGCGTTCGGTTCGGTTGGCCCTCAACCAAGTCCGATCGAGTGGTTCTCAATCGAGTTGGTCTTCCCACTTTCCCACTCATCTGTTCTCCTACTCATCATTCATGCATATGATTCTTTTTCATTCATAAAAGTGGTGGATCGAACCAAATCGCACAATGCATGGCGAAATATATCCGGTCATGTCATCCTGACGCGATTCAGCTTGATTCCTGGGTAAGCTCTATTGCGCTCACCGCCGGAGACGACTCGAACGACGGCCAATCGATGATGGAAGTGATTACTAACGATGAAGAGCGACATCGTTTTTCCCATGTGATATGTACTTTGCCTCTGCCTGTCCTCCGCCTCATCGATACCTCTTGCGCAAAACTAAGCCTCATGCAAATATATGCTGTCCGCGCGCTCAATTACGGACCAGCCGTCAAAATTGGGATGCAGTTCAAAACGGCATGGTGGACGACAGGGAAGGACAAGGACGGAAAACCCCTCGGCATCGTTGGAGGACAGTCCTCGACAGATAGGCCTCTGCAAATCATCATATACCCTTCGTACGGCGATGTACAAAAGGGGAAAACGACGACGCTTATAGCTTCATATGGCTGGGCTCGGGAGGCCGAACGACTTTCGGTATTGGCTGAGAATGATAAACCAAGACTAGTGCGCCTCGTGTTGAATGACTTGGCGGAGACACATAACGTCTCTGCTGACTTTCTCCGCACCGAGCTACTCGATACATTTGTATGGAATTGGTCAAGTAGTCCGTACTCGATGGGTAAGCCTCATTTTAGCCTCCATTCTCTATTAAATTCCATTATTTTCACCTTGCGTCCTCCCCTTCTCTGCAAAGTGAACAGGCGCATATGCTTCTTTCGGACCCGGGAAATTCAAGCATGTTTACATGAGCATGACCACCTTCGCTGCAGACGGTCTTCTCCATTTTGCGGGAGAGGCGCTGAGTTCTCGACATGCGTGGGTGGAAGGTGCTTTGGACAGCGCTTGGAGGGCCGTTGCAGAAATGTTGACCGTGATGCCAGACGGAGACAAGTATATGACCGAGTTTTATTCAAAGTGGGGGTATAATCCAGAGTGGATACTGAGACAGCCGAAGGCCGATATTATCAGAAGAACTGGCCCAAATTTGGAAGATGGCGACCTTTACAATGACCCAACGGATTTAGATGGACTGATCGTCCCAGGATACGAAGACAATTTGATTTTGCAAAATATCCGATGGACGCGTCCAGAATATTTTTGAGCTGCTGTAACAATGGATGATCACTGATACATGCATTTTTCAATTGACTTAACGCATGGAATTCTATGTGATACTCGTGGCTGTTTTCCGAAACTAAGATATTAGAATAACATGCAACGTTCATTCAACATACTCCAGGTCAATAGAGTTTGCTCCTGTAGTAGTCACCATTTCCTATCACTCCTTCGGCCGCTCAATGCGCTCCTGCCGGCGTCGCCGCAGCAGAGATTAAGGTTTTACCTCCCCACACGACGAAAATTAGAGCGTTCCAGTGGGCGGAAATGTGACCACGATTCATCGGTATCCTCCAGCAGGTGGACATAAATGATATATGACAATTCGGTCACACTGATTGAGAAGGCTAACAAATGTATAGAAACGACCATTTCATGTATAACAAATACATCCAATCATGAATGACCGTAAAAACAGGTCCGTACGTATCACTGATCATGATTCAAAGTATTCTCCACGTGTTGCGAGGATATTCTGCAAGATTAAATTGTGTTCGAATGCTGGAATGATAGGTCCCTCAGGATTGGGCGTAGTAGTATCCTCCCTGGTGTTGGGAACCGATGAACCCGGTTGCGCCAAGATCCACTCCGGATTGTATCCCCACTGCTTGTAAAATTCGGTCAAATGTTTCTCTGCGCCTGGCAAAAACGGAAGCATCTCGGCGACGGCCCTCCACACACTATCCAAAGCACCTTCCACCCATGCATGACGAGCACTCAAGGCTTCTCCCGCGAAATGGAGAAGACCGTCCGCAGCAAATGTGTTCAAACTCTGGTAGACGTCCTTGTACTTCCCAGGTCCGAAGAAAGCAAAAGCACCTTTATAACAAAAATAAATCAACCAGCAAGAAATGATACAGGAAATGTTTCAATTACCCATGGTGTGAATATCGTTTGTCCAACTCCAGGCGTAGGTGTCAATCAGTTGGTCACGAAGATATTCAACGGTGACACCGTGAATGAGGGCCAAGTCCTTCAACACGAACTCCTTGAACTCAAAGTCGTGAGTAATCAACGCTGCAAGCCTTTCAGAGTCCTCTGTCCAGCAATAACTGGCAATCAGCGTCGTCGTCTTCGCATTATACACATCGCCAAACGAAGGGTAGACAACCGTCCGCAAAGGTTTATCGGTGAAGCTAGCTCCCCCCACGATTTCGAGAGGTTCATGAGTCCTGTTTTCACCCGTCGTCCACCAGGCCGTCTTGAATTGCATTCCAATCTTCACAGACGGTCCATAATTGAGTTGTCGAATGGCGTTGGCTTGCATGGGCGACAGCTTCGCTTTAGACAAGTCGGTGATACGGAGGACCGGAAGAGGAATGGTGGAAATAACGTGAGAGAAACGATGTGTTTTCGATTTCGAGGTGAAGAGATCCTTGCTAACAACCTCCATAGATTTTCCATCGCTACCAATTCCGATATAATCAACCCAGGTATTGAACTCAAATGCGTTGGGCCTGCGGCTGAGGATATATTTCTTCATAACTTGTGCCAACTTGTTTGAACCGCCGCTTTAGATAAGATAGTTTGTTAAATCAATGCACGACGAATACAAAGAGAAAAATCACGAACTCGATCAAATGCCATGACGTCGGAGGTGCATTGGGATTTGGATTCCAACCGAATGCGATGGCTTCCAACACGGTTTCGGTTAATGCACGATCGTACCACCCAGTTGACTTATCGAATGTCTCCAGCCAGTTGATGACGTCCGTTGGCAGAGGCTTTTTTGGTAGATTCAGATGATCGCTCGGAGTATAAGCAAGTGCCATGTAGGAACGAGTCGAATGCTTGTCGTATTTCATCATCAAGTCCCATCCGTCAGTCTTTCCGGTCTTTAGATCGTTCATTAAGGGGACGGCGAACCGCCCGAGGACATCATTCAGGATTGCCGTAACACCTGCGGCGATGTACGGGTTAGGATTTGTATCCTTAATAACGGCAGAGGCCTTGAACGGATCTCCGGCCGGAACGTCGTTGTGCTTGACAGTTACGTCATTGTACGACAAAAATGAATTGTTGGACGTGAAGATGAAAGGCTTGATTTTGGCTTTCAGTTGGAGATCGCCAGTATTGAGGGAGGATAATCGAAGAGATGGAAGACGCGCCGCATAGATTCGATCTCGGGAAATCTCATGGCACCGACGTCAAAGTAGTTGTAAGGGCACCGAGCGTATTGTTGAAGTAGTAGGTGTAGAGTCGCCCGCCCACATCACTTCGTGCTTCAAGTAATTGGTAGGGGATACCTAACGAGTCGAGAATCAATGCAGCGTACAATCCACCAGCACCTTGGAATATACAGTTGAATAAAAATCTCAATAGGAAAGCCTGCGACGTGATTACCTGCTCCAAGAATTCCAACGGGAGCTTGCTCCGTGGCATCGGCAAATTTAAGGCTCGGTGCATTTGCGCGGTTGGGAGTGGGAAGATCGGTGAAAACGGAGGGCAAGGAGCTTGCAGATAGGGAGTTCTCTCTGCCATGCATTAACTCAGTCTGCAAAAGGTTCCGAGCATGATGGGCGTAAGTGTCGTATAACAAGGAGGGTAGAGCGACGTTGGATAAACGCATCTCGGCCTTGGGGGAGGAGAGGTTCCTGTCCGTTTGCACCTCGCCTCACCGTTTAAATAGAGTAGCCCCCTATTGTAACGTTACGATGCCGGTATCGTGTGTACCAGATCGGGGCTAGAAGGGCAACAGGGCAGCTTTTCGCAAGCCGAGAAGGTCCGTGACACTTGACCTTACTTGGCTAGGCGCAACACGAAGTCCTTCCATAGTAAACGTAAAGCTTCAGCATGTACAAAAAAGTCTGTCACTATGATTTTTGCGAATTGGTTGGACTTTATTCGTTGTCAGATGCAGCGGCAGTGAACAGACTTGCGTGGAGAAATGCCAAGTTATGTAATCCGAAAATATCTTGGCGTCACAGATGTATTTTCTGACGTTAGACAACTTAAGCCGATTTGATCGCTAGCCTTTGTAATCTTGTTCGCCATGCATGTCCTGACTTTTCATGCGTGCGTAGACTCTCGTTCAAGTTATGGCTCGCATCTGAAGAATTACCTTGAATTTATGGGACTTTTTACCGCGCCGACATCGCTCGACACAAATTTATCAAGGGTTCAAAAGGAAGGTGTCGTAAAAAACGATGCCACATGTTCTACTAAAAGAATGCGTGACCCGATCCTAGAATCGTTTCATGAAGGGTGTGGATAAAGCGGAAAGGACATATCACGAAGGCAATGTGGTCTCCTAATGTTCAACCAAATCCTCCAGTCCCACTCAGAATGTAGTGATAATATTGCAAAGGCGAATACAAGTATGTATTTTATATCATTCGTCAGCGTGTCTCAGGGAGGTCTACTACATCATAAGGACATAGCATTCAGCATGTCAATCACGTCCCATTCTAGCTGTCATGTTCAGGGTCTGCCTCACGAATCACCCGATCAAGTTCTTAAATCAAGCGAGCATGAGAAACACTCCACGCATTTGGTATGGTCCGTGGATTACAAACTCATCTCATGACGTATGTACGACAGCGACTTTCCTTGGAAAACATTGGCTTCAAACGGAAGGTTCTGTAAATCGAAGGCGCTACATACCACGGCAGATGCGGCTCGGGAAACCTGAGCCGGAAATTGGGTTGTACGTATGTTCATACCGGTTCACGGCGCACGCAACCGAATTCACCATGATCATCGTTTTATCTATTGTTCTTGTCACATCTACGTAAGTAATTCCCATTAACGCGACATCTATCCTGCGTAGCTAGCAATCTTGCCTCCTTCATTGGATCTCATCTCATCGCGCCTGTGCGACGAACAATATTCTGTGATAAAGTGCAAGTTTAAAGGATGACATTCCTTGGAAACTTTTCATGACTTACCGGTACTTACCATTGCTGATCTCATCACTAATGACGTATACTCCATCAAGAATTTCCGATCTAGTCTAAACTGTTAAGGACATATGTACATACGTACGTTATATGCTTGTTGCCGCGCAGGTGTCACATTGGAAATTCTTCTTCGGCAGTGGCGGTAATTCAAACCCCCGTGTTCCTGCTTCGGACAGCACGTTCGTTATTTTTCAAGTAACTCACACGCTAGCACCGAAATTTGCTAGCCTAATAGTCAGCCGAGTAGAAAAATACCAATCAGTACCGCGAATCAGGGGACAATACTATTCCACAGTCGTGTCGTTTATGAAGGGTTTGTATGATAATGACCTATGGGGAGCACGAAAATTACTGTCATTTCCACGTATTGTGCTCTTTCTGATTCTGCTCCGGAGATGTAAGGCCACGACGCTTGTCTGATGGTTTTACGGATGCAAGTCATCCAAGCTGAAAAAATGGAGCATAGGGATCGCGAGTACGAGTCGACAAGTGCAATTGAAAACTTCGGTCAACTGCCCGACTTTCCTTTCTTGAACGATTACTAAGGCTATTCGATTGCCTCCCAAGAAAACACGTTTGTCAAGCTCCAGTAGCCTTTCGTTTCGCGCCTCAGCACGCGATCGTTCTCCGAGGGGATGGACTGGGATGCCGTGCGACGATGAACTGACGCTTCCGGTTTGCTATCTTCTCCTATAAGTTCATCGCAGATCACTTTCTTCTCTTCTCTCTACTACCTGATACAAGTCACAAGAAGAAGTGCGAAGAAGACACGGCGCTCTTCCACTCTCGCCCGAGGTTCAGGATGGTCACTAGGCATTCGATCGAGAGGCATTCTCCGTCTTTGGGCGGCAGTCGCTGCAATCGCCTGTGTGATGAGTCACTGTCGACGATTTTCTCGCATATTCCGTTCTTTTCTATCCCTAGCCCCACCCACTTCCACTATGGTAGTGCAAATCCCGGCCACAGTGATTGCGTTGGCGACGATTCCTTCATTGTCGTTGTCCGTGCAAACAGCCAGATATGGGTGCACACGTGGATTTCGTGCTTTGAACACAGGCCCAGTGGTCGTTGAGCTATTGACAATAACATTAACGAGTCACGTGGATGCGGCCTTATTCCGATTTCCCACAGTCTTCCAATTTCTCACGCGGACCCCATGATGTCTGTGGCAGATGCTGTCAGCGAGAACCGTGCATTTCCATCCCCAAGTCGAGTTCCTGATCCTTGGCTACATTTCGTCCTCCTTCTCCCATGGGGACCAGGAACTTGACCAAACGCTTAAATTATGCGCACTCGTATCGCCTACATTCCGTGTATGCGCTTAGCCATCAACATGGCGTATTTTCGGTGTAAGCCAGACGATGCGTTGGCGCAGGTGGTTGATATTCTTATCCGGAGGTCCTCTTCCTGCAAGGATGGTGAACATGCCGAGCTAAGCACACTTCGCAAAGTTAATCTGCATTCTGTTTATTGGGACCAGCTATCCTCTCGTTTACGAGACGTTTTGATCAAGCTGCTTTGCTGTCCATCCCTTAACCACATCGTGTTCCACCATAACAGACACTTACCTTGGGAGGTGTTGGAGAGATGCTCTCCACATATAACACTGCAACTCGTCGAAGATACAGCCGGTTGGCCCCCACCCCTGGTTCAAGTACCAACGCCAGCACCGAAGACGAACAACCAAAAGCGATTCTACCTCATAATAACGCAATGTGTGCTCCAGCAAAGCTCGCATTTCATCAAATAATCGGAATAGGAAAGGATGACAAGACATCGTTCGATGTCATTCGGAAGTTAGTCACTCTGAGCCTCAGAGCGTTCTGGATAGGGAGTTGGGAAGATCCTGATATAAATCCTATCCAGCAGGTACTGTCTCCCGCCTCGGAGTCGATTAGGGACCTTCGTATTGGTTCTGGTATGTGTTCTTCATCATCTGTGCTCGGAGTCATTTTATATCTCTTAGGCCAGTATAAGAGCACTCGCATGCAGCGGATCAATCTTAGTTCATTCCACCAACTCCAGTCTATCGAAGTATACGGCAACATTGTATCTGAACATTTTAAGCAGAGCTGTTGTTCGAGAAAGCATTTATTGAATAATGGTATGATATATAGTCGGCGTGATACTTCGAATCATTCTAGCCAAATATCCTGGCAATCACTTGGATTGCGTGTCTCGTTTGTTTGTGATGGGAATGGAAGCGTTTTGGAGCTTTGAATGAAGACAGTTTTTCTGGTCCGAATTGATGACAAAGTACATAATGTCTCTAGACAGTTATTGCATAAGGACTGAGATATATCATATATGATGGTGACACCCCACTGGGGGGTCCGACTGGCCAGGAAACTGTGAACCTGGTGTAGCGTAATCTACACTGTTGTCACCTAAGTACTAAATTCCCATCTTCATTATATCAGCCTAGCCTATGTCATGGTTGCTAAGCTCCTCTGAACTGCTGCCTGCACCTGTCACGCAGCGTCATGAGATATCTGTATATCAGGTTCCAACGTACCTGGTACAAACTAACTGGTTTTACGCTAAGTCTCGTCGACGGGGCTTTCTGGCCATTGCGATACTCGTCCTTGATCCGATACCCACGAACCTGTATAAAGCCTCATGTAACAAAAGGGGTGTTCAATCAGATAACAAGTCCGTTTACATCTTTGATTTTCGCAAGGGTCTGACTGTCAATCTTTTCGGCTTTGAACCAGACATCCGCATTCTCGTCGCCCGTTTTGTTCGATGAGTAGATGTCATCAACGTCGAATGTATCCAACTTGACTTTTGCAGCCGTTAAGTCAGCGTGCAATTGGCGACTGATTGCATCCGCATTAATTCTTTTCGCAGCCTGGCTTTGAATATAGGACTTCTTCTGGAAAGCTATATTTTCAATACCCTTTGTTTCAACAACGCCACCTATGATAAAATCGGCGAGCTTCTGGACATCGCTGAGTCCGAACAATCTTCCCCTATAGCAAATACTGTTAATAATAGATGCGTGAAATCGGTTTTATTACTTACGATGCCTTCTTCACCATTCCTCTGTAAAAATCGAGCGCGTTCTATTCGATTGATTTTTAAAATTCAATAACATCCTAGACCAGTGGCTTACGTCGTACTCCAAGCTCAATGTTGGCTCACAGGAGAGAACGTGCTTTGCGGAATTTCAGATAAATGGAACATTCAAGTGAACGACTCCTACCAATGTGACTCCAAGTTTGGCTAATCTGTTAACGATGCGAGCAGGATCTTTCTCTGAGACGGATCAATAAACTTTGGTCATATTCGAACGGTCTCGACTTACGATCTGAGCTTCCATCAGGGAATTTATCTCCTATCTCGTTAAGACCGTGAGGCGGAGAGTCCGTGATAAGTATGGCAACTTTTATTGCATCGTTCGCCCATCCTGGATCCAAAGCCTGGGCGAATGCCTCGACCTGGGCTTCGGGACCGTCACCGCCGCCAGTGGCTTGTAATATGGATAAATTGGATTGTAAAGCATCCGGATCAGTATCGAAAGGATACTGGCGAGTGACGAATCCGTAGTCGTGTCCATTCTGTGGATAGTCTCGGAATGCGACGAGACCAAACCTCAAATTCTGTCTCAACCATTTGCCACTCGCTACTAGATCATCTTGTAGCTTTTTGATGCTCTTTCGCACTTGATCAATGTACGGCTGCATGCTGCTCGTCGCGTCGATAAGGAATAATATATCACTATTAAGGTCAATCAAAGTTCGGCGCTGTCGCACGAATTACCGGCTTACAGTTTGTCCGATGTTTGGGTAGTAGCAGAGTTGCTCCAGCTCTGTAGAGTGGATATGGATGGAACGAAGAAATATTCTCCTCCTCGAGACGTTACAAAGAATGGGTTATTGTCCCCAGGCTGCGGCTCTTGATTCAAATCGGTCACCTGGGCGAATCCAGAAACCTCGACATCCTGTGATACAAGTGGATCTCCTCGCCTTGGACTGACGACAAAGTTGACCCTTTCGCCCGCCTGGAATTGCTGATAATCGCCGACAACCTGGACCTGTTTTTTCTTTTCTGGAGAACCGAGGACTGGATCTTGCCCTAAGAAGATCTTAAGACAGTGGTACAGCTGATTGAAAGATACCTACCATGCTTCTGAGGTTGAAACGAGGTGAGAGGGAAATAATCGTTGCCAGCGTACGCAATTGTCTGACGAACAAACCCTTCGTCTAGACTGGCTGCATAGCAATTGAAGAGCAGTCCGCGCGGACTGCGCGTGAGATTATTTGGGTCAAACCTTCTCCTCTCATCATCCGTGACCTGACCAAATCTTTAATGCGGATCGAAACATGAACATCATGACATACTTCGGGACCATAAGGAAGACCGCCTCGCACGATTGAGCCGGTTTCTAGAAATTCCTTCAGGACGTATGGATTCAGATTTCGTGGCGCAGTCTTCCGTGTATGAGCGGTGAATGGACATATATAGTCGCTGGGCTGAAGTGGCGAGATGTTGGGGTCATTTCGAATGACATAATCAAAATCATTGTTCTTCTCGGGGTCTTCCGCCACCTGCGTGTTATCTTTATAAGGACATGTTGCAAGCGGTGCACCCTGTAAAGATACAACGTAAGGCACCTATGGAAACAAAAACTCCAAAGACCTACCGATGTCCATCTTCCAATCAACCGTGCGCCGAAAAGGTCTTTGACTTGATCGTCAGTCAGGCTGGGCGCGTCTGACCTTTTAAGAAGGAAATCTCTCATGGGCTTCAAGTTCTGGTCTCTGAACCATTGGAACAGCAACACATCTTGTTCGAGCTTCCTGAAGACCAATATCGTACCGTCCTTGGTCCATGCAGGACGCTTAGTCGTATTGTTTGGATCTTCTAGGACCGGATCTCCTTTATACCCCATGATAATAACACCAGGATCAACTTGAATTTGGCCGGTATGATGAGCCACAACACCCTATTACCGGTCCGTGTCACGCTGACCACTAAAACAAACGGAGAGCGCCTGACCTGAGAGCCGGTTGGGATATGCCGTCCTTGAAACCAAAATGTTCGTGACCTTTCATATCTCCCGGTCGCGTTCTGCCTTCGACAGGTTTTCCACCCGCGACCGTGATAGAGGATCCGAATAACTGAATGACCTGGTTAGACCATTCCGTACATTTATCCGCAGCTTTGAACGAGTGAGTATTTGATGGGAAACCATCTGTGAGTGATCACTACGCACTATGGCCCGCAACTGTGATGACGCCATGAAGGTCCCCATTTTTGAAAGGATCGTCCCATTCCCCTTGATCGCCTAAAAAACCTTTGTCGCCACTCATGGGTCGCGTATCGAAACGTGCATCTCCCGTTCCTTCTGTCACTCCAAGAGCATTCAGACCAGCCCGAGAGAAGGCAATCTGGAACTGGGCCTGATCGACGCTGGGTGCAGTAAATGATCGTGAAGCAGCCTGTTTCGCAGCCTTTTGTTTCGCGGCATTTATCTTGTCCAGGAGGTCTTTGACGTCTTTAGATGAAGTTGGCTTAAAAGACTTGAGGGCGGTTTTGAAAGCCGAGACGTTGTTAATCTTGAAGAAAATAAAATTTTCTGCCGTCTAATCAGACGATACTTATTCGTCACAGCTGGCATGCCACATAGAAAGATATTACCTTCGGAAAGAGAAATACAACATCGCCTTGAACATTGTTCAGGTCAGGTAAGCCACCTGCCGGCTCTTGGAACCTGACGCCTGGCTTTCGAACAAGCGGCAAAATCGCTCGCTTAGAGAGCTGGCTGTAGACTTGGTGAGAGTATTCAACGTGCGGATCGGTCATGACTTTGATGGATAACTGACGACAAGCCGCTATTTATGATCTCATTGATCACGGCATTCCGGCGTAGAGTTTGTGCATGAAAACGCGCAGGATGTAGATGGTAATCGATCTCCATGGACGAATCTGTCAGAGGCGTTCAATGGGGATGTGCCCAGTAACGGGGATCATACGGCTAGTCCCTGACTTTATCAGATTTGTGCGCCCAAACTAAATCTTTCAATCCATCTCATCATCCCCGGATGCCTGGCACCTTCGTGGGTGCTGTATTGAGTGGATGGTTCACAGCCTTAAGGAGACCCTGAACCCACAAACGCTCCTGATAAGCGATCGGCGTCGGCGATCTGCGACGGTTGAAGCGCTGATATGAAAGTACAACTTGTGGATATGTTACGTAATCCTCGTCCCTCAAGCGGAATTGTACTATTTTACAAATCTCATCGTGTACCACGGTAACTAAGATCATTTCAAGACACCTGTCTAGGCTCATCACAAATTTTGTATAAATTGTATTCTCGTATGTGCCATAAGCAAAATCGAATCAGCCGTTTCGTATATCGTACAATTGAGAGTGCATCGTGATGTACTGACTATCGCTTACCACTACAACATTCCCGGACGCGACAAGCTAATATGACGAAAGACCATATTGTTTTCAGATTTTGGGACGGTCGCGAAAACCGTTTTGGACCGCTTTTGACCATCTGTCGGGAGTGGTCGATTCAAATTCCACTCCGGGTTGAATCCCCACTTGTCGTGAAAGTCTTTCCGTAAATTTTCGGAGTCTGGAATGCACACAAGCATCTCTTCAACAGCCCTCCAGGCACTGTCCAAAGCGCCTTCCACCCATGCGTGTCGAGCACTTAATGCCTCTCCTGCAAAGTGGAGACAACCGTCCGCTGCAGGTGTGGTCAAACTCTTGTATACGTCGTCGTATTTTCCGGGTCCAAAGAAAGCAAAAGCACCTTTCGTAGCAAAACGTCAACGAGATAGAAAGCGAAGACAACGAAGAAACCGTTACCCATGGTATAAGGATCATTGGACCAACTCCACGCAAAAGTGTCTAGTAGCTGATTGTTAAGAAACTCGGGGGTGACGTTATGTATCTCAGCCAACTCCTTCAATACGAGCCTGACAAGTGACTGTTTATCTTTCTCGATTAACGCCGCAAACCGTTCAGCATCCTCGGTCCAGCAATAGCTCGCGATTAGGACTGGGGTGTTGCCATCTTGCACATCACCATACGAAGGATAGACAACGGTTCGCAAAGGCCGGTCCGTGTAGGTCTGTCCTCCGATGATGTTGAGAATATTGTCGCGCTTGTCTTTGCCCGTCGTCCACCAGGCCGACTGGAACTGCATGCCAATCTTGATGGATGGCCCATAACTAAGTTGACGGATAGCGTTTGCTTGCATGTTCGTCAATTTCGCTTTAGACAAGTCGATTACACGAAGGACGGGAAGGGGAATGGTGGAAATGACGTGGGAAAAAGTAGAACGTTTTGAATTGGCGACCACCTCGACAGAATTGCCATCGTCACTGACTCCTATGGAGCTGACTTTGGAATTGAGCTGGATCACACCAGGTTTGCGACTGCGAATATATTTTGCCATGCATTGTGCGATTTCGTTCGAGCCGCCACTTAAAAAGGCGAGGATTAGTCTGGGAGCAATGCGAACATAACATGGAAGAATACGAACTCGATAAGGTACCATTCTGTAGGTCTTGTTTGGCCCCCCGGTTGCCAACCGAATGCAATGGCTTCCAGAACGGTTTCGGATAATGCACGATCATACCATCCCGTCGATTTATCATATGTCTCGCACCAGTTGATGACGTCCGTCGGTAGAGGAGACCTGGGTAGCTGAGGATACTTGGCCAGTAGCTCATCGCTCGGTTGATAAGCAATAGCCATATAGGCACGAGTCGAGTACTTGTCATATTTCATCAAATAGTTCCATCCATCTTGTCCGCCGGTTTTGAGATCATCTAATAAACGGGCAGCAAAAGGCGTGATAACATCATCCGTGATGTTGTTAACACCCGCATTAAGGTAAGGAGCCGAACTTGTATCTTGAATGACATCCGCATCGTTGAATGTATTTCCACGTGGATTTGGAGCGTCAGTTTGCTTGATATTTACGCCATTGTAATCATAAAATGTGCCATTGTTCGCTGCTCCCACGAAATAGAATGGTCTGAGCTTCGCTTTCAGTTGGATGTCGCCACTATTGACTTGTTCGCAATGCTCAAAGAGATGGAACACGCGTCGCATGGATTCAATCCTAGGAAAACGCATGGCGCCAACGTCAAAATAGTTATAGGGTCCCCCAGTTGGATCTTCGAAGCGATATGTGAAAAGTCGACCGCCAACACGGTCTCGAGCCTCGATCATCTTGTAGGGAATGCCTAGTGAATCAAGGATTAATGCTGTGTATAATCCGCCGACACCTGCGAGTGAATAGTGAGTGAAATAGGTATGTAGAATCGCAGTATTATTACCTGCTCCTAGAATTCCTACGGGATTCTGTTCCGTGGGTTTAACCAACCTAATGCTCGTATCTCGCTTAGACTCGGAGGAGGTGGATCCCGGGACAGTAAAAATCGGTCCTCCTGTGGGCACTGGGACACGGCTGTTCAACTGGGCGTGATACCTGTTAATAAGATTCCAAGCATGATGGGCGTAGGGGTCTCCATTGTACAATAAGGAAGGGGAAGACGCGTCCAGCAAAATCGACATATTGAGGTTCGGGATAGGATGTGATTTCCTGCTTTCTGCAATCCAATACCTCACGTTATAAGTCAAGGACCCACGCCAACCACTGGAGAACGAGCCTTATGACTATGTTCCGCCGATGATCACCGATAGCCCCAAGCTTCCATCCATCGTGAATCAATCTGCATTGACAAACTCACATAGACTTGATGGATTTAGGCCCGAATAGAATGGAAACCTGTGGAAGAAACGTGTATTCATTCGATCCTAAAAGTAAAGCTGCCGATCTATATCCGAATTATCAAGGCAGGTACCCCGTTCGTCCCCAACCGGCAACGAGTTATGGCTAAAGGCTGTGCGCATCTTTTAGAAAGAATAGATGTATGTTGGGCGCACCTCGTGTGAACGATCGTGACGGCACGGTCACCTGACGTCGGTCGACTCACCGCCATTTCTTCGTGCATCGCCATGATTTGGAAGGCCTTCATGATCAGGTGCTACCCCAAGTGGTGCATTGACCAGACAGATTATCATCACGGTACGGCGATGGTATGTCTGACAGTAATAATCTTTGACTGAAAACAAATATCCAAAAATTGCCTGACATTAGAACGGAGATCGTATTCCTACGATTATCGATTATCATTGCCGTGATCCTTGCGACACAATCTCAGATCCTATCGCATGTAAACGGGGCTGTAATCAAGCAGAAGGCAGTGCGATATTGTATTCTTGTTTGGTACGTCTGATGGTTCAACCCATGACAGTTGACAGACAAGTGACACAGAAGTTCATTCCCTATGGTGCCATGAGTTACCCGACATGATGTATGCTATATTTCCATTTGGTGTTTATCGAACATGATTCCCGTGATCTCCCTGTCCGCTCTCACTTGCAGAAATACTTTTGATTGGAGCTGTTTGACGATTAATTGTATGCATCCAGCAACGTTATAGTCCCGTGAATTGTGCAACATGTGGTCCTTTTTAAGAGTTAACAAAGTTCACCGTCTGATAACCGCTTTCCTGTCTCCTCCATCTCAATATGACTGTACAAAGCCAACCTTCTTCCGAGGGTACCTACCGTATCAAACTTGTTGATCAGAACTCGTACATCGAAAGCGTCCCTTCTCCTAATAACCCCGGGCTGAAGCTTTCCGCGCTCGATACGACAAGTGCCAAGCAAAAGGTGCGTAACTTCCCATAACAACTGCTTCTCTAAGCTGACATGCTTTTAATAGTGGATTCTTAAGAAAGCTAGCCAGGCCAATGCTTGGACTATCACAAGCGCAAATGACAACTGGGGCCTCACCTACACCAGAAACCAGGATTCGTACTGGGGTTACGGTTACCCTCATCCCCAGAATTCTACATCTCTAACATGGTCCATTACCTCTCGAACCAGCGAGGGGAAATCGTTCTCGAAGTTCATTATCTTCTCTTTTTGTTGGTATGCGCATTGATGACCCCCGACAGGATACAGTTGTTGAACGATTCGTACTCCTTTGATTCAGTTTCTCCAGGATCTGATGCAGTCGGTGCCTCTTTCCTGAGTTCGTAGTCACGGAGCCTCATTTTTTCTTAGGTTCATTTCTACTATGACAAGAAAAACTATGTACGTCGACTTAATATCTCTCCTGTACCCCATCGCCCTTATCGTCGCAGTCGGATGGTCCAAAGCAATGTTACGTTTTTGAGCCCGTATCAGATCCTGGAAGTGGCGGTAAACCCCTGTAAGGCTTGTCTCCAGATATATGTACAGTTAAATTAACCTTTCCAGGGATGTACTTTTCCTGCAGGACTTCACTGGTAGCCAACAATCCTACATCAATCGGGCTCGTGACGAAATTGAAACCACATGTGCGACCCTTGCGCAAAAAGGCAATCTTGCCCCAGGCGATCTTCGGTTTGGTGTTGTTGCGTTCCGAGATTACCCTCCCCAGGACAAGACTTTCATTACGAAGGCTCTAACACCCGTTCCGGGTTCCAATCCGGAACAGGTTACGTTTACCACGGATCCTGGGAAGGTGGCATCAGTTCTTACCACACTTACCGCGACAGGCGGCGGCGATGGTCCTGAAGCGCAGAGCGATGCTTTACAGATGGCCGTGCAAGCTCAATGGAACACAAAGGCAACAAAAGTCGCCATACTAATTACTGACTCTCCGCCACATGGCATCGGCGAAAAAGGAGATGGTTTTCCCAACGCTCCCGACGGCACTCCATCTCGTGAGCGATCATATTCTGGAATATACTTTATCTGATATCCCTAAGAAATTGAACCACAACGCATGGCAAAAGCAATGGCTAGGCTGGGAATCACTCTCGTTTGTCCACATACCGCGATTACCTGTCTAAATACTGATATACAGTGTAGTATGTAGTTGCATGCGAACCCACTTTGAGCGGGTACTACGACGTAAGTCTTGGTCCTTGATACAATCAATGCTAACTTCCCATCCAGTATGCTCGCGGCTTCTACGAAGGACTTGTCCAAATTACTGGGTGAAAATTCCTTCTCTTCGTTGATCTTGTCCCTTGACTTACGATCTAATAGAGGCCGCGTCCTCGAACTGGGTAGCACCATCAACATCTCCCAGTTTATCCTCGGTGCTGCGATTGAAACGGTTGATCACGAAGCTGTTTTGTCACAGTACAGCGAGGCCGTTCGATCCTTGGTCAAACAAAATAGCAGTGCAAGCAATGCGGAGATTGCACAGAAGCTACAAACACAGCTCGCAGCAAAGAATGTTAAAATGCGAACGTTGAACTTCGACAATGTTGTTCCGGAGGACAGTATGAAAAAGGCTGCGCAGGTCTGGTTCGAAACGGACACGCTGAAGGATGCAAGGGCAAGGTTGAAAAATGTGAATTTTACGTCGTGGATGCTTAACGGTTCAACTCACAATTATCAGATTAAAGCTAGCGAAGTCAAGAACTACTACGCTGCCGGTGGTTCGCAGCCCGCTCCGGAAATCACGGTCGCACCGATTAGTCTTTCTCAGGTAACAGTTTTCCTGAATTCATGTTGGGTGGTAATTCATTCCTTTCACCAGGTCGCGGGTATCGTGCAGAAGTATCGCATGAGAAATTGAATCACGCTACAACGTAATTCGCCAAGTAATTCTTTTCCATTACTTGTGTCCACCCTGTAAAAACCACAGAAATCATTTTGAAACTGAGTTTGAGAGACCTGATTGGTAAACTATTTTAGAAGCTCGTCAACCTGGGAAAGACTCTCGCTCTGATTGCATCACGAACTTTGATTAGGCAAGATCTATAGATAGAGTGTGCCATCGACCCCAGGAAGGATTACACATGGTCTATTAGACACCGGCATGAAGCCCATTTTCGTCCTTCATGAAACAATCATATATGTTCATTCATGCTGTCCTACTCTTATCCTGTTGATCACGCACGATCTCCTTTTGACAAGTCACGAGTTCCCGTCATATCAAAGTGATATGTCAGACATAGCACGAGATACAGCAATGAGGTAAATGGCCGCGTATGACCATCTACTACATAATTTCTAGCCCCCCCCGGTTAGAGCCAGTTAGTGATACCCGAATCCCATCCGGTTAGAGCCATTTAGCCATTTTATCACCGGCCACGCGCGGTCTCGGCATCTGCCGATCGCTGGATGCACGTCGCAATTGCACAGCAGCGTATTCATCATAATCGAGAATGACCACTGCTTCGCCGGTCGGTCCGACTTGACGTGACTCTTGCAGCGGAGCAATTAGAGGCGGTCCAGTCCTATGTCCCAGAAGCTTCTCTAGGGAAGTCTTACGATGGGTGGCGTTCGATAATTGTTTTGATTGCCCAAGGAGTTAACATTAAAATGGAATTTAACGCACATAATAGGTAAGTTATATGACACTGGCTAATCGTGGATAGAGTGGCAGGTAATGGAGGCCTGTAGTCTGGGCCGGTGGTTCACTATGACAGTGGTCTCGACTCTACTCGGCTAACTCGCGTGGCATTCAGAGGTCCAATGGGCAGGTTGTTTGATGTGACCTAATCTTATCTATGAAGATCCGGGACATCAGATTAGGTAACAGATCAAATAATGCTTTCTCGCACGGCTAGGCGAATGTCAACCTAACTCAAAAATTTAAACCGGGGGTCATATCACCCGGACCCGGTGTCACTGTGAACAAAACTTTGAGAGGAAATCAAACCGTATATGCGCCCTGCCGCTGCGCATTTCGCAGGGATTACATCCTGGTGGAGTGAGATCGGCTCGACCTCTTCCTGCCCATGCCCTGCTGATATACTGAAGAAGATGCTTTGTCAAATTCTACGGACGTCCAACAATCCAATGCCGATGTCTTGAGAGCGAGACGAGCCTTCTCGTTCTAGTCCTGAAACGCGACGAGCCAGGCCAGCCACTTTTCCTTAGACATCTTGACGGCACGAGCCTTCCACTGCTTGACGACTGCAGCAGCCGCGAGCCTTCGGTCTATCTCCCGCGCTAACTGGGGACCTGTAATCACGTCAGAGTTATGCACCGCATCTATGGAGTAGATTCGGCGAGGGTCAGCACTGACGATAGTCATGCAAGACGAGATAGTGTGCGTGGTTGGGTCAGTTAAAATTGGTTCATTGTCAACCGCACGATCGGTCAGCCGCAGACCGTTTTAACGAGAATTTTTGCCTTCGACGTTAGGGGACGAATGATTCCATAACGTTCGTCAGTTTCTGGGCCTCTGCGGTTCAAACACTTGGAAGCGCGTTCCTTGGAGAGGTCTGCGCGAGTCACATTCCTGATATGCTCTATCGCAGCTGAAGGTCGTGCAGGAGGCAGATCTGTTCTTATCTGTTGTTGCTTTGGAACGTCTTAGAGGGCTCAATCTTGGACAACCTCGGAACCGATCTCAAGGTGCTCCTCTTCAAAGGTTTGGGATTTGTCACCCTCGGACAATTGATACACCCATTGTCTATCTAATCACTATTCTGAATTATGAGATATGCATCAGATCACAACCGCCAACAAAGCTAGTGAGCCTATGATTTGACGTTCAAATGTTGCCGCTTAAGATGCAATTCACATGGTGAGTGAACCATTTGGTTCGCTCCGATCACTCGATCGAGATCTGCCTTTCCGTCTGTGTAGAACTAGCAGATTGACGATTGAATCTTCGATTGTTATCGTGCTTTCCTAACCGAAGTTTCGGCGTGTCTCCCCTTTGGTCTATGCATCACAGCCTTGGACATTACGGGCATCATGGGAAGCTATAGCGCCTAGATATTTCTTCCCACTGATGCCGTTATACCGATGCCTGACAAAATAGAGAGGACAAACACGCTCTGCTGCATGACATGATGGATGGAAGAACATGGCATGTTCCTGTGCAGTTATTCAAACATTGCTGTTCTCACCCCACTTGCAGGAAAATCTCAGGTACTATCGTACGCGATCAAATAGAAGGCAGTGTAATACAGCTCGATGAGAACTATCTTTCGAAAGATTTTGAGTGACAAGCATGAAGGCTGTTCATGTCTTTGACATGCCAGCTCGACGAAGCCTATGGGTCGTTCCATCTTAATGCAGTAAACTGTGCAAGACGCGACGTTTTTAAACCGTCTGAGAACCCCACGTCCCCCAAGCTTTCCAGTCTTCTCAACCTGCGATATGTCTGCCTTCCTCCGACGGTACCTACCGTATCAAAGTCATTGATCAGAACCTGTACATCCAGAGCGTCCCCTATCCCAATAACCCTGGCTTGAAGCTTGCCTGTCTCGATACCAACGATCCCAAGCAACAGGCATGTAATTTGTAATCGCTCTTGATTAGCGCTAACCTAATTTTTTATTTATTTCAGTGGATTATCAAGAAGGATTATTCTTCGACCAATACTTGGACCATCACAAGCGCAGACAATAACTGGGGCTTGAATTATACTAGAAACCTGGACACGTACTGGGGTTATGGTTACCCTCACCCCAAGGACGGTCCATCCCAAACGTGGTGCATTGACTCGCAAAGCAGCCAGGGCAAATTCTACTCCAAGTTTGTCAACTTTAATTCTCTTAGTCACATGCTGACATTTTACAATAGGATCAAATTGTTCAATGACACATATTCATATTGCTTTGACTCCGGTTCTCTGGGTTCTGATGCAGTCAGTGTCCACAAAATCGACTCATTATTTCCGATTTTGAAATCGTTTTCAGGTCCATTTCTACTACGATAAGGGGAACTTGGTACGTGATTCTACTCCTCGCTTATATTACATCACTCTTAGTCTCATAGGACACGAGCCCACACCAATGCTTCGTTTTTGAGCAGGTCTATGACTAATGACAAGGATAAAGGTGTTAGAGTATCGTTGTTTAGAAACCGGTTATTAGCAATCCAAGTGTATATGTAGATGATTGGAGCGAATTGACACAATCCTTCAATCGTTTGACAATTATATTTCACAAGTCAGCGTTTTGAAGTTTAGGCATTATCATTACGAAGCATCCTACGGACACTTCTCCAGCCTCAGGAGATGCTCTGTCGTGCTATTAATTCATCGATGTTTCGCTTCATACGATAGTCAACGCTTCCCGGTGATCATGTGACATTGACTTGAGAGCGCACTCGTTTTAGTTTCCCAAGAACTTTTTGAATGCCTCAAGGCATCGCAAGATCTCGAGTCTGTTCGGGAGAGGACGCATTCCCTCGCTGTTCCTGCGAGGAAGGGCAGGAATATAACGAAGAACACGAGTTTCGATCTCGGGAAAAGTGCCGCTCTGAACAGCTGTGCTCAGTGCAGCAGTGACGGTAATTTTGTAGATACCGGCGAGGTGCCAACCATGGTGAGGCAAGGAACATGATGGATTGTAACGGGAGAAGATTAAGGTAACGTTCTCGCTTCCGATTGTTCAGCGCAAAAGCTGCAATAGCCTCCGCAATGACCTGAGGCTCCGGATCCTTCATGCTCGTCAATCTCTTGTCCTCCTGCAACAACAGCAGAATTTCATTATCGCCCATGACGCAAACGTCAGTCTGGGCGACTGAGTTTTCTCCACAAATAAGAAAAGGGATGGCATGTCGGATGAAAACGATCCTATTTTCATCGTCGTACTCGAGGCCTCTCAGTAACTCTGCGGCAAAGTTACCAACCGCCGCCTCCTGACCTATTTTTGGGTCCATCGCCAGGTCTAGGTAGTACAGTAGCTGTTTCGTCCTCTTGTCCGTTGCATCCTGTCGAGTTTCGGTGGTCATGAAACCGGCCAGTGATGGCTCAGCCGGATCGGGGAGGTCCAGAGTACCAAAGAACTCCTCCTTATTCTGAGGTACAACAGTGATGTTGTATGCGCGTAGCTCGTTCGAGGTCCAGTCGCTACCAGATTTCGGGCTTCGAAGAAGTTGGGCCATGATTGATGTATTGATATGGAGGTGGGCGGTGGGTCGATCAGGCGCCCTTTGTATCGGTGTTTGGTTGGTATGGCTTGTTTGATCTGTTGGCGGAGGACTTCAGCTGCTTTAAGTATGGGAGTCAGTACTAGTCAGTAGTTGAGCCATGTGATATCGATTGCGTAAGCAGTCAATGTGTGTTTGCCTCATCAACATGACATTTAGTACGACTTGAAGCACCGTTTCCAATTCCAAACCGTTGATTCCTCGAATAGACCTATCAGCACTCACACTTCATCGTTCATCAAAACCTATTCATTATGCGACAACATTGCTATCACGTTGAAGACATATAAAACGAGTATGATTTATATATTTGAGCAAGCCTGATTAATGTTCATTTAGTCATCACGAAACCATAGAAGTATGATGTGTTTCAGGATGTCCTAGTGTCCAGGTCGATTGCTTCGCAGCTAATTAATAGACTCAACAAATTCAGACCGTTCTCGAAAAGCTCGCCTAAACGCTATTCTTGGCTTCTTCCGTTGCCTACGCTTTGGATGGGAGAGACAAAGTCGGTTGGGCGCGAATCTCCTAGGGGGTAGCTGACAAGAGCTCTCAGTACTATACCCATCACGCTCGTGATCTCACAGACCACGGACAAGGTACATAATTATCAAAGTTTGACAGGAATCAGAAGCAAGTCTCTTATAGGCAAATCGCACTAGATATCGGTGACAGCGTCGATGGCCGCCTTGACTGATGGTGAGTGAGCGGCCATATGACGATTCAGACATGTCTAGATCTGTCCTTGTGACCACACCGTGGAAGTTCAGCGTCAATCAAGAATGAATAGACAACGCCACCTGTATCAATGCTTTCGCACTTGTGGTGTTTGGGGGGCGTATGCCTTGTGTGGATGTCGGAGTTTTCCACGATTGCAAATGGATTCGTAACATTCCAAACAAATACCTTAGTTAACACCGGAAAACGAGGCCGTACGACCTGACATCACGAGATTCCGTGTTGTCGGTGTTGTCGGGCGGGGCCGGTGGACTCATGGTGATGGATGCGGGACGGATCGCACTCGTATCCAGCTCGGCGCTTCTCTCATTCGACGGGGCCTGCGGTGACGAGAGCAGTTCATCCTTCGCATCGGCCATCTTGATAGACAAAGACAGATCGGGCCTCCTTTCTCATTTTTCTCTCTTGCAAGATGGAATGGTTGTCCCGAGGCGCCGGGTATAGAGACGATTTCAACGCCTGTGACCTATACACATTTTGACATGTCACACAACAAAACCACCAAAAACAAAAAACGGGGGAAACCAAAGATTTTTTGGGTGTTTTGTGCCCTTGGGACAAGGGTCGCGCTCTCGGGGTCTCCCGCATTTTCATCAAGGTTGCCATACTCCAAGTGACTTTGTCCTCGAATTGGCATACCGTCCTCGACAGGCATGCTCCGCTTGTGCGGGCTTTTTAGATGACGTGAGATAACAGATGGAAGACTTATTTGGGCTAAGCCGTGGCCCTCTCCGTTTCGTCTCATTAGCATCCCCGGTTAATTCTTCCTCATC
>JAEBUT010000104.1:0-29691 GCA_020011035.1 Amanita subjunquillea | reverse complement strand
GAACTGTCCCCCCAACGTAGTCTTGTGGACTCCTGAGGACTCCCGGACCACGGTCCCGGGAATTCCCGGAACCTCCAGGAAGGGGAAATTCCTGGAACCTCCCCACCTCCCCAGAAGAACCTCATCCCACGCCAAATGTGCCAGGAGTGAGCCAGGAGCTCCCAGTGGGGACTCCTGGTGGCTCCTGGACAAAGCCCGGGACTCCTCTGGACTCCCTCTATCAGGAGTCCACAAGGATTGCAAGAAATGCCCTTGTTGGGGTTACAGTGTAACAGCCCGATTAATAATATCTTGAGCGTTTGTTTTTGAATTGTCACAATGAAAACAGCTGCACCTGTGGTGAACAAAAGCCCGTGTTGTTTGTGATCATCACGTGGCTGTCCATGTGGGTAAGGCCGTGTTGTCACACTTGCCAACTGCCCTTCCAAAAACCAGCGTCACAAACGCCACCGTCGCCATCGGTGGCCCGGGCCACGTCCGACAACGGGGTCCAGGGCATTTTTTGGGTCCTCACCAGGGGTGTACTTGATACGTTCGTTGGTACGTCAACGGTGTTATTTTTTTTTTGCCTTCATTATCGTGCGCCGTTGGCCGTGGCCGCGGGGGGCTGCACCCTCAGGGTATTAGAAGAATTCTGAAACAAAACCGGGTTTTCGCAAGAGGGGGAGGATTGACAGTCCGTCCCAAACGCCCACATCTTGCGTCAAGCGACGAACCAACTGAAGCCGGCCCGACAAGCAATGTGAAAAGCTAAGCCACCCTCGGCTTACCACTATCAATGGGGGCGATTTTTTTCCGAAATCGAATGGCAGGATTCACTTCTTCACCATCACCAACTACAAATTCGTACCAAGTCCCATCTGTCAAGCGGTCATGGGCGACCCGGGTACCAAATCAAATAATCCCACGACGAAATTGGAAACGTAAATGTCCCTAAAACAGGCTTTTTATGGCCTCTGCAAACGGGTCGACCTCCAAATGGTAAAAAATAGGGGAATTGGGGATGTACAATAAAACCTCATGGAAAATTGGTCCCCAGCGAGGGTGAATCTACCAGGAAAACTTGTGGTTTGTACGAACGAGACGATTTCCATCGGTGGGACTGGAAGGGTTTGGGGGTACGTCTAGTTAGTCAAAGTTGTTAACACGGAGGTTGGGTTAATTTGTGAGCCGCGAGCCCTGAGCCTTTCCAGAGTAAACGCTAACTTTTCAAAATTATTCAGTGAAGAGCGCCGCACAACGAGAAAGCGGAGGTCCCGGATATTCCATGGGAAGCAGAAGAAAGTTTTTCGCAATTCAAGCCAATAATATCCCTACACCACGGTCATTGGGGGCAAAGGCTGAGGCTGCATTGGACGCGTCTTGGTGTCCAATGACGAGCTTCCTCATGGTAAAAGTTTCCTTGGGCCGCTGCGGAGAACGTAATTTGTTTCAATGGGAACAGAGGCAAACCGGGCCAAACGCCGTCGACCCACCCGTTGACCCACGCCAACGAGGTCGTCCCACATCCACCGTCGTCGCTCCGCCGTACAACCGCCGTTGCACGTCACAACCACTCGCATGGTCAACCAACGACCTGCCACGTAACACCCAATACAGCAATCGGCCCGTCCACAACCACTTTTGCCGTTTCGCCCGCACCCGAAAACAAACCTTCCCGGGCCCAGGACGAAAACGTTTCGTCTGGGCCCCCGTATGTAATTTGTAGTTTTGTTTATGCAATCCACTGGACAAACTTTTTTTCCCAGGAAAGAACCTCGTTTTTTAAACCCAACGAAACAAGCCAGCCAACTCGCACTGGCACATCGATTCGACCACGGACGGGCCCACCGCCCCACCCCCCTCGCAAACTCAACGAGAAGCCCCGCGGCAAGCCCCGCCACTCTACTTTCCGCCGCCACGGCCACAGCGCCCAAATCCGCCGCTCGCCGGCGCCAACAGCTTGCAATTTCCCAACTGCGTGTACACGGTCAACAACTGCTGTGCGCCTCGTCTACCAATGCCCACGAACTCGCCAGCAGCATATGGCCCGCTGCCCCACACTCCACAGCCTCCCCCCGTGCGAGCTCGGCAAACGGACAAAAATCAACAGCATCCATCAAGAGCCGAAGAAGGGAACCGAAAGAAAAGCACGTCGAGCCGACGTGCCTCGATGAGGGGCTAGCAACAAGCCCGCAGGGGCCTCGCCTGGGAAAAACTTGTTGTGTTCCCCGGCCCCCCCCCCACCCCCCTCAGGTAAGCAGCAGCCCACCCAACGAGCCTGTAGCTAACTCATGTCCAGCCGCACCTGTTGTGCGCACCACCAATGATTCCCACGGCACGAGTTCGTGCCCCACCACAATTCGTCCAACCTCTCGCCTAGCAAAATGTTTTCACTGCCGCTCAGGTAAGCAAGCAGCCCAACCCCTCGGTTGAGCCCCTAGCTACCACATTGCCACCGGCACCCGTGTTGCGCCCACCAAAAAAATTCCCACTGCACGATTTGCGCCCACCAACAATTTCCACTGCCACATTTGCCGCCACCACTGATTTTGTTTGTCCACCGCATCCGCCCTGGCAAATATTCCCCGACCCTCAGGTAAGCGCAGCCCACCCCCTCGGCAAGCCCGTAGCTAAACTGCTTGCCAACCGACAGCCCGTTTGCGCCCACCAACAATTTCCCACTGCCACGATTTTTTTTGTTGCCCACCACTGATTTGTTCCCACCAATCGCCTGCAAAATAGCCCTGCCCCCGTCAAGGTTAAGGCAGCAAACCCACCCCCCAGCTCATTAGCGAACTGGGCGAAACCAAGATCCACTAGGAAAACATCAGCTGCGCAGCTGCTGAAGATGCCAGTAAATGGCAAAACCAAATCAGACACACCGTAAGTCATACCTATAATGTTATACCTACATTGTAACAGTTAATGTACAATGTTGTTTCTTGTAGGGCTGACAAGTAACTTGAAGGACAGTGGTGTACCTGTGTGCACCCCTGCAACATGGTTCGCAAGTCTGCTATTTCCTTTGCCCCATCAAAGGCAGCCGCAAATTCAATCAACATCGTATTCCGAACCAAGAATGACCTTGGAGGAAATTAGTGAGGAGTTCAAGTTAATGTCCCATGGGGTGGTGGCCTTCTTGTAGAAACTCATTTGAGAAGGTGTCAGTCCAATAAACAAGCCAAAGCAATGATGGTGACAAGAGGAAATGTTAGTGAGGATGAATGGAAGTTAAGCAATGATTCAGGAGCATGAGGTTGGAGAGATTCTTGACATGAAGAGTTGTTTGGTGTAACAAGAATGGAGTGGGGGATGAGGTCCCAGTTGAATAGGCCATATTTATAATTATATGTTCCTGAAGGCCATGGAGAACAGGATGAAAATTCGCAGAAGTCCAATAAAGGAAGGGTGAGGTTGAATGAATCAAATGGATGCCCAGCTTTTTCCCTAACGGAACTGAAAGGCAACAGATAAATGGTGGGAATTATATTTTGTGGATCAGGATGAGGGGTATGGAGTCCTTTATATTATTAGGTACGACTACAAGTCTCCTGACCATGGAAAAAGAAATAGGACCCATGCCGCACTTGGAAGGCTCCTCTCGCACCACTGGAGGTAATTCTAGAGGGGCAAATGCTTAGGATGTCTTTCAACTTGGGAGACACAGAAGATCTGTACACCTGCCAACTGTTTTCCGGGATAGGGGAGCATCAGGGTGCCATGATGCCCTGGTTTAAGATCCTGGGGATACCGCACTGCCCAGGATGGTTTTGGTTTAGATGGAGTGCGTGTCTGGGTGGGGCCGCAACAAGTGGGCCATGTCTTACAAGCTGGTAGGGGCGCCTTACATTGAAGGTGAGTGAGTTGCGTGTATTTTAAAAAAATCATGAAGTGACTGCTGTTAGCACAAAACAGGATTAGATATGTGGGTAGAAAGGATGGGAGTGGTGGAGTATCAAGGGCCCTTTCAGCATGCCCTTTATTGATGAATGAAAGGAACTTGAGTGGAAATAAGTCTTGATGAAACCTACTGTGACCATCGGTGCGGTTAAGTAAAAATGATATCTGACATTTTCCGAGAGCCGAAAAGCCCAAATACAGGAGGTAGAACACTGAAGAATGGCCTACACCTCAAAGGCAGGTTTCCTAAGCCCTCCTGTGAGTGTAACAAGTAGAAAATCTACAGGTGCAGAGCACTCCCAAAAAATGAACTATTACATGGGCCCAACATTCCTGAGCATTGACAAGGGAGGTGAGCTCTAAGGCTGCCTTGGGATCAGGCGCAAGTATATGGCCGAGAATGACAAAAGGGTGCATGAAGCTTCAGCAAGCAGGGAATTAAGAAAGGTGGGGGGTTGGGACTGGACCTGGAAAGAGGCCTACTTACGAATCACTATCATTGGAACTTGTTTGCAATCCAAGGCAACCCTGGTTTGCTTATGTTGGTTCTATGCATTTTGTCTGAGTCATAAATTTCCCTGGGCTCAAGGAAAGTGGCTGGAGGAAAGGAAGTTGGTAGCCCCCAAAACAGGACCACAGAGGTTTGGGGGGGCAAGAGGAAGGCTTAATTAAGACGTTGCTGATCTAAAGATGAGAAAAGAGGAGAAGAAGGGGAAAGGGGGAGAAGGAAAGAAACAAGAGGGACCAATTGTGGAACAAGGGTGAAGGGCCATCTCAAGGGGCCACGAAAGAAGAGCCGCAAGAGGAAAGGCTAAGTAAGCCATTGAAATTGTACCTATGTGTGTGTTTTATTGTGTGAAATAAGGTAGTCCCGATGCAGGTCTTTTTTTTGTCAGATTCCCTACTTGGAGTGATGGGCATCATTGGGATGCTAAGCTATGTTGTCACTGCTGTTGCTGCACAGGGAGAGCAACCCGTTCACCTGAGATCACAGTCAAGGGTGTTGCAATAAAATTTTTGTTGAGGAAATCACGTGAGCTTCGCACTGCACTGTAAACTGATCAGTGGTGTTTAATTGACCCTCTTCACGACGATAGAGAATGGTGAATCTGCTTGAGTCGAACACTTTCGTCAAAGGAGTCCCAAAGGGGCAAAGGAAGGAGGAGCCGAGCAACAAGGTTGGATTAGAATGTCCCTGGGAATAATGCACTGAATGAACGGCCTCAAAGAGACGAAAGCAGCCACTTGTTGGAAGGCATCAGAACTTGCAAGTAGTGGGGGCAAGTACAGAATAGGAAAAAGTTGCCCATTGCTCAAGGTCCCCAAAATTGAAATGCACTTGCAAGAACTTTTCTTGGACTTGGTACCCATCAAACAAAATGGAAAGTTCAAGGGGGTATTTTAAAAGCCTGGTGTTCACAAGAGGAAATTACAGCCTGTTCACATTGTTTGTCCCAGGAAAGAGCAGTTTGTCAGAACATGCGTTGCAATAAAAATGCGTTATATAAGGAAACAAGACAGCGAAGAAAAAATGTTCCACAGGTTGCGACTTCAGTAAGAACTTCATTTCTTAGGAAAAAGTACCTGTCCTTGTCCAGGGTATTGCAAAGAGTGGCAAAACACGTGTGCGTAAAAGCTGATCATGAGAGGGCACCTATAGCAATGGGATAGACAATGAAGCGGGTTATAGTCTCAATGTCTGCTAAGTAAGGTCAAGATGGGAAAGAAATTGTTGTGGGTTGATCGCAGATTTACTCAGCTGGTGGGCATTGAAGTGGGCAAATAACTTGTCCTGCATCTGCAGCTTGCATTTTCAATTTCTCTGCATGGATGGAACTGGAGTCATCTGGGGAAGGTGTCAAAGGAACGTCAAGATCTTGGGCAAGGCATTTGGTACCAAAGAGGTCCCGCTATACGGTGTCCATTGCTTCAACTTAAACATAAACCGCAACATTGCCAAGAATGGTCCCCCTGTCAATAGATGAGGTCACAAGAGAGGGCATTTAAAACACCTTGGTGAGGATGGGAAATTTATCAGCAGGGCTGCGTGACAACATACTTTTGGTGGAAAAGAATGTACACCAATAATAAGGAATCTGCTGGATGTCGAGCTTATCTTAATGAAATAGCAGGCATGGGTGGGGAATGGATTAAGTTCTCCAAGGTGGAAACAAGGTAGAAAAATGAGCCAGGGAAGTCCAAGTTAAGATAGCAAGAAAAAGGCACCTTTTGGACAATGGTTTTGTTTTTACTGGATGGCATTTGTCATGGGGCCATTCACACTGTGCCCTAGAAAGACTGCATCAGTGGAACTGCTAAAAAATTACAGTAAAGACCTCTTATTAGACACTGCGCGGTTGACCTCTTGCTCTGAGAATTGTAATAGGTCTTGCATGATGGGTCAAAAACAATCCACTTGCCAGATGACTGCCTTATTTTGAAGAGCAATCCAAACCAACATCAACATACCAATCTCCTTTGTCTACTCTTGACCATAAGTTGAAAATTGGCAAAATACATCATATAATGCTAGTTCTGCATCTTCTCCTTGGAACATGTTCTGCGATGTTCTTGACACCACAAAGTTCTGTTCCAAAGACAATGTCATTGCCCATGGAACTTGTGCCAGCTGCTGACATAATGTCCTTGAGAACGGAAGGACGTCAGTGGAACTGATAGGATAGGTTGACTGAATTTTTGTGCCAGTCATAAGGGTTGCTCAAAAAGTTTCAGTGTCATAGCTGGGTGGAAAATTGTGGATGATAGTGGGCGCAACAGCTCTGATGGCTGGGAGAATGCCTTGGTTGTAGAATATGCATGACTCTTGAGAAGTCAAAGCGCTGCTCTTGTGCTGAGTGTTTGTGAGGCCAGGGAAGAAGATGCAGATATGATGACGATCTGTGATTTTCCCAGCACAGTATTGGGAACTGTGGAAGGGTCTAAAAGCTTAGGCTGTCAAGATACAAGGACATTGGGAATATGAAGATGAGATTGGGACCATATGACATAGTTGTGACTTACCTCTCCATCTATCATGAAGGTGGTGCGCAGCTTGAGACTTCGGGTTAAGGCACGGACAGGAGAAGGGCAGATGAAGATTAAAATGGCACCTCTTGCTGTGATATTTTGAGTGAAACCAAGAATGGAGTCATAATCACGGCAAATATATGGCATATTGGACCCCTGCCTTGGATGATTGTATAAGGCGTCCAACCGTGCAACTGTTGGTTGACAGAATCTCTGCCAGTTAACACCCATTCAATTGCTAGAAAGGTAGGATGAGGTTCATCCTTGATGTCATCCCTCTGACTGATGTCTTGATACTTGTGAACCCATTGGGCAACCAACATGTCGGCAATGTCATCATCAAAATCCTCCTGCATTGGTTTGGCTGGTGGGGAAGAGAGCGGGATGAAGATGGAAAGTTGGCAGATGGCAAGTTGGCAGGCTTTTATATGTCGATATGACAAAGAATCATACCATTTCTCTGTGGATGAAATAATTGGCATTGGATCAGAGAACTCTGGAACTTGCGCTGCCGAGCAGGAAAGAATGATGGAAACTGTTGAATGACAAAGTAAGGGTTAGTGCCATCCGTCTAGGACGGAATGCTCAGAGCCTGATACTGCCAGTCTCTCCTGAATACAACTTGGACGGAATGCGCTGAGCCTGACATTGAAGTATATCTTTACATATGACTTGGACGGAATGCACTGAGCCTGACATTGAAGTATATCTTTACATACGACTTGGACGGAATGCTCTGAGTCCAAGTCGGACTCAGGAGAGACTGGCAGTATCAGACTCAGAGCATTCTGTCCAAGTTGTATGTAAAGATATACTTCAATGTCAGGCTCAGCGCATTCCGTCCAAGTCGTATTCAGGAGAGACTGGCAGTATCAGGCTCAGAGCATTCCATCCAAGTCGTATTCAGCAGAGACTGGCAGTATCAGGCTCAGAGCATTCCGTCCAAGTTGGATTCAGGAGAGACTGGAAATATCAGGCTCAGAGCATTCCATCCGAGTCGTATTCAGCAGAGACTGGACATATTAGGCTCAGAGCATTCTGTCCAAGTTGTATTCAGCAGAGACTGGCAGTATCAGGCTCAGAGCATTCTGTCCAAGTCAGATTCAGCAGAGACTGGACATATTAGGCTCAGAGCATTCTGTCCAAGTTGTATTCAGCAGAGACTGGCAGTATCAGGCTCAGAGCATTCTGTCCAAGTCAGATTCAGCAGAGACTGGACATATCAGGCTCAGAGCATTCCGTCCGAGTCTTATTCAGCAGAGACTGGCAGTATCAGGCTCAGAGCATTCCATCCAAGTCAGATTCAGCAGAGACCGTTTGGGCCATCCTTCAACTTCTGGTTCAGAGCAATCTGTCCAAGTTGTATTTAAAGATATACTTAATGGTCATGCTCACAGTATTCTGTCCAAGTCGGTATACACAATAAATGGTGCAAAGCTGCTGTAATAATATCACTCACTGATTCTTGACTGTAGTATCTAGGGCTTTATTATTCCACTTATTGCTTGTCTGTAATATGTTTGGATCATTTCACATCACACACAAGTTGAAGCAAATGTTTTTTTTTGGCAAAACATCTAAACACATGGACTTTGCTAATATATTGTAACAAACAAAAAACATACAAAAAGTTCGAGGCGACCAATGGTATAACGACTCAGTGACAGGCTCCATGCTTCTTGTTCATGATGCTGCTGGTGCCAACCCTCCTCACCTGCGGATTGTTGTCTTCATCACTGCCTCCCTCAGGAAGCTCCGTTCGTTGGCAGAGAGTGCGGTGGCACATGTCAGCCTCTGGTGATGGTGGAGGGCGCTTGTTCGAGGGCCCTGTGGCTGGCAGCGGCAACTCCATTCGCTGGTCAATGTCAGTCAGAGGCGGCGGCATCAGTGGACTCGGTGGCAGTGGAGGACTGGGCGGCAGTGGAGGGCTGGGCGGCAGCAGAGGGCTGGGTGGCAGTGGAGGACCAGGAGCCACAGGTGCAACTGGTGCAGTTGCTGGCTCGGGTGCCATCATTGTTGCCTTGGGCACCAGCTCTGGGTTGCTTGGCATTGCGGGCGGAGCGCTAGGCGCAGGAGTGCCTGGGTTGCTGCCTTCCTCTGCTTGAGGCACAGCAGGGGAGGATGGGTCCCTTGTCGTCGATGGACCTGCTTTCCCTTGCCTTTCTTGCTACACGCTGCAACCTTTGACATGCTCACTGCCTTCTCAGTCTTCTTCTTCCCTTGGATGCCTTTGTCTTTACCTTGCTGGTATTGCCTGCCTCGTCATCCACCACCTCTACATTATCATTGTCATCCTCAATCTGCATCGGAGGATCAAGGAAGTTCTCCAAACCGGGTGCGATCTCGTGGGATTTGTTGAGTAATGCCTGTAGCATAGTGTTTTTGTCACATGCAAGAGATGTGATGATGATGTCAGTGGTCCTGACAGCCAGCAGTTGGTACATGTGTAACTTCTTTGTCTGCCCCAATCAATGTGCCCGCCTGATGATCTGTGCTGTGAGTTGATCACTCCACACAGTATCCTGACAAGTGGTCAGTGTTGTGATAGGAGGTTTCAATAAAGCTTACATAGAGAATGACAACGTCTGCGCACGCCAAGTTCAATCCAGCGGTGCCTACTCTCGAGAACAAGAGAACCCGTTTGTCCACATTGTTGCTCCTGATGAAGTGCTGCTTGCTTTGATCACGCTGCTTGATCGACGATTTGCTGTTGATGATGATCAGCATGATCCCGTTGACCTCCAGCGCCATGCGCACTGTATCCATCGACATGTGATACTTGTAGTACACAAGGATCTTCTTCTTGCGAGACTGCAGGTTGGCAGGCAGAGTCGGAAACGAAACTTCCTCATTGTTCACCATCACGTGCTTGACATTGTCCACTGCAAGCAGATGTTGCAATATCTTGATCAGCATTGCGAGCTTGCTGCCTGGCTTTGCTTCCCACTCTTCCTTTGATTGAAATTTAGGGAAGGTCTTGCAGCTATCATTGCTCATGCCAATAGGGTACACCATGTTGAGCCTATAATAGATGTAGAATTTCTGAGTAGAATTTCTGAGTGTTGTTAGCTCAATGTTTTCGTGTTGATGAGCAAATCAACTTACCTTGCTTGTGATATCACCCAACAATCCATCGTGCATCTTCAACAAAGTATCGCCCATTGAATTCGCCAGCACCTGCAGCTCCCAATCTTGCAAGATGACTGGGATCATGTGGAGCTTGTATGGCTCCAAGTCGTTGATGGGCTGACCATCAAACCACTTTGAGTTCTTGTCATGATGGTAATAACACTATATCCTATCGGAGCGACAGGAAGTGCGGGGTTTGTGAGCTTCGTCAAAGAAGTTCTTCGTCAATCCGGTGATGATCAGAGGCGCGGTGCGAAGTAAGAGCTGTGGGTGACGGAAGATGCAGATATGCAAAGGGCGCGAAGTGGTGCGACGGGTGAGATTGATATGCGACGGCTGAGACCAATGTGCGACGGCAATGATGCTGTGCGACGGATGAGACCAATGTGCGACGGCAATGATGCTACAAATAATGAGGGTGTGGTTGGCTTCGACGTCTGACTCAGTGAAGTGGCAGGCGTGAAACGAGAGATGAAGGTTATTGATTGTCAAGAAGGAAGGTGTTAAAAATGAGTGCGGCGGTAAGGTATGTTGTTTTATGCTACGGAATAAGATGATATATATACTGTTTGCTACCTACTGATACGAGTGGACTCCGAATTCTTCTGCGTCATGCTTGGTGGCCTACTATCCCAATTTGTTATCCTGAAAGGCGCCGTCCGATGTAGTTTAGTGCGCGAGCATTTTGCTAGTTGTTTTCCCTGTTGCAAACCCGTAGCAAGATCCTGACCGTTGACGGATACGATAGCTGATGATCGACCTCCGGTGTCTTATGCAATAAGCGTTGGTATATGCTTTTAGCGCGGTTTGTCCCTGTTGCCACTACTCCCGAACTGTACGTTTTGTGTTTGGCTGCTGATCGACACTACTGTCAGTGAAGATTTTCCTCTGGTTAACCAAGTTTGTCTATAGCTCGTAGACGCGTGGCTAAAATGGTCTCGATCGCGGTATTTCGGGCGCGAGCTTATCTAGCGCGGAAGTGGCAGTGTCACGGCTAATCTTAATGTGGCAGATGGCGTTCAACGGTAGTTTTCAAGTGATCGACGCTAGTTGGCGCAGTCGGGTAGTGCTGGTTTTGCATGCAGTATTGCGGGGGTTTGCCTTGCGACTCTGGACGGTTTGCATTGCGGATGAGCGTGGGACTTGACTGCGAAGGTGGTCGGATGCGTAATGGTGTCAGATAGTTAGCCATGGGTTCAGTGCGTGTATAGTTCCGGCGCTGGTAGGACTTCTCTCGCATAGCTTAACGCATACACGTGACGATGACTCTACACAGTCACCGCGGAACACCGCTCATCAATGGATAAGGTGGCCATCAAATCGCTTTTGAATGTCTTTTACCCATGCGACTTTCTTGTCCTCTAGGTTTTGCCATGCAACCGGCATTGCAACTTGACGCCCAAGCAGCTGGGCTTGCTAGGCCTGACAAATCTCTTTCAACTCGTCAGCGGTGATGGATCAAGCGATCCATCCAACTTCTCTCCTCAAGCCCTTCTCGAAGAGGTGCCCTTGGTCCAGGGACAACTGCAGTGCTCTGATGATTCAACCCAGATTGATGGTATCCTGGCGAGCAGTCAGTTCTGAGATATCTGTCCTGGGACGGATACTGGCTCACCTGGATATTATGCACACAATTGCATGGGAGAATGGTGAAGATGCTTGTCAGCAGCTATCCGTCCTCAGACGGAAAGGGCTCACCTAGACATTACAATGGCCACAAAAGTGTGGGAAGTAGATAAAAGTATTCGTCAGTAGCTATCTGTCTGTGGATGGAGAAGGGCTCACCTGGACATTACAATGGCCATGACAGTGTGGGAAGTAGGTGAAAGTGTTTGTCAGTAGCTATCCATCCGTGGACGGATAAGAGCTCACCTGAACATTGCAACCACCACGACAATGTGGGAAGTACATAAAAGTCTTCGTCAGTAGCTATCCGTCCAAGGATGGATACAAACTCACCTCGGGTTTTGTAAACAACAGCGTTGCCATGCACACATTCATCATGTGTGTCTTGAAGCCCATCTGCACTGCTCCGTGAAACAATCTGCCCATGGTGTGAAACTCATGCGCCTTGTCAATCCACGCTGTGCACCATGCCATCTTGAAGAAATCTGCCCCATCTTGCAGCAGCGTACACTTGTTGTCCACACATGCCTTCGCTCCTCCCTCCCTCGATCCTAAGAACAACATGCTTGTCAGCGATCCAAACACCTGCTTACACCTTTAGTTATGTCATTTCTCATATCTCATACGCACCGAGTGGGGCATCAACACAATTCTTCGGATCATGTTGTGCTTGGACTGGTGCCAAATGTTGTCTGCTGTCACTTCAAAGTATTTCGGTAGTTGAGCCTTCTGCGTTGGCAGAATGAAGATGTTGATAATGTACAGCTTGAAGAACGCCTTCAGCTCCTGGTGCCATTGGTTCACCAACGAGTTCGACATGATGATTGCGTGTGGGGCGTTAGGAACCTGTCCTTTCCCCATGAACAACACTTTGTCCGCTGCCCAATGATCAGCCAATATCATAAGCCCTGCAAGAGCTGACTCACCTAATAATGCAGGTTGCGGCTGCTGCTGCTGCTCACATTTGTACACAAATTGTGTGAATGCAATGCTTGCCATCACTTGCGCTGTTTTCCCAACTCCCACATCATCTGCCAATAGCATCCCAAACGTCCCCTCCCCGTCCTTTGCCACCCAAGCCTTGCTCGCCATCGCCACAACTCCCACCAACTGATGCCATAGGAGTCGGACCAGTTCCATTCCTTCGCCGCCTTGCAAATATGCCCAGTTCTGCTCCTCCTTCCCTTCCTCCCACGCATTGCTGATATTGTCGCTTTGCTTGAAGTTATTCCATATGAATGGCCGCTCCTGTTATAGATGTAAGTCAAGACTCTCCATCACTTCCTCATCACTTACCTCCTGAAATCCTAACAAGGCGTTCAACTCCTTGGTGCTTTTTGATACCATTTCCTCAACCCCCATGTCTTCATCAGTCACTTGGTCCCACAACATACCCACCCAAATGTTCTCTAGGTTGAACGGTTGATTGTTGTCGTTCTCGAAGAACTCCAGGAACATGTTCTTCATCCATTTGACTGCCTCTGCATCCACCAAGTCGTTCAGGTCAATCTTCACCTTCTGCTGCTGCCGTGCTGCTTCAACTATATTCTGTCAGTACTATTTCTTTCAAAACACCACAATAGCTTACTTTTTCCGACATCCTTTTTGTTGATCTTGAGCATCTCCAGGTCCACGCCGAGGTCCAGTAACCGAAATCAGACGAATTCCTCCGCACCATTTGCCGCCTCCGTCAAGTTGGGTAATATCACTGTGGCTGCTTGAAACACCTTGACCACACGCATCAAATCCTCCATGTCACTAATCTTCACCGGATTGCGTTTTTGCAGTACTTTGCAGTGCCCCCCCTGTCCGATTGGAATCCATGTGGATTCCGTGGATTCCGTGTGGATTCCACATGAATTTTCACATAGACTCTATATTTGTAGTAGCATCACATTAGCATAATCAATCATGTAACATATCAACACTTTAGCCCTATAGCATATCTTCTGTACACATTCCCACATTCTATTCTATTCTCCCATGGTCAGAATAACTTCCTTTACTTATTTCCACACTGCCTTAATTTTCCCACGGTTACATCAACTTCTGGTATGCATTCCACACTATTGATTATCTGAACATTTGTATATGTACATCCCCACAAAAACTCAGACCCTCACACATTTTCCCACAGTCAGAACACTCAGTTCAGATACTGTTCTCACATGTCACACATTTTCCCACATTCCAAAAGGTGAAAATCATGACATGCAATGGCTAACCACTTTTTCACATGGAGTATACCTTTCTGCATACATTCCCACACCATACCTCATTTTCCACACTCAACTTAACCTCATTTATGCATTCCCACACTACATTTTCCACACATCTGAACATATAAGCACTTTTCCTTCCTCCATACCTCCCTTGGTCAGTATAACTTCCTGTGCATATTCTCACAGTTAGACCAACTTCCTGTTTGGAATCCCTACACTGTACTAATTTTCCCACAATCAAATTAAATTTTGTTCAAACTCAATTTTTATCTACTACATGATAACTCAATATTTGTACAAGTCAGTGATACACCCACAGGATACTCAGTCCTCAGAATCACTATTCTCACTGTCAAACTCATCAACCCTAAATCTTTCCTGCCTCTTCAAAACCTGGACTGTATGAAAGTTCAACATTGCATGCATAAACCAATCAAAGTTCCCACACTTCATCCTATTCATCACTGATTCAAAACCACCTAGCCATGCATTTAATTGTTCACAAGCCTGAGTATTGAATGCCCGCTTCTGATAAGGTTGACCATCATTGCTTGTGCCTGTGATAACCAGGTTTGGTGCAGAACCATTTAATGGTGCAGGATTGCACCATGCACGACAAAGTATGTCTGTTGTTCTATGGTTTGTATAGTGGTATGAGTCCACAATGAATCGGCTTGTCTGACTCCAGCTATCCCAACTTCCATTTGCAATACTGGATCTCAGTACAAGGCATGCCTTATCTATGCAGATATAGTCAGGCCTTGTGTCAGGATTTGGATACACATTTTGCAAAAATTGAAGGATCCTAGTTGCTGATTCAGATCTTGCAAACTTTGTCCATGCCACTACTACTCCACATGGGGCACAGATTGTTTCCACACAATAGTTTTGAGAGGGCATAAAGGCATCTCTTTTCCTTCTTCTGCGATCATGTTGTGGCTCCTGTTCCCTTTCATTCTGCTCCCCTTCTGGCTGCTCCCCTTCCTGCCGTTCCCCTTGCTGCATTTGATTCCATGGCAAATCCTCATTTGGTTGTCTCAGTGCTCTCCTAAACCCAGCTAGACTCCTCTGTCTATTATTTTTCACATGTCTGTTCTACTTTTCCTGGTGATCTTGGCAAGCTAGTGTACCTTGGACAATATTGTTTGTGCAGTCTGCAACATGGCATATTCCCCCATACATGTCCTCATGTAATGCACAATAAACTCCTCCTCGAGCATTTGCAAGTTCTGATGTGCACTGGTCATGTGCACATATGGTGTGACCCATTACAATTCCATCTACTACAACCATTTTTACTGGTGCTGCACCTTCAACAACTTCTTGTCCTGCTACAGCTCCAACAATGCCTTCATCCACTCCCAATATATTTGCTGGATCAATTGCTGCTGGTGCATTGATTGTTCTCCTGTACTTCTGAGTACATTCACTACAAGCATGCCCATTAGAAGCCCTGATTAAACCACCTTCCCCTAATATGCAATAAGCTTCTTTTGTCACTTCTTCAAGTTGAAGGTTGTCCCTTATGGTTAAATTTATGCCAGACATGGAGCCCATAAATCTGATTGACTCCTGGACAAATGCCTTCCATATATGTCTATTGCTTACTTTCCCAGCAGATGAATCTTTGCTGCTGAAAACATTATTCCAGAAGGCTGTATAGGCTGCAGTGGATGAATGGAAATGATATATACCATTCAGGACTGCTGAAGTGAATTCTCAATCAACCCATAGGTTTCTCCCAATCTTTATGTACCTTGCTGAATTTAGATACACCTTATCATGTAGGCCAGTCAGAGTAGATAGTGTACGCTCATGGTCAGCATAGTATGTTGTTCTGCAGACCTTACAATGCCCTGATAGTACTTGAACATCTTCATAGATTGCAAAGTTTTTTATCAGAGTCACTGATGGTATATCCCGTATCTTTGATGACATTATCAGGGAGCATGGTTTGCAATCTGCAGTCTCACAGACAACTGCATCTGGACATAAGACATGAATGGGCTGTATATCTTTATGTGAGATAGGTTTGAGCTTCCCAGTAAAGTGTCCAGATTCATCATATGGACAAAGCTTCAATAGCTTTGCAAAATTGTCAAGTTTCATCGCCAACACATCAATCCCTTCTTCATTTTCCTGACTGCCTGACATTTCACTATCATCTGATATATATTCACCATTATTTTCAAGTCTTTCCTTCAGTGGGCGTGCAAGAGCTGTTATCCATGAAGTGACAGATGTAGCCTTCTCTCCATTGTACCTTTTTTTCTGCTGCCGACCATGCAAGCTCAACAGTTGCACATTTTCAGTGAGACTGAGCAAGATAACAAGGACAGTTGTCAAAGAAATTGAGGAACTGAAATTTTTCTCAATGAAGGTATTGAAGACCTTGAATGAGATGTCAGGGAATGGTGCCTCATTCAATGGTGCTGCAGTAGCCATGGGCAGAAATAATAGCATGATAATGATCCCCATCATTCCATGGAAACTTTGGGACATAAAAAATAGCCTATGCAATTCAACAGATAACCAAGTACTATTACATGAATATTGACTCCTCAGTCATGCATATGTGCTTACTTTCCCTTGCTCCTGGTGTTGTGCTTCTTTGTCACCAGGTCCTGTTTCTCCTTCTCCTTGCTTCACTTTCCTTCTCATCCAGCCATTGCTTCAGGTCTTTGAAAGTATAAGATCCTTTTTCCTCCCCCCAAATTTCAATGACTGGGAGTGCATCATCATCATCATTTAGCCATTTCACCATCTCATGGTGCTTTGATACCCTGGAAAAAGCCTTCTTCACATCAGAGTGCCACATTGACTTTCCAACAAACAGTTCCACTATGTCTGTGTCTGATGGCCTCCTGATTCCCCATTCCCCTGCATTTGCCATCCTCTCAGAAGTTGATATTGCTTGGAGGCAAGCCTTGTACTTTTTATAATACAATTGTAAACCCTTTTCAGGCCTTCCATCCCTGAGCAAATATTTGGGGATGTTGAGGCTCTCCACAATCTCCTTCCTGTACTGATCACTTGTCAGGGAAGGCACAGAGGTCATAGGAACACTAGATGGATTATTGTCAGGAGAGATCCTGGAAAAAGAAATAGAATCTTCATCCTCCTGAATAATTTCAGGACATAGGCATGATGATCACAAATGAATACATACCAAGGCAATAGAAAGGGAATACTCCCCATTTTTCACATCCCAGATAATGGGGTCATTCTCTCCCAATGCTGCCCTGAAACGTCCTTTAATAGTCCACTCACCATCTTCATGAGTGAAGATCCTCATATTCTTCTCTTTAGAGAAAATAATTATATGGCATGGAAAACAACATGATAAAAAACTCACTTTCAATAGGGGAATAGCGCTTGGATATCTGACCAAGCATAGAGGCCATGTCACCCCCAATCTTTACCTTCAATGACATGGAAGGATTGGCAGTGGAAGGATTATCTTTAAGTTTGAAAAACTTAACTCTTCCCACTGACACCAGACCAATATCCAAGGCATCCTCAGAATCCCCAATATTGAAGACATTACCAAGAGCTTTTCCACAAATTGTGCCTCCTGTAGTGCGAGAAGCACCTTGAAGATCAGGAGGACCAGGCACAGAGATGTCTATGCTCAAGTTAGAATTGTATAAGGAAATTTTTGAACTATTTCAGCTTACCTGCTTGTTGGCCAGAGAAATTGATATCCAACTGACCCTCACGGACATCTCTCACTTCATTTCTCTCCTCTGAGATGCCAATCTTTGCCAAATTATAAGACCAGTTTTAATATTAGGATGAATCCATACCTGAGACAACTGCTTTCCAATTGTCACTCCACTATCCCCTTGCTCACTCTTCTCATCATCAACATCAGTATCCACAATATCACTTTCCACACTCTCTGAGGATTCAGAGCTGCTAGAATGCTCATAGTCAGATCCACTGCCTATTTTCATCAGAAAAGTAGGTATTGCAGCTAGAGCTTGTATACTCACTGCCACCATCTGTATTTTCATCTACAATCAGTTCTTGTTTCTCCATACTGCCAGATGCAGCCTGCATATCAGAACGGCGAGCACGTCCTGAAGCATGAAATGGTTTCATGCTTAGAAACTGAATTGTTGATGATCGATGGCATTCAGGTGGTGCAACAGAAATGCCACTCTGTTGTAATACCATTTCTGCTCTTGGTCTATAACACAGGGGCAGGGGTTCACAGTGGGTATGATGGTACAGTCAAATAAATTGAGGCATGGTGGTAATACACATTAGGTATGACAGCAGGTAGTTCAAAGTAATTTAATTACACAAGATACATATACATACATATATACAGCAAGGTGGTATGTAAGGTATGTAAGATAGACGTAGTGGTGTTGTGGTGGTGGGCAGAATGGCATGGTGGCATAAAACAATGAGAATGTAAATAAATAAAAAAGGTCCAAGCAACTTACCTAGTTGGTGGTTCATTCGAGATGGGCAGCAGTTCAGGAGTGGGCGTTGGGAATGCGGGAGCATGGCAGGGGGGGGGGAGTGGTGAATTGGAGTGGGCAGCATGGTGGGTGGCGTAGTGTGGCAGGTGGAATGGTGTGGTGGCGTGGTGAATCGCAATGGGTGGTGTGGCGTGATGTGCAGCGTGGCACGATGCGTGGCCGGCGTGGTGATGCGCAGCATGGTGTGATGTGTGGCGTGGTGATGTGCAGGGTGGCGAGATGCATGGCGTGGGGTGATGCGCGGCGTGGCGAGATGCATGGCGTGGGGTGATGCGTGGTGTGGCGGGATGGGCGGAATGGCAGGGTGGTGTGGTTTGCGGTGGTGGGTGGCATGGTGGGCGGCATGGCATGATGGGCAGAAGGGAATGATGGGAGTAAACCGATGAGGATATACAAATAAAATGAAAAGCATGCAACGTACTGGTGAGGGTGGCGCGTGGATGATGCGCGACGTGGCGCGATGCGGTGCGATGCGCAGCGTGATGTGATGCGTGGCATGATGCGTGGTGTGGCGGGATGGGCGGAATGGCAGGGTGGTGTGGTTTGCGGTGGTGGGTGGCATGGTGGGCAGCATGGCATGATGGGCGGCATGGCATGATGGGCAGAAGGGCATGATGGGAGTTAACCGATGAGGATATACAAATAAAATGAAAAGCGAGCCAATGTACCTGAGGGTGGTCGGCGGCGTGGCATGATGCATGGTGCGATGCGCAGCGTGGTGTGATGCGTGGCATGATGCATGGTGTGGCATGATGGGCGGAAAGGCAGGGTGGTGTGGTGAATTGCGGTGGTGAGTGGAGCGGTGGTTCATTGGGTGGTGAGTGTGGTTGGTGACGCGTGACATGGGAGGGGCGGGGTGTTGGCGAAACGTAGCAGGGTAGTGGGTAGGGTGGTAGGGTGAAACATATCAGAAAAGAAAAAAAATCTGACGCTGACATACCTGGTTGGAGCCCTTGCTGATTCAATTTCTTCCTCGTTCCCATGCGTGGTCGTTGTCCTGCTGGGGTAGTAAGTATGTGCTCGCCCACTAAATTGCACGCGCACTGGGAGCCCTCGGTTCCATCCTCGTCAGCGCGTTGCTTCTTCGCGTTCCATTTCTTCGTGGATCGCTCCAATGCCTCCGATATTGCTCGCTTGCGGCCACTCCTTGACTTTGGTGGCGAAGTGATGGCGGCGTCGTGCTGCGATTGTCAAGTGCGAGCCATGTGTTGGCAGTGGGAGGGTGATGTGTAATGTCACGGTATAGTGTGAGGTGACCCGTGACATGCGACATGCGACATCACAATGGGGATGTGTGATGTCGCTGTTGTGCTTGTGACACTACAGCATATGCCGAAAAATAGTTCACACGGAATGTCCACTCGGACTCTCCACGGAAATTCCACCATTCCGTGCGGAATCAGTGTGGAATCAGCACGGATTCTGTGCGGAATGGTACTGCCATTCTATTAGATGTTAGGACAATGTGGAATCCATGCGGAATAGGGGGGGCAGTGTAAAGACCTCCAAATATAGAGTCTATGTGAAAATTCATGTGGAATCCACACGGAATCCACTCGGACAGGGGGGGCACTGCAAAGTACTGTTTATCTCAGCATACATAAACACGAGATATACATGTGCTATAGATATGGAATGCCACCTATTTATCTCAGCATACATAAACACGAGAAAGCCTCGTGAATATAAGTTAGTATACAACTCATGAGGCTTAACATTGTGCAAGACCTGCACATGACTTGGATGGATACCACTCAGCCTGACATTGCATCGCAGCTTTTCCGACTTGGATGGATACTGCTGAGCCAGACATTGCATCACCACAGCACCACACTTGGATGGATACCACTGAACCTGACATTGCAGTGCTGCACTGTCTGACTTGGACAGATACCACTGAGCCAGACAATGCATCCCAGCACTGTCACACTTGGACGCATACCACCTAGTGTGACATTGAACCTGACATTGCATCGCAGTACTTTCCGACTTGGATGGATACCGCTGAGCCTGACATTGCAACCCAGCACTGTCACACTTGGACGGATACCACTCAGCCTGACATTGCATTGCAGCACAGTCCGACTTGGACGGAAACCGCTGAGTGTGACATTGCATGACAGCACTGTCACACTTGGATGGATACTACTTGGTCTGACATTGCATTGCATCGCAGCACTTTCTGACTTGGATGGATACCGCTAAGCCTGACAATTGTCAGGCCAAGCAGTATCCATCCAAGTGTGACAGTGCTGTCATGCAATGTCACGCTCAGCGGTTTCCGTCCAAATCGGACAGTGCTGTCATGCAATGTCACGCTGAGTGGTATCCGTCCAAGTCATATACAGGAATTGTGCAATGTCAGGCTGAGTGGTATCTGTCCAAGTGTGACAGTGCTAGGTTGCAATGTCAGGCTCAGCAGTATCCATCCAAGTCGGAAAGTACTGCGATGCAATGTCAGGTTCAATGTCATGCTAGGTGGTATGCGTCCAAGTGTGACAGTGCTGGGATGCATTGTCTGGCTCAGTGGTATCTGTCCAAGTCAGACAGTGCAGCACTGCAATGTCAGGTTCAGTGGTATCCGTCCAAGTGTGGTGCTGTGGTGATGCAATGTCTGGCTCAGTGGTATCTGTCCAAGTCGGACTGTGCTGCAATGCAATGACACTGGGTGGTATTTGTCCAAGTTGTATACAGGAGTTGTGCAATGTCAGACCGAGTGGTTTCCTGGACTGATGATGCTCAGCATCACATCACATGACTTTACATTGCCATATATGGAAACCCTGTGTGGTTAGGGTTCATTAGGGTCAAGCTAGGGTTTACCATCCTACATCATCCTACAAGTCCCAATCAACCAGTATGGATCACAATTTGTTTGATGATCTAATCTTGTATAGGCCTGACCTTGGTCGGGCTCCTTCACCAGAAGTTGCTGATGACCTTTATCAGATTGAAGCATGGTCAGGATACAAAAATTCTAGTCTGGGGGAGACCTCTAGCCAGGGCTGTAAACACTCTGCTCTGGAAGCACCTATTGGTGAGTCTAGACCTTCAGTTTGCCCAAGGGTGGAATCTACTGAGGTTGCTAGAGTTTCATCTGCGTGGGGCCGTTCCCACATCTCTGATGTGGTCATAGGCTCCTCTGTGCTGCCAGGTCTTATTACGAGATTTGCCTGTAAACTTGACAAGAAGGGAAAGCAGCGAGAAACTTAGTTTTGATGCCGCGCTGCTATAATCATCTGTGAGGAACCATTGTCTTTGGTTTAATTTGAGCAAAATTGTGCTTAGATTTCTCAATTAACTCATTCAACTAGCGGACTGTTAGCGGGTGCAGTGTTTTGGATAAACATGTGCATGGTATAGCGCTCCTAAACCCTAAACCCATGAGTTATTTCTATTAGCCATATACCTGGCAATTGAGAAACTTTGCATGCTAATACAATTCTGTTGTGTCTTAGTAAACCCTAAGGACCCTACTGTGAGTAGTGTCACATGGTTGAAGTCACTGATAGTCACGTGCCTGGATCGGCTACACTTGGTTGCCGGCCTGGGCCATCACGTGTTTTATCAGACTCGTGACATAGATCACGTTACTGAAATCTAGGCCTAGCAGCCTGGATTTTGGTCTCGAATGATTTATGTCAGCATCTCCAAAGAGGTAATTCCCCTTTTAGATACATTGCAGTTTCACATGAACTGTCAACCATGTACTGACTGTAAGGCTTGGTCCAGAGTGTTTCCGGACCGATGACTGATGTCGCATAAGGTTTGTTTCCCATGGCCGCCTTGCCAAGTCATCGGTGAGATTGGACAGCATTCCAAGCACAGCCAGCACAACAGCAATTTTGCCAAATCCAGTGGAGCCGGGACACTGGTTTGAATTCAAACCCAGCTCTGCAAGGTATATGTTACAGTTTCCTCTTCGTTTCATCCTCTAGTCTTCATTTACTAGCTTGTACACTATCTCCCTTTGTAGTTACCTTCATGTTTCCTTTCTCAGATAGCTACAGCCTCATTCCCTTTTACGTTTCCTATTGTTCTCAGATGTATATAAACCCATGTACTGTAGAGTAACCTCAGTTCCAACTTAGACAAGTTTTGCTCTCAACATTGATTGATCTCAATGCTCTCTTTTCTTATTGCTCTCTAGACCTCTGTCATCATTTGACTTAGTGTCTGAACTCTTTGTCCAGTGGCTGGGAGCGGACTGAGACTCTGCTTGTCACTGTTGACTTAGAACAAACTACAACAAGGGCATTGTCCGTAACACAAGTTCAGTGCATTGTCACTAGCCAGACATCATTGATACCAGGAACTCCCAGATCAGACCCCAAACGACTCTGTTCGTTACAAGCAGAAGTACTACCTTAATCGAAGAGAAGTCTACTTTTCTACAACACACAAGGTCTGGTGCTATGTTTCAGGAACAAAGAGAAAGAACCTACCAGTCTCAGAGGAACTCTTCAAAGGAGAATACCAGGAAGGAGACCATAACATCAAATTACCAGGAGATATTTGGATTCACTGGTACAACGAAACAAACGAGGAAAACAATCAGTTATTCCTAACCCCAAACACCAAACCTGAACTCACTTGGTGGCACGAGTTTCAAGTTGACAAGAAACTTGGAGACTTTGCCTTCCTTGCACTTGACGAGCAGACAATAACCAAGTGGAACAAATACAGAGAACAACAACAGATCGAGATAGATCTAGCCTTTGGGGATAAACCGAAACAAGGAGAAAGCTCAAAACAAGGCACAGAATCAAAACACAAACCCGGAACACAGGACCCGAAACCTGAAACACCCAAACCGAAACCAAAGAAGGACATGTCAGACGACAAGGAAACATCCTCAAAGGAATAAAGGGAATCTCCATTAAGGAATTCAAAGGACAGTGCTCTAAGGTGAAACATTTCATCAACACATTTGATGAAGGGCGCTTTGAAACATCGAAAAAGCGAATCAAATATGTTCTCCTTCACCTAGGGGAAGAACTAGATGATTGGAAAGCCAATCTTCAAGGAGAATTAGAAGCAGCAGAGGCGACCAAAGGAAAATCAGCAGAAAGCACATATACACTTTCTTGGGATAACTACCCCAGCTTCAGGTGACAATTCTTGAGCGACTGGGGAGAATCTGACAGCGCAGCCAGGACCCTGAATGATCTAGATAAAGTCAAAGTGGGCGGAGACATCGACATCCCTGCCTACATTCAGAAATTCCGATTGCTCATACACTCCACCGGAATTACAGGGTTCATGGCGCAATGCATTTACTTCTGTAAAGGACTCCCTGCATCAGTAGCAGCAAAGATCATCGAAAATCCTGCAGTCATCAGTATGGAAACAGTGTATAACACTGCAGAACGCCTGCACAATGCTTGGGAGACCATGAAATTGATGAACCGATCATCTGGATCAGGAGACACAAAGGGACATTTCAAATTTAATCGAAACACAAAGCCCTCCACATCTGGATCAAAAGGGATCAATGCTGTGAGCACAGGACGTCTTTCAGATGCCCAAAAGGAGGAATACCAAAAAACTGGCAAGTGTTTCAGATGTGAAACACAGGGACACATATCCAGGGATTGCCCAAACAAGGGGAACGGCCAAACAATGTCCTACAAGTCCTCCTCCCCACAGAATTGCACAATCAGAGCAATAGAAGAAACAACATCAGATGAATCAGCTGCCCAATGAAGGAGATGCCAGAAAGCGGTTGACACCTCCAGTACCATTGAACAGTTAGCACTCGACTCTGTAATTGTAAATTCCAATAATAACAAACAAATTTCCATTACTGTGCAAACGACCCATAAACCCGCTGAAATATCTGCTCTCATCAATTGTGGAGCAGAAGGAAACTTCATCGATGAATGAATATCAAAAGATCTACCAAAGGAACTCTTAAAACAACCAATTAGAGTCAAAAACACAGATGGAACAATCAATCAGAATGGATTAATCACCCATTGCACTTGTCTTACCTACTCTATTGAAGGAAAAACATACAACAACTGGTTATGGATCACCAATCTTGGAGATCAGGCAATAATCTTTGGAATACCATGGTTAGAACAACACAACCCAACTATTGATTGACAAAAGAAAACCCTCCAAATGGACGATGATTTCAAAAATACCAAACCTATTTGGCGCATGGCACTAGATACACAACAATGGGGAGAAGACAAATATTGGATCAGGGTAAAGACATCAGCATCACAAGCCAAGCAAAGCGAGATGAAGCACCCACCGTTTTACCTTCGGAATACACACCCTGGCAAGCCACCTTTGAGAAGAAAGTGTCAGAGTGCTTCCCATCTTCTCACCCATGGGATCATGTGATTGAACTCAAAACAGGATTTACACCAAAGGTCAACAAGATTTACCTGTTGTCACTGAAAGAACAATCTACCCTTGACGAATGGATTAAGGAACAACTCGATAAAGGATACATTCGACCATCTAAATCACTGCAGGCATCACCATTTTTCTTTGTATCAAAGAAGGAAAGCAGAACACTTCGACCTTGCCAGGATTACCGATACCTGAATGAGTGGACAATCAAGAACGCCTACCCATTACCCTTGGTCTCCAATTTAATGACAAAACTAGAAGGCACAAATTACTTCACTAAACTAGATCTGTGCTGGGGATACAACAATGTTTGAATCAAAAAGGGCGATGAATGGAAAGCAGTGTTCATAACCAATCAAGGATTATATGAACCAATGGTTATGTTCTTCGGTCTTTGCGACTCTCCGTCAACATTCCAAACAATGATGAATGAATATTTCCAAGATATGATAAACGAAGGATGGCTCATCATTTATATGGATGACATCTTAATCTGTGCAAAAACAAAAGAAGAAATGCAGGAACAAACAGAGCGTGTCTTGAAACGTCTACAGGAGAACAATTTATTCTTGAAACTTGAGAAATGCAAGTTCTGCATTCAAGAGGTCGAATTTCTTGGCATGATCATCACACCCGGACACATTCAAATGGATCCTGTTAAACTTGCAGGAATTCGTGATTGGCCAACACCAACAACGGTTAAGCAAGTCAGATCTTTCCTGGGATTTGGAAACTTCTATCAGAGATTTATTGGCAACTTTGCTGCCATAGCAAAACCGTTGACAGATCTAACAAAGAAAGGTTTACTTTTCGACTGGACGCCCACTTGTCAGACAGCATTTGAGGAGCTTAAGAACAAGTTCTCCTCCATGCCTGTTTTACACATGCCAGACCCCACTCGACCATTTATTCTTCAGACAGATGCCTTGAACAAAGCTACTGGAGCAGTACTTAAACAAGCGGATACAACCGGGACACTTCATCCATGCGGATTCATTTCCCATGCCTTGACGCTCACAGAACAGAATACCAGATTTACAATTGAGAATTACTTGCAATCATTAAAGGACTACAAGCATGGTGACATTTACTTCATGGATCACCACATCCCATAGTGGTCCACTGCAATCATAAAAATCTTTTATTCTATCAGTCACCCCAATGATTAACTCCTTGACAAGCATGATGGTCCATGATGCTCTCGGAATTTGACTTAAAAATCGAACATGTACCCAGCACCAAGATGTTTGAAGCAGACGCTTTATCCCATCAACCCGATCACATGAAAGGTGATGATGCTCTGGAGGATGTCACCATGTTACCAGATAATAAATTCATCCATCTCATTGCTACAGACCTTGCCCAGGAAATTAGGGATGCTACATCACTTGATAGCTTTGGACACACAATCATTGAAGTCATCGAAACTCAATGTGCCCCACCAATTAAATCCAAACTTCAGGACTGGGCATTTGTTGATGGAATTATTTGATATATTGATAGAGCATATATCCCAGATAATGGCACACTCAGAACACAGATTGTCAAGACAGTTCATGAATCACTCACCTCAGGACACCCAGGACACATGAAAACCCTTGAACTGCTACAATGTGATTACTGGTGGCCAGGAATGTATAAGCATGTCAAAGAATGGATTACAGGTTGCACTACTTGCCAACAGATGAAAGTGAATACTCATCCAAACACTCTGGCTCTTCTGCCTATTGGATCCAAAGCAACTTGCCCTTTCCAGCAAGTCACACTGGATTTTATTACAGATCTTCCTATGGTGCAACAACCTAAACACTGCTACTTTTGCCCAAGATATTTGGGCGCCGAAGTTTTACTATTTTCCTTAGTTGTCTGGTAGATTTGTAGCTATTAGCAATGTAAAGAAAATGTCCAGACCATTTTCAGAAAAACTTGAAAATGGCCGAGATATTTTGTAGGGCCTGCGAGAATTTTGCCAGCTTATATAACATGTCCCATAAAGGGTAATAGTTACTATATTTGGAAGCTTTACTAATCAAATCTCCTTGCCACGGTCTCTGGGACACGCTGATGAGATTTGTACCTTCGTGAACTGAACTTCTTGACATGGTCCTCAGCATCCCTTGCAGATAATCCTGAAAAATAAGCATTCATCCACCTAAATGAGCGATGTTGCCATTTTCTGATTAATTCTTTGCTGATTGAGTCCATGGCTTTTGGTAAATTTGCTTGAAGGGTCTGAAATGTGTAATCACAGTTTTCCCAAAGCCAGCGCTTCACTGCACCCCAGAAGAATTCAATGAAATTGAATTCACAGTGGAATTTGGGTAAAACAATACATAGGTGTCCAGCTTCTTTGATTACTTCTTGTACCAATGATCACTGAGCCATAAAATCCGGCTGATGATCGAGGACACGCCTTGCACAGCAATCCTGAATATCTAAGTCTGGATGCTCTTTGCAGTGCATGTGCAGGCCATCCTTCCATAGACCTCATTCTTTCAGGACCTCTTTCATGCCCTTCGGCTGATCGGGGTGCTCAGGATGATTGGGTGGGAAGATCATTTCTTGAACAACCTTTTGTCCGTCTGAGATGTACCAGCCATTGCGTAATTGGGCCTGTTTACCTCCAGGTTTGAAATTCATGCAAGAAGTGAGAAGCGCATCCGCGGCATATGCACTGTGCCCCTGAGAGTTATCGACCATTATCAATGCCTGATATCCAGGCCCATGCAAAGCTTCAAACATGGGAATGATCTTTTCACGCAACTACAAGTCATAGTTCAGATCTGTTGATTTCCAATTTAAGGTGAGAAGATCTGACCTGTTTCACGAAAAGTTCACCAGTCCAATAACCATCATAATTCTTCCCATACTCGAGAGATTGACTGGCATCCTTGAGCCAGCCATAGGTTGAACAGATGACATCAGACTGATGAATGCCACGCCCTAATCCTTTTTTTCGTAGTGGTTGTTCCCCATCGAGAACCCAGCTTTTTTTTCTTCCATCATTTGCCTGAACAGTCATCTCATCCTGCGCAACAAGAACAAGCTGCCTTGTTGGGCCATCCATTAACTTTTGAACCTCCTTTGAAACATCTCCAATCTCATATTCAACCAATTGATTACAATGCTCTTCCATTGCTGGCAAGAAAACCTTCTGACGGTATTCTACCACATCAGGCCACTCATGGCTGTCATAATAGAGGCCTTTCTTATGTTCCATAAATTGGAATCCCTCCTTTCGAAGAAACTGACGAGCCGTCTCAGTGTATCCGCGGGAATAGTTCCAGCTCCATGTATTGTTTGAGGCCACATGGCATTTCCTTGTGAACAATGTGCTCAGCATATTTTTTTGCAGCCTCTGGAATCATATTGTTTTTGGTGAATTCAACTAGTTTTGCTGGATTGATGGCCCACTTATTGGATCGAAGATATGAGCGAAGTTCAGCCTGGATCGTTGGATTGGACAGAAGTGTGTATGATTTGACATGGCATCCTCAGTCTGATTTTGGAAGAGTGTGTGAATCCACCCATGCTCTTGCCCACTTCCGGACAAGCCGACTTCCCCAATTTGCTGAAAAACCCAGGCTTTCAGCGGCTCTCTGTGAAGTGTCCATCCCTTTGCAACCATTCCTGACAACCATGTGAAGGTAACTCTTGACTGCACATGCACGGTACTCTTGCAACCCATTCCGCCCAGCCTGGAACTGAGTCTTTGTCAATGTGATCACCTTTTCAATATCTTTAAGCATGACTTCCTGCTTCCTGCGGTGTGACTCTTTTGCATCGTGACGAGCAATTCGCTTGGGAATTTCAAGGCAACAGCACTTGAGCTGGGGAGGCTCAGACACAGGAAATTCAGGTGTGTGAATGCCAGTGCTCTTGCATTCTTCAGACTCAGACATGATTTCTGACTCAAGATCAGAGGCATAGCCCGTGAAGATTGTCCCACCGATGATGGCAAGGCTCTCTGGTGACCCGGACTTGTCCGGCCCTCAATTTGAATCATCAGCCTCCATCTCCGAGTCAGAAGTACTGGTGTGCGGTCCTCAGGAGTCCAAGTCATAACAGGATCTTCTTACATCAGCAGTTGACTTGGCCACAGCTGTAGAGAAGTAACGGCACATGAAGTTCGCACTCTGGCTGAGAGAGTTGCCAGTGGGTAAGCATTTGAATCCTGAGCATTGGCAATGAGATTGACTCATGACTTTCTCATCTTGGCATCAATATTCTCCTTCTTGCGAGCTTTCTGTGCATGAAACCGCTTTGTGCGTGCTGACAGGCCATTGTAACCAAGTTTCCTGTCGCTCTCAGCCTTCTTCCATTCCCTCCCTGTAAGCTGCGAAGTTGCAACTTTTCCATAAGCTGTCACTTCCTTGACTAACTCAACCTCATGCTCCTGCCTCCTTTGAAGGCTTTGAACCAATTCCTTGCCATCAAGCTCCAAAAACCCGTCTTCTGACAAGTCCATGGTGAGTTCCGTGGGCAGATCCTCTTCTGTTGATGAATGCTCAGAGTCACTGTCCCACAGTTCATGATTTTCCACTCCTCCTGGCCATGTTGTGACCTCGCCTCTGGTTCCTTGTCTGATTGAAGATCCACAACCTCGATTTCGATAGGATCAGGTGAGGAAACTGACTCAGCAATGGAAGACGATGCTTTGTGAGCCTTTCCGACTCTGGGAGCATGTGGAAATTGCTCGCCACTTCTTGCGACGTCCTGGCATTGCAATAGTTGGATTTTTCGCTTTTTTCCCCAAAGAAATAGTAGCTACTATCATCATACTAGTACATCAATACTAATCTATCTGCCGAGCAGCAACTTGCTATCCTGAACTATGGGTCTGCTACCCTGTGAATTTTGCCGCTGGGCAAAGTAGTGGTGTTTAGGTCTGTTGCACCATATCACAGACGGATATGACTCGATTCTGGTGGTAATTCTTACTCCTT